>VWZG01010265.1:444942-551519 GCA_013396735.1 Grallaria varia
TGACCTGTAATATCGAGACATTGAGATTGAAGATTTCCTTGTTATACATGAAATACGACAATTCTGCTTGAACATTAGTACACAAAATTCTGAGCTTAGTTTTGAAATTTAGGATTAATTTCAATATTTATTCTGTTAGAGTTATGTGAAAAGACTACGGTGTTTTGAATTAGTATTATACGATGTTGGCTAGCTGTGCATTGTTTCTAGTTGAGATTCACCTTTATGGATTTTAAATTAAAATGCTTAACTTTATCGAGGCAAGCATTATAGTTCCATCACAGGTCAATACAATAAAATGGAAATTGTAATGGTAGCATGGCAGAAAAAATATTTATAACATAACAAACTACGAAGCTTTTTTTCTTTTTTAAGATCAATTCACATTCTTTGCTAATATTTAATCAGTCATACTGACAGAGTGATTTACTTGGCACTACCTCTGATGCATTCCACTGAGGCTTTGATTCTTAAATTATTTGTCTTTGAACTCACCATGACCTATATTCAGTCTTCTGGGGCTGATGAAAATTACTCCTCTACCTTTCACTGCTGATGACTAAACCACCAAGAAAAGAAATATGCATTGACATTCTTAATAGCTGCATTAAGTTAGTCTTAAAGTATTAATATATGAGAACTCTTTTGTGTTGTGTACGTATTGTTGCTGTAGCAAAGAGCAGTCATCCAGTTCACATGACTTCTGGATGGTGTAAGTGCAGCTTGCCACATGGATTTCAGCTGTGGTAGCAGGGAGAAGAGAGATGCTGGAGTCTGCAAAATGGATCACCCTCTAGCAGTGGTCTCTGTGGGAAACTGTTAGGGACAAAGAGAGCAAACCAAGCATGTCACAACAGCAGCATGATAGACACAATCCAATTACTGTAATATTATGCAAGATAAATTGAACTGTTAACACTAATTTGGATTCTTGAACTTTATAGTCTGGTATTTCCCCTTTGTCATCTTGGAGGGTTTTTTTTTTTGTTTAGCTAATGGACATTCTTTCTGTTACACAGGAGGAGTTTTTTCCTCTCTCTACTTGCTTTTGCTGCCAACTGCTGCACCTTCTATGTAGGAAAGAACAGATGTGTGAAAAATACTGAATCTGGCAAATATTCATTTCAATCACACATATTTGTATAATTTTTAATTAATTACCATGTTCTCTGGGATCTCTGCCAGACATTATCCACAGATTCTACAAGACTAAACATACAAGAATTAAGACAATTTGTATCCTGTACCTGCTTTCCTCTGATGCTGCTGTTGCCATCATCAGTGACACAGTGGTAGCGATGGAGGTAATGTCTGATGAGCTTTTTGATGTGATCATGTGTCTTATGCACAGAAGGTGTAACTGCCTGTAATGAGAAGTAAAAGGTAAGAAGTTATGGTCACTGCTTGTCTTCTACACTATTAACATTGTAAAACTTCACTCTTGTAGAAATGCTGGTTCTTGAAACCAATCTCCTCTCCTTAAATCTTGGCTCTGCAAATGCCATGAATAAGTGTCTTTCAAGTCCACACAGGCTGTATGGATTTGTGATGCACCTGCACCTGCAAATCTTTGTGTGCTCCACCTGAAGAGCACTGTGAAATCCTGTGTCCTGCTGACAAAAAGTCACAGGAGGTGCTGAATATCCACTCAGTGTCCTGACAAGGAAGAGCTAGAAAAAAACTGTATTTAATGAGATCATCCGTCTTGAAAGGAAACACTAAATTACCTCTTCCCTCTGAAAGGGAAAAGTGAGTTTTTTCTGTCTCCAAAACCAACAGACTCATAGGAAGATTTGGACAAAGGTAGTAAGAAGTGATCAGGAGACAGAAGAGGAATAACTAATCCACTAAAGATAAATAAGTCAATTGTGGTAGAGTTCTCAAGATGCTGAAACAAGCTGTTTGGAGGCTTCACATGGAGTGCCTGCATGGAGACGGAGGTAGGGAAGATAACTGCATGGCAAGTAATGCGCTGCCTGCTTAACTCTGAGAAAGCCCATGGTACAATCTCCTTCTCTAACCTGTCCACATTTGTTTTATTTAAAATCAATTTACTATTAACAACTGCATCTCAGAACAATGCTACCTTTCCCTCTAGAATGCCCTAGCCTGAATTTTCTGTTGTCCTTTGATCTTATCTTACTCTTTTTTTGTGCCTTCCACTTTTCCAAGCCTTCCACTTTGCCAAACCTTCCCCTCAGAAACTGGACCTGTCTCAGAGAAATTGTTTTCTGAATAATTTTTAAAGTAACTCTCTACATAGCCTCATCTGTCTCAGATTTCTTCCCCCTCTGTAGATAAGTAATATATACAAATAGTTTCCTTAACTATGACAAAGCTGTAGTTAAAGACCAACCAACCACCTTTCCTCATTGCCAAAAATCTTGTTTTCGGGTTGATATTGCAGTTAGAAGTCAGAAACTCTCAGCACATACATGTTATCAAGAGATTTCTCATATAGAGAGATTCTGTCCTATATTAATGCTCATCTGTGTGTAGGAGGCATCTCATGTTCTTTTTAGCTGTAAAAGCATTGTGTCTCCTTTTCTTCTCTATGCAGTATGGAACTGTAAAGATACCCTACAAGCTGCATCCTTCAACATTTCAGCATGAACTCCTGGGACTGCTACTCTAATTTGTAAAATGTAAAAAGGTTTCAGTGCTTTATCAGTGAGATGCTCAACAATCTCTGTCTTTGTATCTGACTCTTACGAAATGTTATACTCACTTTATTATTACATTTTCTCCATTGCTGCCTTTAATTAAATTGTAAAGCTGTCATCTTTGTGTACTTGGCTCCCAAAGGGGGAATTATAGCTAGAGAAACTATTACTGACAATACTGTCAGAGGAGAGATGTGGAGATACTATGTTCAAGGTAATAATGGGGAAAGAATTCCCAAAGCGGACTTTTAATGTGTATGCCATTCCCATTCAGAAAGCAGGACACATAGATCAATTCTTCTTTTGGGTAGAGATAATGATAGTATGAGTTAATTTCCTTGGATTCCTTAGTGTCACTAAACCTCCTCTCAATCAGTCTGTGGAAAACACAAGTGCAACCTTCAGTCTGAGGCCATGGGGGCCAATATTGTATGCTGAGCAGTACAACTACCACTGCTTCTGGTAACTTCTTGTTACCAGAAACAGCGTACATTTTCATAAGGGAAAAAAAGAAAATTTGTATTTTCAAAAGTGAGCTTTTTCATTAAAAGCAAAGCAAATATTTAGAAATCTGATTCCTTGGTTTTATCCCTAGACTTAGAAAAAATAGACCTAGCTTTGTTGTAGTTTTCCTTTTCCACTGAAGACAGGAGTGGTGCTTTGAGAGGCAGTAGGGTGTTGAATAACCATTGCCTGTTTAGGATGCTTGTAGGAAACTGTTTGTCTGGGTATAAAGTGCACTCTGAGGAAGCATTGATTTCCAAGTGGATTCTGGGAACATATGGACTTATTTGTATGCAGCATATTGAAATTTAGTGCATGAAAACAGGACAATATAAATATCCTCTCCATATCTATATATTACTAAACTCAAAGTCTTGTTTTGTGCAAAAAAGAGAAGACATCAGGTAAACACGGCCCAGAATTTATTGTTAGTTTAATTAGGAGTAGGATCAAAATACAGCAGTGAGGACTAGTTCAGTTACAATGGTACTACAGTTCAGAGCATTATGTTAGATACATAGTTAGCCTTATTTAAAAATTAGAAGACAAGAGTCCTTGAATATTGATGTTTTTTTCTTTTTGGTGTTGCACTTCACCTGCTGCTGCACTTCCACGTGCAGAGGCCGTTTCAGGATCAAGATCACAGTGCATTTTCAGCTGCCTGTGGGGGTTCAGCAAAGAATGACATGTTACAGGAGGTTTCTTCCTCCTCTTTGCTGGGAGAACCATGTTGATGTTTATGCTTCTCTCGAAAGGTTTGACTATTTCTGTGTTTTTTGAAGCACTGTGCTTGCCTCTTCGTTGGGCTGCAGCTCCATGCTCTACCTGCTTTGCTATATGTATGATACGTTTTGTGTATGCTCAGTAGTTCTTCTATGTCCTTTCTCTTACCCCTAAAACTGGTTTCAGTAAATTTCATTCATCACTGTCAATAGTCCTGGGCCCATAGATGAGATTAGAGTGTGGTAGGATGGTCCTGCCTGGGAAAAGCTGTGAGCTGCACCCTGACCAAACGGGACTTTCATTCCTACCCTGCTGCACACAGCACTCTGCAGATGTGTGTGGTATCAGCTGGGAAACAGATAGAATTTTTTAAACATAAAGATTGAATATGAGCCAATATATATTTTTAATACAATGCTTTATATACTATCAAATAAGAAATTCGTTAGTTATCCACATGGGTTATGCAGAGAAAAAAGTACTGTATGATTTAAAAGCTTGGTTTTTTGAACCAAATTTCTGCCTCTTTCTTCAAGTCTCAAGAGGGTATTAATATTTTCATTAATGTGAAAATGGTAATTCCTAGCAAAATTGGGGTAGTGCTGTAAACATAATTAGAAATTAATTCCAGAAGAATGCTTAGGCAAAAAAAAATACAAATCTCAGACTGTATTATCATGAGTAGGTGTCCTATTGCTTTTAATCAGCATATATTTATGTAACTGAGTGGTTTGATGAATAGATAGAAAACATACTACTCCTCTCTTTCTTCTTTTGAGATATATCCTGAAAGACATTCACTAGTAGCTGATGTGTTTTCACATTATTTTTTGCAGTTAGTTCCAGTAAATTTTTGTGTGTATGAAAATAAAATTGTGTTTAATTGAGAATTTTCATATTAAAAGAAAAATAATTCACAGATAAGGGCTGTCATACTGTATTTCCAAATAATTTCTTCTAAATCTTAGTGAAGCACCCGAATTAATGGATGAATGGTTTTTTAAAAGCCAGTGCCTAGCTCTATTTCATCATTTTATTGTACTGTGTAATAAGCAGAGGTTACAAAGAGTGTGATTTTTGTAGAATATAGTACATCAATTTCAATTTGCTTCAATTCTCTATAATAAATCACTTCTTTTTTTGTAACTTAACTAACAAGCTTAAATCAACGTTAGGCATTTTTTTAATACATTTACATCAGTGGTAGTGTTTTAGCAATATTATAACTTGAAGCAGCTTTTAATTACTCCACTTTAGGATGTGTTTCTCTGAATAAAATAGATCCTTATAATGTCCGTAGTAAGTTGTTTAATACTTGGACTGTTGGTTGAATCACTGATGAGGGGCATAACATGTTCTCTAAGCTAATTGGTTGATGAATCTGCAGTCTAAATTTATACAATTTGATTAGTTCCACTGGCAGATAATTGGTAATTAGATGGTACACAAAATGTCATTTTCTTCCATGCTTCATCTTTCAATCTTATTTCCCAAATAACATTTGTTGGAATATAAAATCATAGGCTAACATGAAAACAGCTTTATATCCGAGATAATGCAATGGAATAGAGAATTTGGATTGATTGATATGATTTAGTATACCGACAGTAACAATTAATTTCTTCCTTTTAAAGTAAATGTGGTTTAGGTTTATTTTTCACCCTAACATTTTAATGACAGATCATCTAAATTTCAAACCCTTTATCTTGCAGGAATAAAGCATGCAATGACACTGCCCATGTGGTATGTCATGTTCAATTTTTTAAGTTTTTTGGAATTAAAAACTGTTCTCTCTTTAAGGCTTTCACAGTTGATTACTTTGACGTATACGAAAGTCTTATTGGAAGTTTGAGATATTGATTACTGGTTAGTTATAAGGCAAATGACTGTAAAATTTTCCTGTTAGCTTTGCAGAGCAGTGATGCATGTCCCATTATTTTAACAGGATAAGGCAACAGTTTCATTAATTCAGATACCAAGAGTAGCTAGGCAATACAAAAGTTGTCTTCAGACTGTTTAGCTTCTTGATTCCTTACTGAATGCTCTTCTAAGATGTGGTTTCCATTGAAGGTTGAAAACAGAGGAAAGGCAACATTTCTTATAAGGGAGACTAAACCACTAGATTCTGAGCCTGTCTTCAGAAATGTGTTAGTGAGGAAGTCATACTTGGGGTGGGGGGAAAGTAGAGTTGCAAAATAAATAGCGAATAATGTAATAGAGAAAATAATAGAGTGAAATGAGTGTGGGAAAGTTACATGATTTGGGCTTTAAAAAGCAACAAAGTCCAAGTACATGCGAAGTTACAACAAGTTCTTGAATCCCCTAGTGTTTCTTTGACAGTGTATACTTGACGAGGTTTATTTAAACTCTTTGCTTCCACTCCACTCATAATTAAATAGCAACAAAGGGAAACAAAGGGTTTGAATCTGCAAGTTCTTGCACTACACATATTCACCTGTGTGCTAACACTTCATAATTCATTACCCCATGAGGACGGCAGTACTCTGAACCCATTTGGAGCAGACATGAATTACTTTGCAAAGTTACAGTCAGTAGAGAAGCAGGTCATATGAAGCTTATATAATTTTTCTGATTGAATTGATGCTTTTAAATTTCGAACCCTGTGTAGCTGAGGAGAAGCTCCAGTAAGAATTTGCACATCCTAATATTGATTGTGTATAAAGCTATTTATCAAGCACAGTTATTGCCATGAAGATCACAGGGCACGCTCATCTTCTGTGGCTTTTCCTGGGACAGATCAGAAGTAGTTCTGAATTACTGTAAGGAAAAGAAATGAAAAGCTGGGTAAAGTGAGAAGCAAGTCTGCAGCCTAACCTAAAGCAAGTCATAAGTGAGAGAAAAATAAACCAAAAGTGTGTGATGTTAGCTCTGAAATGTGTGTGATTCAAAGCATATTCTGTCTACATCGCATTGTGGTTTAAATTAAGATAGGGACCCCCAACAAGATGGTTCCCAAGAAGCAAAGAGAAAGGGAGACAGAGCACACTTTACAGAGCCTTTCCTTGTAATGGAGGAGGGCAGGGCAAAGACTTTCTGCTTGGTGCTGAGTAATGTCTAAATAAAGTGAAGACTGACTTCATTGATACTTCTGCAAAGCAAGATTTACTGCCTGACCATGCAGCTTTGCTCTGAAATGCCTGTTGGGACATACTCTGCTCTGTGTCCAGTGGCAGTTGCTGTGTCACGGCCCTAGATTCCACCAGAAGCATTTACAGCTTGATTTCCTGTTTTATACCATCCCCAGCCCCTTTGGAAGTACAGTGATTAAGTGTTAAGAAACTTAGGAGGAGGCAAATCAGTGTAGTTTGTGCTGCCTTTGTGCATAAGGATGCAAAGGCCCAGCTGTACTGAATCTGAAAATGTAGGAAGTGTGGGTGATCCCAAGCATTTGTAGTAGTGGTTAGATTGGATTTTGTAGTTTGTCCAGGGGACATTTAAATGTACTTTCTTACATGCCTTTTAACATTGTTAGTGAGTACTAGTACATTGTGTTCATGGTTTGTAGCTGATTTTACAAGATGCTCAGTAAGACACATCCATGTATTTGAAAGGAAGAACCAAGCCTTAAAACACCTACAGCAGGCTAAAATAATAAAAAACAATACAATGCTTTTTAGTTCTCAGAGTTTCAAGGAAAAAATGAGTATTGCTTGGTTTTACTGTTATCTATTAGATTCTCAGAATATGCACTGTATTAAATAAGTTCTTCAATATAGTAGTATTTTATTGATAAAAGTCAAAGTTCTGTTCTCACAGTATAAAGCACATGGTTTTAAAACATTTCTCAGTCTTTGATATAAAAAATGGATAGCATCCAGCAGCAAATCTGATAGCTGAAAGCACACTTAAATGCCAGTGGTTTATTTCATTTAAATTTAAAAAATGAAATTCACTTCTGCTGCCACAATGGAAATCACCTAAGGGACTAAATTGATATGAATAACTAACCTAATTACTGTAATGTCAGAACACTGTTTAAATGCGCAGAAACTTAGACCAAATTTGGAAGACAGATGCAGGGCAACTGATGCTTTTTGCTCACTGATTCTGCTGTCATTAGTGTGTGCAGAGTGAGTGGCAAGGTGAGAAGAGGGTCAGGGCTGAGCCCTTCCCAGCTGGGAGGATGCTGAGGGAGGCAGCAGAGTTTCCCCTGCCCACACACTATTCCAGAGCCCCTGGGGGACAGTGACATCTCCCAGCACCTGCAAGCAGCCCCTGATGCTATAGAGCTCCCTGGCATTTTACTTGTTGAGCTGGTCATGATCTGCAGCTGCCAGATCAGCTGGGTGATGAATGAAAACAGTCTCAGTGTGATAGATGCTTGTTAACTCTTCAGTCATCATCAAACAACTGTGTCCTTGTAGGTGGGTCTGATGACAAGAGGGCTGTCAGTGTACCTGTGTCTGACCTGTGCAGAGCAGCCTAGCTTCTTTTATCTTCATGTCTTCATTAGAGTACTTGGTGCCATTGGAAACCTAGGTGTTACTGTGCCTGGCTTCTTCTACCAGTCTAAATTAAGCCATTCATTTTTATTATAACTTTATAATGACGAAGCTACTGTGTGCTGTGAGTCTGTCTATAGGCTGAAATGTGCCATCTGTGGAGTTGAAGATACTCTGATTTTATGAGGTGGGATTTTCCCTTGAAGGATAATGTAGGGTTAGTGCTATTCTTTAAAGAAATAACTGTTTTCTATAGTTCCACAGCTTATAAATCTCTGCTTATGCATCAATACTTTTCAAGACTATGCATTGACTCTTCAGGTTGGCATTGGCTTGCCTTTGACACTGAAAGTTTAGATATTATTGTCATAGCGTTCACGTGTCTATCTCTCATCATATAGAGAAGTTTTTGTTATTCTGTGTGTTCAGTTATGTACTAATTGTTCATTAAAAGCAACTTTATATATGAAGCTGTAGATCAGTTTAAATCATCAGATCTAGTCATGTTTTACAGCAGTGATGTGGAATTTGATTCTTAATTATGTATTTGACCTTCTTCTTTTATTGTAGCTTGCTTTATTTTTACCTTCCCTATAGTAATTTTAGGTTCTCCTTGGTTAGAACTTTCCAATACATAACTTTTCACTGGGTATTTGATAAAGACCAAACAGAACTTTTTGCTACCCAGGAGACTGCACTACTTTAGTTTTCATCTTTTAAAGCAATTTTGCCTGTATATATTTATTTTCATTTCCTGCTGTTTGCTGTTGGTGGAAGTCTTTAATTACCCTTTTACTGGGTTTGGAATGGAAATTAAGATGGAATTATGGAATTACTTTGTGCTTTGTTTTATTAGTTACAAAAGTCTAGATGTGTTCATACAGTTACATTTAAAAAAATTCAACAAATTTATGCCAAGACTGATTTGTTATGCAGGAGTTTTGTAGCACAATTACAATGCTGAGCTACTCAGATCAGAGCTACAGAACTAGTAGATTCCATCCTCTGAACCTCTCTTTTTAAACTGTATTATTAGAAATAAGAAAATCAAGTTGGTTTTTCCTTTTTTTTTTTTTTTTTCTTGAATGAAATAGAAATTGAACCAGCTGAACCTTCTACACCTTCAGGAGGGACAGTCTTTTTAGTCAAAACTTGCAGTTGTGAAAGTGTCTGGGAGTTCCCAGTTCTCACTCTTGTTGCTGATTTTAGGTGGTTTTGAATGATAGAACATGATTGTAAAAATGCATGAGGTTTCTGGTGCCATATGAATAAATTTCAATATCAATACATTGTGTAGAAAAAAACCTGAGAATTTGCTATATAGTCAGAAATCAAAAGTTTCTCTTTATGCATAGAAACAAAAAGGAACATGAATGGTGGTGTTTGTGTAAAGTCAATGGTTTATATTATTCTTACAGGTTTAGAGAGCCTGTTCTTTGGGTTATTTTATGCATGCTTCATGTTGGCAGAACTAAGCTGCAACAAGAGTCTGGTAAGAAGTACTTGGAATATGCACAGGAGTTTGGCAGCAAACTAACATAACTGTACTGACTGAGGGTGAAAGAGGATCTGTTCTAATAGAGGAACCAATCTTCTGACACAAGTTCAGTCCCTGTCCCCTGCTTTCCACTTTTCTGTACTGCCTCCTGTTAATAAAACTGGTGCAAGCAGAACAAGCTCCAGAGTGTTCCATCTCTTTATAAAGTGCAATGGAGTTTTCATAATAGAAAAGCAGAGTCAGTATGGACAGATGGAAGGTGATTGTTCACTTTACAGTAGATTGTGTGTTTTTTCTTTTTAAGAGCTATATGGAATTATATAAAAGGGCAAGCACAACGTGTTTATGTATGTTCTGACCGTACTTTGAGATATGTTGCTTATAGCAAGTTCATGTTTAGAAAGACTCAGCTTATGTTTGCAAAACAGATGTTCTTACCTAATACTTCTGTGCTAGAAGATGGTGTTGCTTAAATAGGTTAAGGGTTGAAAATTCTTAAATGTAGCTAATCATGAGTTTCTAATTTACTTCTCTTAGCTTTTGACATTATTGCCATAAGTTTTTTGAGAAGGAGTCTGGTCTGTTTGGGTGAGTTTGTCTCAATAGTTAAAGTATGTTATTGCTTAAGAAGGCAGGTTTTCAATACCTTCAGGAATCATGATATGTGTTTGTATACCTATTTATCCAGTTCTTTTATCAACAAGCCATTTTCAGTGCCACAGCCAAGCCTTTGATATGTAATTTTCAAAATTGCTACATGGCTGTCTCATTCACTGCAATTAGTACCTCTCACTCCCAAGATTGCGCAAGGCAGGAGTTTTGTAACTTAGAAGTTTTAACTTAACAACTAGATAAACAAATGTTGCAGAGCATGTGATTTTAGCAAAAGTTTACAGATGCTTATTAAATGCCCTGTGGGATGTAGCATCTGCAAGAACGGGGACAGGAGGGACTCAGGAATATCAGTTTGATGTTCAAGCATATATCAGATTTTCATTTTTAGGATAGGGATGTGTATATCTAGTACAAAGAGTACGTTATGTCCTTTCCTTCCTCTCAGTCAACCACCAGATTTCCTTCAATTTGTCTTGCTTGTATCCTACTAAAGGAGAAGTAGCAAGGTTTGCCATTTCTTTGCTCATGGACTAAACATGGCCAAGCTCTACATTTATGGTGCTTTTGGTTTTCAGATGGAAATGCTTCATACATGAAAGTATCTTTGCAAATACAAAACCATTGGGAAGACACTGTGGATTCATGGGTTAATATATGTGCTTTGCAACAGAAAGAGCCCATTTTATAGAATATCATCCCATTCATGATCATCTTCATTGTGATTGTAAAGACTAGAAACTCCTTTTCTTCTGAATTTGTGTATGATGGCCAGTGTGTTTGTCCTGTCTGCCACTGAGGTTTATTGTCAGGCTCTTCTTCCTTAATCATCATAGTAGTCATCCTTGTTTTCAGAAAATTATTTCCTGAGCAGTAGATTTTCATGTAATCTGTATAAAGATGCATTTTGATCCTTCGCTGCAATTTTGCTACCTGATAAATGCATGTCTCTAACTTGCCTTTGCTAAGTCTCTTGGCTTAACCCACTCTGGGTGTAAAATCCCAAATGAAACCATGCATTTTGAATGCACTGTGAGAATAAGCTGTATTTTGAAAAGAAACCCTTTCTAGGTGCATGAATGTGTCTTAAGATGAACCATAGCTAAGCATGTTTCTTAACAAACTACTATCTTCACAAAACTAGATCCTTTTTTTTTTTTTCTACAGTGGGGCCACTCAAGCATAAAGCATTTGATTATGCAAAATAGATAATGTCTTATGGTCAGTGCTGTAAATAGAAAAAGAGATGAGAAGCAGTGATGTCTGTGACTCTTTGTTATTCTTTGTACAGAAGACTGATTTTGATTCAGCAGACAGATGTACCCTTTCAGAAACAGCACAGAACCAATGCTCTAACAGAATTCCCTGTTTCAAGTGGCAATGTCAATGTGACATAGGCACATGGAGCAACTGCAAATCCCAGGTTATTATGTTTTCTTGGTTTAGTGTGGAAAGGAGGGTGAATGGTAGGGGTGGAAGGAAGCAGTGCAGAATTCCGTCTGACATCTCAAAACCAGACAAACTTAAGACTGAAGCCTTTTTACCCTCCATGACTTACTGTGGGAATCATGACTGGCCTGATTTTATTCCTAGTCAGGGCTGTACAGAAAGGTTCCCTCAGTTTGTGTCCTAAACTCTGGTGGTGGTCTGTGGAGAAGAGGAGGATAAAGAGGGGAGTAAATTGGGTATGATTGTCTACCAATAGGTAGATTCTATCCCAGAGGAAGTTGCAGATGTATAAGAAATGATCTTGGAGTACCTCTGAAATATAGGCTAAGGAGAGCAGCCCGTAGGTCATTACAAAGGTGCAAACAATATATTCATGTCCTGAATTAGATTCATGTTAAGGAAACTGTTAGCCAGAATACTGAAGGAAAATGTTTTTGCAAAAGCCACCTTACTTTTTTAGTAGGTATTTAGAGCTTACCTCCTGGGTTTTTTAAATTATTTTTAATTTTGCCTCTCATCCCATTGATACTTCAAATTTTTGTGTATGCAAATGTTTGTATGCCAGGCTGTAATGATTTTTGTTGGAGGTGAATCCTAGATCCCATAGATTTTAGGAAAGTCATGAATTCTAAATTGTTTTTGCTTAGCCTGACATGTCAGGAGTCGCGCCAGAAGCACCTGACTTGCTGTTTCATTCCACACTCCTGTGCACATTTCCTGCTGCTTTGATGGCAATAGCACGGCGCCCAAGAGCTACCGCTTAGGGGTCTGGTGTGGCAGCTGCAGCTGCAGCATGGCTGTGAGTTATGGGGCTCACTGGAAAATGTGGCCGTGTTATAATGGGGTAGTTTGCTATGAATGCATCATACGGTTTGCAGTCACCCTTGCTGTTCGCTTCCATTACCATAAGTATTTGGAAGCAGACAAATCTCTGGCAGTGCACAGATGTTACTCAATATTTTGCTGGTATGGTCAGAATTTTTTTTTGTGTTGTCTTTGAATATGTAGTGTGCAATAACGTGATACAGACATCCTTTTTATATGATAGTGAGTGGTTTCTTATTTCAAGTAAGCGAGTTTTTTTGTTTACAATGTCAGTAAAGGACATAGTGTGTCATCTGTGTAAATGAGTGCAACTGTTGTGATATTAACTGTATTTTGGTTTAGTGTGTTTCATTATTTGGCAGGTTAGAATATCACATCCACATAATGTTTAGTAGGTCCACTGGCCTTTGCCCAAATGAATCTCTATTGAGTGGAAAGTGTGCCAATGCCCTGCATTAATATGGAGCTGTGCTTGCCGGTTCATGTTCTTTATATTGTTTCCATTGAGACAATTTCACGTATTGTACTGGTATGAGAATTTTTTTTTCTAAATATAATATCACTGTATTGCCCATCCACCCACACTTTTTTTTGTTTTTGTGGTCTGCTTCCCTTTCAAATATGAGAAAATTTGTTAGTCTTTGTCTTGGCACAAAAGAATTATTTTAAACAAACTGATCTGAGCCTACATAGCTTCTGTTCAAGCCAATCTTCAAGTCTCTTCATGCGGTAGAGAGTCCTTCCTCAGGGATGTTTGTGCCTCTCACTCTTTGAGTGTTATAATGTTCAAGACCCACCTAGAAAAACTGTGTTTCAATGTTGAGTATCATCTACAGGAAAACTGAAATCTCTGATATGGTGGTTAGAAACTGAGAAAATCCTAAATCTTCTGTTCCAAAACTATGAACTTGTATTTATTAAACTAAAGGAAATTCGTTCTCCGTAGGTTTTCTCGTTCCAATTGTTTGAAAAGGCCAGTTTCAGAAAGGGTCTTAATTATCTATTGTGATCTAGAAAGTGAAGCTTTTAAATCATTTTGTAATAAATCTAAGGAAGAAACGGTGGAGATTTTCTTTCCCTCTACTTAGTGCAGAAAAATAAGGAGCATGGTTAGAGCCCTGAATTAATACAAAGATTGTAACAGGGGAATCTGGGCCCCACAACAATCCTTTGTTATGGATCTTTACTAACTTCCCTATGGAGCTGACTCATATGTCACTTTCTTCTACTAAGAAATGGACACCAAGTGAAGTTCACCTTAGGTCTGGCACTTGTTGCATGAGTCTCTCCCTTCTTTTTGAAGGGAGATTGGGATTACTTTCAAACAAAGCTATATCCATACATTGCAACTCTAGCTGAAGGTACAATTTTTGCCTATTTTAAATTAGATTTCAGTTTAAAGTGAAAGCATCTTGTTGGATTTCAAATGCAGAATGTTTAGGTGAACAAGTTCCTTTCAAACTGTGTAGAGGGGTGAGCTGATGCAAGGCAGGTACCCTTTATGTAGAGGTGTTACAGCGCTGTCTCCTTGTGAAAACATTGTTTCCAGCAGTAGCTTTAAAATTTAACCAGTGGGTGTTCACTGAATTTCTTGCATTTTTAAAAAAGGCTTCCAGCCAGCAAATGACGTGACAGTGAAATGGCAGCTGCTTAAGGCGTCATGCTGTTTCAGCAGTTCAGGCCACTGGGTCTGATTTTCTAGGACACTTTTCAGAGGGACACCGAAGGACATTGTAACAGGTTTTCTTATTATTAATGAAATGCTTTAGAAAGTGAGAAAATGATAGGGTATCTTTGCCCATCCCACAGTAAATGTCATAATAGCAGATTAATGAATAAATCTCACTAACTGAGGGGGTCTTTGGTACAATGCTGTTGCTGGCATTTCTCACAGTGACTCTTGCCTTCATGCAGGCTGTTGGCAGAGCTGTGGCATAGTGGGCACTGAGGACCATCACTACATAAATGTGAAAGTGGAATTCTGCAAAACATGGAAAAACTTGGTTCTGTTAGATTAGGAAATGTACTGTCACTGTTTGTGGGCACTTCAGTTCTGTCATTGGTTAAGACGGGAGTGCAGGGAACAGTAAGATGCACTGCATGTTGAAGACCTGTCCTGTGGGAAAAGGTGATGGATCAGATGACTCATTCTTCCATTGCTAATATCAGTTTTATTTAAATGGAATTCACTTATTTCTTTCCTACAGAGTAAACAATCATAACAAGGGGAGGAAAATACTCAGCTGGCCCCTCCATTGCATACTCAGAAAAGGGACTGGCCCAAGGACCCAGCTTGCTTTATATCAGCTATAACACACTTGAATTTTGTCTTTCTAAAGCACTTTGGGACATAGGTTGTCAGAATTTTTAAAATTATGTTTCTTGATAGATAGAGGTGAAATTAGTGAAAAATATTTCTGGGAGTGTAGTTCATTTACTATGTTTGTATTTCCATCTTTCCATTCTTGTGACTGTAATATATTGAGCTTCTAAGGACATGGAAAGTGGGTCAACTGGAGTTATAACTGGAATGAAATGAAGAATAAATACTTAAAAGTGTGAGCTTTTCATTTTATTGCTTTAGAGCAGGAGTATGGAGGAAGTGACCAGTCAAGTTCATGGGAAAAAAAAATCCACTAAGAAGTACAGAGCTACAACCTGCGCTTCAAGAACTTCCTGAAAACTGTACTACTAAATGATAAGAGAATTTGAATGAAATACCACTACACAGTTGCCTTTCCTGATGATCCAATTCTGTCCACTGTAAGAGAAAGAATACAGGCTATATAGAGCTTTGTTGTTACCCAGCACAGCTGCTCTTATATTCTTATTTAATTTAATTTAATTTCATCCCATATGCTGCCAGTAAGACTGTGGACTTTTTTCAGAATATGTCTCTTAAGAGCTCCTCACAGAAAAATTTTCTTGTTTAAGTATTTTCATCATGTACAGATAGTCCTTTATTCATTTCCAGGCCTTCAAGAATGTTTGCAATTTATTAAGAATTTTAATCAGAGTAGCATATTGATGACTTTTCTAAACTCCTGAATAATTTTAATATATCCTAATAATGAATGGTAATAGTTAATTACATAGAAGAGAAATCAGATCATGGCATATAAAGGAGCTCATCTACTAGTTAATTCCCTAATCTGTGGTTATAGTTGGGATTTGGGATTAATCCTGTTTCTAAGGCAGTTTACGTAATAAAAAAATGAGGGCCCTGTGTGGTGTAAGATAAGAGACATTCTGTGATGTATTTACAAAGCCTGAACTATGTCTTGCATAGCACACTGTCATGGCATTTTAAAACACAGTACCATGATTTGTCACATCTTCAGATTTCTTCTCATACAATTATATATATTAAGACTATGTATCAAGAGTTGACATCACACAGATATTTTAAGTGTTCAATGTTTTTATGTATGACTTTCAAAGCATAGAGAATTCTTTACTAGATTTCTGAATGGTACCAAGCTGGAAGGGAATCCAAGTACTTTGTAGGACAGAATTGCTATTCAAAGCATTCTCAACAATTGAAAAATTAGTCTGATCTGAAAATCTATAGTTGATTGTGGAGAATTCAGAATACTACTCTTAGGAAATTCATGTATAAAAAGTTAGATAATGCCTCATTAGAT
Organism: Grallaria varia; assembly: GCA_013396735.1. Lineage (NCBI taxonomy): Eukaryota > Metazoa > Chordata > Aves > Passeriformes > Formicariidae > Grallaria > Grallaria varia. The sequence continues at coordinate 461,324 of VWZG01010265.1, forward strand.
AGCAGTATTTCGTTCATAAGCCTAGTGATTTATAAATGCCCCTTTGGAAATCATAAACTGAACATGAGTCAGTGGTGTTCTGCCATTGTGGAAAGAGACAGGCAGGCCTCATTCTGGGATGTGAAAGTCGGGAGTGCATTCAGAAATAGGAAATAATCCTTCTGTTCTCAGTGTTAATAAAGCCTCTGTTGGAGCCCTTTTGCCACTTTTGGACATAAGCTTCAAGAAATTTAAGGACAAACTGGGAAGCATCAAGTGACACAGAAAAGAAAAGATCCAAAGTCTAGAAAATGTAACTTACGAAAAAGGAATAGAAGGTTATTGTGGGTGGAAAGAATAGAGAAGCCAGGACTTAAGACATGGTAGGTCTTCAAATGCTTTAAAGAAAACTGAAGAGAAAAGCAAAAAAAACTTCCCCAACCTCCAAGGACAGTTGAGCTTCTGTTGCAGAAAGTGAGATTTATATAAAGCCCTAATAAAAACTTCTCTAAGTAAGGACAGTGCGACATATTCTCTCGTATGAGTTTCATAGAATACAATGCAATCTCCATTATGACGGGATTTTATGAACAGTATGTACAACATCTGTCTAAAATGGGTTAGGTATTTTTAATCCTTTGTTGTGGTAGGAGTCTGAGAGTAGAAGACTGCTTGAAGTCTCTTCCAACTAGTTTTTCTATTCTTTTCCACAAGTATTACCCATATATTAAAGTAAAACAATGAGGACTAAGAATTTTTCTCTCTAAGAAGTTATAGATTTCTATTTTATAAACTCTTTTGCAATAATGAAAAACCCACAGGTTCTACTATCAAATTTGACATATAGTTTTTGAAAGTACTTGTACCTTGCTGAAGAAAAATTCAATTTAGACTTCTACCCTAAATATGCTTTTATAAATATTCCCCTTAGTGGTATATATATTAAAAAGTGTGCAAAGTAAATATGCTTAAACAGCATTCATAGGACCTTTCTCAAAGGGAAAGTGTACTATTCAAAGGGAAAGTTCTATCATGCTACGAGTACTATCTTTGGGTTGAGAAGAGGAGCAATAAACAGGTTATAATGCATAGTGGAAGGAATATCAGCATTTGAACTGATTTAAAATACTCCTCAAAGTAGCAATTTTGATGCTGAAATTGAAATACATGCTCCTGTAAAACTGCAGTTTCTATTTAGACAGCAAATTCTTGAGCATCTGTGTTAGCAGCAGGATTTACTTCTCCCCATATAAGCAGGTGCTGGGGGCAGGGCAAAAAACCAGTGCCCAGTGGCTGAAATTCAGTGGAAGTGTAGACTTCAGCAACACTGCAGCACATACTTTACAAGAACTAGAGGCAGCATTAAAACATCAATTAAAACTGTTAACACTCATGTCATGGAATGAGTGTATGTGGCAAGTCACTTTGTCTGACATTCTTGCAAATTATATGCACTGGGCACAAATACAAGATGCTACAGTCCTGCTTCTCCACTGCAAGCCATTTCAAAGTTTGATGAAAGCACAAGAAAGGCCAAATAGACAGTATTACCAAATACTCTATCCACCCCCTCCAGCTGTTTACTAGGGCCCAAAGGAAGCTCTCCAATTGGAAAATATGCCCTCCAAATTACCAAATATGAGATTTTCTGTTCAATCATTGTTTTAATGTTTATCACAAAGACCATGGAAAAACATAATCTCTCTTTCTGATGGCCTGCTGTCATTTTTTTGCTTTTTTTCTTGGCATAAAAATTGGAATGTATTTTCAGACTAGTCTGCCTGTGTGTCTATGTGCATACAGAGAGGGATAAGAGCCTGTTGAGCACAATGCTTACTACAGAGAATTTACCTGAATCTTCAATAATTACAACATTTTGTTCATTCAGCCATTTCCAGTGTTGGCAGAAGTTATTCTTAAGGGAAAATCCAAGCATTAACAAAATGTGTTTCCAGTTAGATAATAAAACCATGGTGGAGTTGATCAGTTGGCAGTCTTCCAAATCAGGATCTGACATGCACCTGCTTCATTTATTTGTTTTATGCACTTCTCATTTAACATACTGTAATGTTCAGGGAAAGCAATCCAGTTCCACTGAGCAAATTACTAATGTTTCCTTTATTTAGTTCAAGAAACTACACACTGTAATGTCAGGCTGCAGTTACAATATGGGGATTCTCTCCAGAGGACTTGAAAATAATTAGAAATACACCACTTTTTTTTTTTTTTTTTTTAAATTAAAAAAAAAAATCTCTAAAACAGGAGCCTGCAGGCACTGATGCTTTTGGTGGCTAAAATTGCTCTGGGGGTAGATGAATATTAAAATACAGCAGAGTTGAGATATTAAAGACAAACAGGCATGCAGCTTCAGTTTGATCTTTCGTGTTGTTCATATGGATAAATATTTAAAACCCAAATATAAAAATATACAGAAAACTTAGGCTTAAAAACTAAATATGTTTTTTAGACCAGCTTAAAAGACATATCCTCTTCTCTGAAATTTCTACTGAAATTCTGTATCATTGTGTGATCATGTTCTGTCTGCAGACAAGTCTACTTGATTTTTTGAATCCAGAATTCCTTCTAGTCATTCTATTTGAACCCATTTTTGTGTCTGTTGCTGTTTGGAGTTACATGAATCAACAGAAAGTTACTAAAGAAAAAAGTATGTATACTCAGTGAAACAGTGTAAGATATATTAACAAAAACAAACAACAGGATTTTGTAGGATGGTCAATTAATATATTTCTACTCTTTGATTCTAACTCAGACGCCTCAAATGAATCTGTCTAGTAATAGCAGTGGAAGCCACGGTTGAATTCCAGTTCACTTACTAATGGGAGCTTTGGGTAACATCTTTCATGTATGTAGGCATGTATATGTCATACATATGAAAGTACTTATCTGTCTATCATATTCCTAATTATGATAATCTGGGTATACTGCTGAAGGTATACTTTGCTTATATTTGTATTTTTTACAAGTTTGATTTAATTAGTTCTGAAAAAGTTTTCTGTCCTACTTCAAATTACAGTTGTTTTTCCTTTCTAATTAACCTTTATCCCCTGCTTCATAGACGTACTTTTAAATTGTTTAATTGCTTGTAAAGCAGGGACATTTTTGACTTAGCATTCAACCGTGTCCCAAAATACACTGTTGAGTTTGGAGCTCAGGGTGGGAATTCAAAGGTATTTTTCTGTGCAGCACTGTTTGAACTGCAGCTGCCTGCCCACTGAGAGGTAGGGAAGTCACTGTCAACAAGATTTAAAGTTGCTGTCATGTTTACACAGCCACATAGAAAAGGTTGAGAGAGTATTGTGATTTTGTTAAAATTAAGTACCCACAGTTACTGGGCCATAACAGTGTGTATTGGTTATGATTAGTGCTTGACATCTGCGTCTTTTTGAGGTATTTTAGCCACTTTTCTTGTCAGATGAAAAGTGTGCTGCAGTGTGTTTCTAATCATGGGGTTTTTTTCAATGTGCTGAGCATTCTAGTGTTGAGACTGAGCTGTTAGTCATGTAAGCATTTAGTTCTGAACCCTTGTAAGGATTTCCAGTATATATAAGCAGTTGGGAATTCTGTATTTCAGTGTTAGAAATCCCACTAGAATAAACAGATTTTTAAACTATTAAATTCTCTCCCTTGGTGCTCTCTGTGTTTTCTAATTTGATCCCCTGGTAGTGCTTCATGAGTAGTACCAATATGGGTGTGCTAAAGGAATTGTTTACCCTTACATATGAAAATTGCTACTAAATATGAGAAGTGGTTTAGTGACACGAAGGTTTTGACATGGATATTTTTGAATTGGACAGACACTGAGATATTAGGGACAAAGATTCAAAAATTAAAATACAATTTTTGTCAAAGTTTACATATATTTTATTAAAAGTTCAAGAGTGCAAAAGGTGCCACCAGTTAGATTCTGCAGGGAGTGTTTTATCTTTAGTTTTATCTTTAAATTTTTTTGCTGTTTTCTGAATTTCTGTGACGTTTCTTTCAAAATCTAGTTGTATCTTTGTGGTTAATTTCTTTGGTTGTTAATTTAATCTTGGAGCACGTGTCCACTATGGCCAAGTCATCCGTTTAAAGTTTAACTAAGATATATTTCAATGAGGTTTAATGGATGTTAAAAAGAGCTGTGATTCAAAGCTGTGGCTATGTACCTGGAGTCCTTCAGAGCCCAGGACAGTACCTTCACACAGAAATGTGAAGTGTGAGTCAGAGCAGCATGGCCCAATGCTCCTCTGTGTTCCAATGTGCTCTGTAGACATAGTTATTCTTAAAGCAACAAACGTACATGACCCTTCTTTATTTCCGCTTGAAATGAACAAACATTATAGTAATGTTTTTTGAGTGGTTATGATTGATGCTGTAAATGCTGTTCATGTGGTAATTAGTTGGAGAATAAGATTAGGTGCGTGCATGTAATTGGATCATAAAATGGTTTGGGTTGGAATGGACCACAAATGTGATCTGGTTCCAACGCACATGGGGACACTAGACCAGATTGATCAGAACCCCATCTAACCTGGCCTTGAACACGTCCAGGGATGGGACATCCACAACTTCTCCAAGGCAGGAGGAACACTTTATCTATTCACCTCTGAGTAAACAATTTCTTACTAACATCTAATTTATATGTACCCTCTTTTAATTTGAGGCCATTTTCCCTTGTCCTGTCACTATGTGCCCTTATAAAAAGTACCTTTCCAGCTCTCTTTTTGGTCCCTGTTAGGTACTGGAATATAAGGTTTTCAGAGCCTTCTCTTTTTGAGACTGAATAGCCCCTTCTTTCTAATCTGTCTTCATAGGAGAGGTGCTCCAGCCCTCTGGAGCTCCTTCATGGCCTCCTCTTGACTTGCTCCAAGAGGTTCATTGTCCTTCTTATGTACGGGACTCTAGAGCTGGATGCAGCACTCCAGGTGGGGTCTCACAAGGGCAGAGTGCAGAGACAGAATCACCTCCCCTGACCTGCTGCCCATGCTGGTTTTGATGCAGCCCAGGATATAGTTGGCTTTCTGGGCTGTGAGTGCACATTGACAAGCTTCTCATCAACCCATAACCCCAAGTCCTTCTCCTCAGGGCTGTTCTCAATCTGTTCTCAACCTGTTCTCAATCCAACCTGTGTTTGTGCTTGAGGTTGCCTTAACCCAGATGCAGGACATCACACTTGGCCTTGTTTAACTTGATAAGGTCTGCACAAGCCCACCATGTCGACCACACCACACACCTTGGTATCACTGGCAAACTTGATGAATGTGCTCTCAGTCCCACTATCAATATCACAGATGTTGAAGATGTTGAAGAGCACTGGCCCCAAAACTGACCCCTGGCAATGTTTCCTTTCTTGAAACCATTATTAAGAGAAAGGAAGATGAGAAAGAAAGGTACCCACACTTAAGTCGTGCTAATTGTGTTTGATGATTGCTGCCACATTCACTGAAGGGGGATTGAATGTACTTCACTTCAAGAATATATTTTGCTGTGTTCCAACTTTGTCAGAAATGTATAAACATCTCATGGCTCTTTTAAAGTAAAATCCAACTGTTCGTATTACCAGGATTGCATTTTTTGATTTTGATGCCCAAACCTGCCTTGAGTTATGACCCTGTGTAGGTGGTCATTGTCGCTGTTGACTGCCATTTCAAAGTACGACTGGACATTGTGAGCGGTGCACTGTGAGTCACAGCTCCTCACAGCTTTCTGGGAGCCACGCTGAGCACTCTGAACATCTTGCTTTGTTTCCCCATGTTTTCAGCATGCATTGAGATGACTCCAAATCAAAATACATATATCTCAAACCCTCTGATATTTGGACTAGTTTGAAATCCAGGTCCAAATTTTGGAATTACAGAGGTTTTGACCCTGAATGTATATTAATCCAAAATATATAATTTTATATATATTTGGTATATCCAAATATATAGAATTTGGATATGATGTGAACTTGCCTCTCTGCTAGGACTGTTACTTTCTTGTGGATTTTCTCCTATGGGCAAAACCCAGGAGGAAATTGATAGTAAGCCGGAAAATGCTCTCTGTAAGCATTCATTGTTTTAATTTTAATGAGGCGCCTTGATGTGAGCAGCTTTCCACTGGATTTTTGAGGAGCTCCCATAAATATTCTACTTTAGTCACCTAGTAAATTTACCTCTGTGTCTTACTAGGTGTCATAATCAGTTACCAAGTTAATCAACAAGGATGACATGACTCCCAATGAGTAATAGTTTAAGGTTATATATCTGGAGCTGATGACCTTGCAGCCAAGGAACACTCAGGAGATGCATTCTGAAAGGGTGAAAATTTGTCTCCTTTACTATTTCTGTGATTTGGTGCTGCTGTGTCTACTTTGCGTTATTGATTTATATTTCACTCCCTTGTATGTGATATGATACTGATGCTGGAAGAACAAATATGGCTTTTGTTCTAGGTCATAAAGGAATCTCTTAAGTTATTAGAAATATTTAAATTATATACAACAATTATTTTCACAGTGAAGTAATTATAACCCATCCTTCATTTATAAGTCAATGAAAATTATGCACATTAGTTATAACAGTATTAACACTGTTTTGCTTACAGGTTTGTTTTTTTTTCCTGCACTATGGTTTATGTATTTGTGATATACTGAGGGAAATGTAATCTGAAGCTATGTGGTTTGCACATTAATGCTATGCCAAACACTAAAAATTAAATTGATTATCTGTTTCAGAATTATTGTTCATAACTGTGGGACAAAGACGTCTTAGCATGCAAAAGAATTAAAAGGGCTAAAGGATGTGCAAACAGGGTAAAATACAACAACTGATAAAATAGCTGTGAACCAGCCATGTGTCTTGTGATACAGACATCAGGGAGCAATGTTAAGCACTTCGTCATTCCTGCCCTCCAGTGTCCGATGTTTCTGATTTCTTCTTTATTGATTTCAACTAAAGAAAATATATAAGAGTATAGAGGTGACCCGTTTTGTTGACAGATACACATGTTAGTCTTGTACTCCCAGAAAATAGTTTAGACATCAGGAATAATGGCTTATAGGTAAGAGATAAACACAATTTCCTGTGATTTCCAAACCTGGTGAATCAGCCGGCAGAAGTTAAAGACACAGTCTGCTTTCATAGTTTCAGTTGTTCATCTTTAATTCAACAAAGATTTAACAGAACACTGGAAATTCTAAAAAACCCAACAACCCCGCTAAAAAAGCCAACCAACCAACAGTCACCACTCACCCCACCCTCCAATTACTAACATCATTGTACTTTCATTGCTTAGGGAACATTATTCACTGTTAAGAAATCCAGTGACAAACTACCCCTCTTCAGCCTTGTGTGACTTTATAAGGCTTTTCATTTCATAAATTTGAAGTAACTGATATCCTGCACTACATGTGATTATTTTATAAAAATGAAAATTGGTCATAAAATGTTACTATTTAGATAGGAATTTCAGCCAGGGGCACTAGTAAAGGATTTTCCAGTCACATTCCATACACAGTCAGTAAGTATCACTTCTTTCTTCTTTCCACATTGTGATTATAAAATGTCAGTGGCAGTTTTTCAGAGTCTACATGTAAAATTATCCATCAGGGAAACCATTCGTACATTTGTTTCTCATGGTAAAAAAGCATGCTAAAGTAATGAAGTAAAAATACAGCATCTGAAACAGTGAAGAACTGTTGCATGGTGATACTATTATCATTCATTTTGATGCATGAACCAGTCATGTCCTACTTTCACATGGCTTCCTTTGTTTATTTAGAAAAATACTCTTCTCAGTTTAAGTTATAGCTTTAGAAATGCATGAATTCCCCTTTCCTTTATTCCCAGCAAGGCAGTTTTCCAAACTATTTACAAAGGTGTGAATTGTGGATTAAAAAGAAATATCTGTCTTTTAAGAAGAAAAATCCTGTGCTCCCCTCCCCAGGAGAGAGTGTGTCCTAGATGTTCAGTGTATTTCAGTATGTCATAGTTCCAGGGCACAAAAAATGCCTTATTGTATTTTATTCCACATTAGAAGTGACTGTAAGTGAGAGATCCAAATGATTTACAGCAGGGATTTTGATTTATGTTGCAGTGTAGGGATTATTATGTATTTGAGATGGGAGATTGTACCTGGTCCTTAATGAACTTTACTGAGCTCTTCCTGCACAGTGCTCCACAGCCTAACTAGTTGCCATTCCAATCCTTGAAGATCAGATGCTGTTTCTCCAGGAAGAGCTCTGGGAAGTGTAGCTGTTGGCATTTAAAAAAAAAAAAAAAGCTGTCACTACAGTGCAGTTCCTAAATAATATGAATTAATTGTTTGTTTCATGTATCTACTCACCTTCCAGTGCACGTCCCATTCCGTTGCTTTCAGGTGGTTAAGTTTACTGTTTGTATGTGTCTACCAGAGGATATTTTGTGCAGGTTTATGACTTGAGTTTTTTCTGTAATTCCAGTGGAAGTATTTGCTGTTCCTGAGGGGAAATGCTTTTTCCCTGTAGAAAACAAACAACCTTTTGGCAAGTCAAGCTCTTTCCAATCTGTCAAAAGTTGCAATGGGATACCCCTTACTCCAGGAAAATTTTAAGTATCTTTGATTTGTTGTAAAATTGGAAACAGAACACAAGTGCAAGATGAAGTTAAAGCCCAAACCTTTATCAGCTCACCAGTATCTCTGCAGCTAAGGACCTAATAAGCAAACAGCTATGAAACTTAATGTCCTGCCTTCCACAACCTCTATTTAATTCCTTTGACAGAATACTTACAAAAAATCTGGTATAATTTTTCCCTGGTATGAATTGTTCCTAACAAAGAAATTCTTTTTTTTTATTGATGCAGTGTTAATTGTTTTCATGTAAGTGTCTAGTGCCCTTTGATTTGCCTGTATCAAAGTAAACCATAAATTGGAAATTGATTCATTATCTCTGAGACTCAGTATATTCCAATCTTTATGAATTTTTCTTGCTTATTGCTTGAGACTGGAATGAAAAACTATTATAAGCAGAGATCTAAATCTAGAACTGTAATTATCTCTCTAGTAATTAAAGAGGAAAATTAGAAAATGTTGTAGTTTTTTTTCTGTGGTTACAAACGCAATATAAGTCTAGGTCTTCTAATTCACCACTACAAAATTAAAAACACCCCTAATATTTAAAAGTCAAAAAGATTGAAAATGTGAAGTTAACCAAATAAGCTTAATGGGGACCCCATTCCTCTGTGATTCTTTGACTGTGATAGTTCTGACGTTTTTCTTGTGAGATAAAGCGTTTTAGAATTAAGAATTTGTGGATTTGGGTTTGGGGGTTTTTTGGTTGGGNGGGTTTTTTTAAGATTAAGTCTAACAGTTTTTCATATTATAGTTCTCAGACTAAAAACAAGAAAAGCTTAGATTTGTTACCTATAAATAAATCCGGTTATTATTTTATATAAGTTATTTAATTGCGATACATTCTAAAAAAAAAAAGCCTGTAAGCCCATATTAAAAGAGTGAATAAAGATGTAGGTTAAAATTATGTCTATTTCTATAAGTCTTTAAATAACACTGCAGGAAGCCAAACACCTTCTGTTACTCTTGAGCTGCACTATGTGGGTACACGGTAATGACAGAACACTTGTAAAGAAGACATTAGTCTTTAGTTAACCTTAGTGAACCAATTAATGAGTGAACACATGTTAAGGAACCAATTAAAATCACAGGAATATCTACATGGAGCTAAAGGAAAAAACTTACAGGATCTGTAAAAATGGTTTCTTTAAGCTTTCTAAGCAGGGGTAAAAGCTCATTTATACTACTCAGTCCCACATATCCTTAGCAAAAGAATACTTTTTGTCATTAGCTTCTCAATTTCTGGTGACAAATTCTCATTTATAAACCTAACTGTGATGTAGTTCATAAGTTTGAAGTTGGAAAGTTGTTTGAAGAAACATTAGTTATTTGTGGACTGTGAATAATCTAAAAGCCCTGATGTTTAAGAACAAAAAATGGTGTTTCAGAATTTCATGTGACACTCCTACCATCAAACGCTCGTGGTTTTTCTTTCCACGTTTGTTACTGTTTCTCTTGAACCAGAACGCCTTTCATCAGGGATTTCAGTTGCTGTTAGGTTTCTGTCTTTACAAAGAAACCAGAGATACATTAGTTTAGACATCTACACTCAATGTGATCTTGAGACTGTACACAGCAAAGCTGGGTTAAGTGATTAACAAGTATAGCAGCCTTAAATTCATATAATGTCATTTGTATATTTATTGTTATTTTTTCTGTTATTTAGCCCAATTAGATCTGAGAGCACAAATATAAATACGTGAGCCATTTTGACTCATTAAATTACGATGAATTATTCATAATAAGTAGGTATACATCCATGTAAGAACATATTTAGGGACCAGGTCTTCATTAAAACGAGCAGCTTCCCAGGAAAGGGATTTAAAGAGAAGCAAAAGTGAGCTTTTGTGGTTAACTGGGCTTTAAAATAACTTGTCTTCACCTTAGCAACCATGAGGTCTGTGGCGAAATTCTAAATTCCTTCAGTGAAGCTGTGATTTAGCTTTTTTTTTTTTTTTTTGATGTCTTCTGTGTCCCTTGCCTGACTCATTTTTCCTTTTGATGAATTTGCTTTTGGTTTCTTATATGCAGTAACTGACTCTATGCACTGATTTTGTATTTTACCTTTTCTGACACATGCATTTTTCACTCCCATCTTTTTCCTCAGATACAGGGTGGCTGCTCTGAAAATACCTTTTTAGCCTTCCAATACAAGCATACAAGGTGCACCTACTTCAATTATGAAAGAGTAAAAACTCCAGGAATGAATTGTATGAAAGAACATATATCGCTTCATAATTCAGGAAGTACGCTAGTTAAAACTGAGACTATCCCAATAATCTGGAAACAAGCTGCCTTTCAAACAGGTTCCTACACCATGCTTCAAATTTCATTAACTTTTTAGTAAATAATGTTCAAAAAATCTGGGTTTTCTTACTGTGAAAGTCTGAGACATTTCTTGCTGAATTTAGTGTTACTGCTACATTATTTTGAATGTTAAAATGACCCATTAGAGGAAGCAATAAGAAGGAAGACATAAAAAAGTGTTCACTCAAGAACGTAAGAGAAAATGAGACTAGTAAGTCAGCACTGCATTTTATATGGCTGCAGGGAATTATTTAAAATAGACAAATTTATACTCTGCCTCTAGCTTCTTTATTGATTATCGGTTTTATTTGTATTTAAACAGCATCCTGCTATTTATAAGGTTTAGCTGGCCATTAATGTGTACCTCTTGACATCTGCAAGACACTTTAATGGAAAGTATCATTGATGCAACTATTTCCTCAAGGTGTAAAATCTAGAGAAGAGAGAAAATGATTAGTCACAGTGACAGAGTGAACATTTGGGAATGACTTTTTCTGTGCATATCATTAAAAAATCAATAAGATTAATATATGGAGACCAATAGTATTTACTGTAGAAGAACAAGGGAAAATAGAGCAGCCATACTTTGCATTACTAGGATTTTGCTCTGTGATCTAGTCCTCTTCTGTGGTGAAACTTTGAAGGGCTGTAATAAAGGTCACCTTTGCTGTGCAGTGTTTGTTCTTTTCATAGTTCTAGTGCACATCTGCGCTGCATGCAGAATGACAGTCAGATGGCTTAGTTTTAAAACCACAGTTTTACCCTCACAAATTCTATTTAGAAAATGAAATTATTTCATGCGTTCTTTGCTAGCCTGACTTTTGCATCTCAAAACTGTGTTTATTGTACTTTGGATGATTTTGAGAATTTAATTTTTGTGTTTATCATTGCTGTATGATTTATTGAAAACTATAAAAATATATAACTCTAAATCTATTGACTCTTCAACTTGTGCTGTATATGGGAGATTATGATTCTGTAGTTCCTTGTCAAAGGAGAGACTACTATATAATGTGATAGACCTGCGGCTCATGTTATGCTTAAGTAAAATGGGCATATTGCAAAGCTGAGGAGTTTATGTGTACCTACTTATATCCCGGTATTTCTATGTTTTGACCAGTGCTTCCATTGTACCCAGCCATATGCTTACAGAAAAACTCAGGGTCTGTATGTGTGATATGCCTGTATTGTTATATTCACACTGCCTTCAGCCTGCATGGAATTTGATCTGATGTATAGTTTTAGTAGGGTTTGCTGTGCGATCCCTTGAAGGCTACTAATACTGACTAATCCTCTAAAACAATCATGCTAACATTTTAGGCTGATGTATTGTTAATAATACCTATTGCTATTGCTTTCTTTGAGGAAACTTCTTGATTTGGCACCAGAAGAGAGACACTGATATTTGCACTGTTACAGGTAATGAAACTCCATCGCACGGTCATGTGAGAAAACAGCTAATGCATAGGATAAGAGTAGAATACAGTAGAAGAGAATCAGCAAAATCGGGTTTTAAAGCCAACTTAAATGGTGAAGGTTGTTTCTGACCAAGAGTAATCAAGTGTTTTCACAATTTGTCTTTGTACAGTCTTTCTAGATTTTGGTGCTGTTTGCCAAGATCTTTTATCCCTGTGAGAGAATAAGGTGGTTACGTATTACGGTGCAATGTGCTGAGATCTATTGATATTCTCACTGCGTACACTATGACTTCCAAGCCATATCCATAACTGCTACAGATGCTGTAGGGATAGGCCCAAGTTATTTAGTAAATCTTATTTTTCTATCACATTTAACATGTATATGAATTGCTTACACTGTAAATCCCATTTTCATCTCTCTTCAAAATGTTAATGTCATGTTTTTGGGTTGTTGTTCATTTTACCCCCATCCTGCAATATTCTTTGCTACAGCAATATAAGAAGAAAGCTCTTGCAAACTCTTCTCTGTCCCAAGTGAGGAGATGAACTACAAATGGATTCCAAGGGCATGAAGTATTCAGCTCTGCTGTGAGTACTGATCTGGTAACTTCTGCTTCTGTGTATGTTAAGAATTGAAGTATGAAATTAAAAAAAGGCAGATTGGGAACAGGAAGAGCTTACTGTTGGGTACTGAAGCTCAGCTCAATATTAACTTCTTTAGCTTTAGCAACTTTCTTTTGTCTGTACTCCTGTTTGCTCTAGAGTGAGACTCACAGAAGAGATACATAGACTCTGGTACAAGCCCTGGCTGTGCCACTGGCTGGAACCACTAGCAGTGGTTGTAGATTTTAGTACTGGAAATGGCAGCTTCTAGCTCTGTGGTGGATCATGAAGCATTTTTTAAGTGTCTCGCAAAGCATTGTCTATGACAGGATGCTGTCCTGTCCTACAGAATCAGTGCCATCAAGACTGTGCTTTAATTTCCAATCCTCTCACAAAACCAGAGGACTGACTCTAGGTGATGGGAAGGTGCCTACTGTAGATTTGCAGTTCGTAACACTGATCCACCCCTGAAATAGGTGTCTTTCGGGCATGGAGCAGTGAGTGCTGGTTTGGTTTGGGTTTTTTCCCTCATCCTTTCCTGTAAAAAATGCTAACTTTCCTTTGTGGCTCTGGGTCAGCAATTGAACAGCAGTGCTGTACTGCTAAGAAAGGGTTTACGGTCAAAGTATATGGAAATAAACATCTACATGACCTTTAAGAAATAAAATTACATTTGTGGGTCCATCAGTGGTTGACAAAAACCAATAAGGAATCTCTTACTTTTTATGACTGCTTTGCAAACTTACAGAGCCAGCAACCCTCCTTGAAATCACAAAAAATGTCTTGTAAAAGTGTCACAGGTTCAGACCAAATTCTGATACTGTCATAAAAGAAATATAAAACTTTAAAATTCTAGATTTTAGTCTCTAATGAGAGCTCATCTTATTAAAAATTAACACCTCTTTATTATACCTAATTTACTTATAAATCTTATTGCCACCCATTATCAACTCTCACAGACATCTCAATCAACCTTATGATTAAATCTGTTTTATTCAGGCTATTCCTTTTCCACTGATTTTAATTCTACCTTAATGACATTCTTTTTTTTCTTTGAAAATTCATTCAACTTTGGATACTGTCTCGTTGTTCATGTGTCACTATTTTCATACCTTTAAACGTGACTATTTTTGTAGCTGATATTTTTGTTACAGGTATGCTGTGTTTGTTGGGAAAAAAATCTCCTTACTGTATAAACACTTTAGCATCCACGGATATGTTTTTATGTAAGTCTTTTTTCTTACCTCCCATTAGTGTTTAAGTGTAAATAATTAGATTTGCATTTTACATCTCATTTCCATGTTATTGCTAAGCAAAGGGGGCCCTAGTTTTGACCAAACAGGTGAAATGACCAGAGGCAAACAGAAGACTCAACCAAGTGTTTTACTGTGTCAGAAAATTATTATGAAGGCAAGCTAGAACATCTTCTGTAGAATCTGAAAATTAAGTCATTATTTTACTGATTATCTCCTGTTCTCTGACACATCGTATGTACTAAAAACTGATAATAAGCTATAAAAAAAATGAGAAGACAGAGGATTTTAATAAATGTTAAGACATCTTGCAAGTAGGATTCATTCTTATTCTACACAGGTCCATATGGTATACTATGTGTATTTCTAGGACAGGTTGCTTCTCACTGTCAGATAAATGAATTGGTAGGTGCTTCCCCTCCTCCTGTTTATCTCTTTCTTCTTTGTCATGTTCCTGAGCGTATGAATTTCATCCTATTTAAAGTAAGCATTGTTCCTTCCAAAAGAAAAAATTGTGCTGATTATTTCTCTTTGTTGTAATGATAGAAAACAAAATGTCTCAGTATACCTCAGTGCATTTCTTCCTGTTAAATGGGGATTCGATGTGGAATTTGGCTGACTGAGTGTACTCACAGGAATATGGAGCACTACTGCTGTTGGCAAGACAGACTCTCAGGCAAGGCAAACATCTTGGGTATTTCTGTAGGTGTGTGTTCTAAGAGTTGAATGTAAGTTGTTCCAATAAGAGCTCTAACAAAAATAAATCAGAATGAAGATGGTATTTTTTAAGGTTAAGGAAACATTAGTAAAATATGTTGCTTTCTATTTAATTCAATAAATGCATGCTTAAGATTTGCCATAGGTTGAATCAGACTTCGGCACATTTTACGTTAAGTATTTTTAAGAGTAAGTGGGCATTTAACACATATTTTTTTAAGCATTCTCCAGGACACCTGATCTTTAAAACACACCTTTCTTTTTTTTTTTCTTTATCCAATCCAGTAATGGCCTGTTTTAACATCTGTGTCTTCCAAACTTCTGTCAGTCATAACAAATGGTAGAGTTACTTGTTTGTTGAATTTTTTATTGTTTTTTATACAGTAGAGAACTAGCTATAGAGAACTATTTTAAAGAGAAATGCTGTATTTATGCCATCATTCATTCACACTGCTCACATGGTATATTGTTCCTTTATGCTCTGTTGTTATTAGTCTGTCAAGTTGGATGAGATAATAAACATAACAGAATTTTTTTTGTAAAAAGTCTACAAACCTTGAAGTCCCTATTGTATGCTACTTCGAGAAGTAGTTTTGATATTTCTGTCTCAGCTTACATGAACAGTATCACATTACTTGAAATTATGTTTTCCTACAACAATTCCCACAGGTAAGGACTCTCCGCAGCTCCAAGATTATTTTATTCTATTTGGCACAGGTAGGTTTTGCTGCAGGAGCTTGTCAAGCATGAAATAATAAAAAATGTTTGGCCTTGAATCCAAAATTTACCTCAGTTCAGTCTCTCTAGATCCTCCCTCACTGCTTCTGACCTTTTCAGACAGAGGATGGCTGAGACCTGAGCATATGGATCCCGTTTGAATAAAAGTGAGATGAGTAGATGTCTTTGCTACCTATGTGACATGAAAGGATTTGTTTCTATTACCATTTTCACTTGGAAGTGAAGTAAGATTCAAATGCTTTGAATTTATTAAACATGCCTGCTTAAAATACCTATTTTCCTGACCTGTGGGTCTATGCTGTCTAGACTGCTTCAGGCTGCTGCTGCTACTTAATTTATAGACCTTTTTAAAAGTTGCCTCTCTCTTTTTAATTAATAAAGAAATTTTTTTTACTCCTTAATAGGAACAGGAGAGGTTGGTTCTATCCAATCTGCTTTTGGATAACTTTTTCTTACTTAATCATCCCATCCCTATTTGACTGAGTCATTCAAATAAGGCTCTAGAAGAATATCCTGACAGCTTTCTTAAGCAGTATTTTTCATCAATGTGAATAAAATAAAATTTCCACCACTTACTTTCCTAGGGGAGTCGTCTCTTCTGCAGAACATTTTGAGTGTTATGCAAGAGAAAACCTCAGCAGGGAAACTCCAAAATCTTGCCCGTTTAGGAGTGTTATGGGTTTACACCTGTGATAGCTCCCTGTGGTCAATATTGCTTGAATACTTGAATATCAGTGTTCTCTGTACGAGAGCCCTGGTTACCAACAAAAGAAAGGAAATCCTTCAGCCATTGTGTTGGGACACACTGAGTGACTGGAGATGGCGCCAGAAGTTTGAAAGCTACACAAGCTCAGAAAAAAGGAACTGAAGCATTTTTTAAATGGTTTCTAGTTTTCTAACGAAACATACTGTGCTAGATTTGCAAACCATATTCTACTGAGATTACACGTTAAAATATGTTTCGGATACTCCCAAATAGAGATTTTTGAGGCAAAATGAGGTGTCATAATTTAATCATATTATCCTGAGGCAATAACGTGATTTTTAATTTCATAGTGGCATATTGTATATACAGTATGTCTAGCAGTTATAGTTAAAAAAACCCCAAACAACAAAACCCCCTTAGTTTTGTTCATAATAAAGTGATGACAGTGATGTTAAATAAGTAAGTTCACCATGAGGTTCTAATCATATAGTTGGCATTTATTCAGAAACATAATTCTCTTGAGATGGCTTCATTGCATTCATTATCACCAGTTAGAGACTTCTTAATGTTTTTATCAGCCTAATTCAAAATGCTAAATTGGAGTGCAGATGTTAGAATTTACTCCTAAATCAGCCTGCAGTTTAATTTTTATTTGTTTCTTTTGTCTTTATTGGGTTTTTGCTGGTTTGGGGGTTCAGTGCTTGAGCAGAAGGTATCCCCAACATTACTGATCTCATTCCTCTCCTGACTTTTTTCTTGCCTGCTTATAAAAGAAAAATCTACAAGTGATATTTCCATGGTGGCAGCTTCATTTAGTTTATTCTGATGCATTTATTTGTCTCCAATTGAAATTGAGTAGAACTAAGAAGAAAAAGTGGTTAATTTGCTTGTGTTCATTTTGAAGACGGTGCTTTTGCTGCATCATAATATATGTTTGCATGAGTTTCAGTTTGACAGAGATTAGTCTGACACTAACCTCTGTTAGCGACTTACTGTGGTCAGTGCGCTGGTTATATTGCAACCCACCGAGGTTCTGTGGAAATGTAAAACAAATATCATTAAAGAGGAAGTTTCCCTAAGTTAACTATATGTAACGTGGCAGTTCTGTGTCTTCTTAAGGTGTCAGAACTTGAACCATTATTTGAGACAGTTCAGATAACTATTATTATCTGTGTTGACATTGTTAGTGAGACAGCACTATATTTTTCTAAGGAAGCTGCTTAGGTAACTCGGTTACATTAACCATATAGAAGCATTTTGACAATACAGTCCTTGAGGAGTCCTAGATTCCTTGTGTATGGTGTCTTAAATTTCATTCTGTGTGCCAATGATACATGCCTTTCACCATTTTGTAAAGAGCATCTGAACTTAGCCAGGTTTTGAATGTTTAAAAATGTCTGAGTACTCGCAAGACTAGGAATAATAACCAGTTTTAAAAATTGAGTACTGTGAATATTCCTTTCATTGGGCATGTTCCAACATTAAGCAAGTCTTTCCTTGCCATTCGAACTCTTATTCTTTGAGAACTGTCTGCAGTGTGAGCTGCAAATCTGTGAACACAGGGATTTATTTTCCTCAGTATCACATGATGTCGATGCCAGCTTCCAGCCAGCAGAGGAAGAACTTGCATTGGTGCACTGCTGAGGAGTCATGGCCGGATGTCTGGGAGACAGAGAGCTGTGGGAGGGACTGGGATTACATTTGCCCAGAGTGCTGACTGCAGTATGGTGGTGGAGAGAGACAGAACCGGGCTGGGAATAGGAATATAAAGGGAAGGAGAAAGGAAGACTGGGCATCAGTACTTAAGGGAAAACTGGGACTAGGTATTAAAACAGATGGGATTGTTCTGCTCTTGTTTCCGAAAACTGCTTAATAACGTGTCTATTCAGAGAAGCCCATCTTAATGTGCCTAATTGCTGATGGTTTAACACTGTAACCTTGATAATAATATATTAATTTCAGATCAGTGTAATGTGGGCCGACATGTATATGGATGCTATTTCTAGAAGTAATATTGCAAAACAAATGAACCAGTAAACACTATTGTTGTTCCCTTGAAAGGTAATTTATGTATTTAGTGATTCTTTTAGAGATAAAACCCAAGGGTTCAAGGTATTAGTTAATTTTAAGCATTTGACTCCATCTGTTTAATTAGAAGGTAACCTGATACGTATCTCTTGTTCATGCCCAAGATTAGGTATTATTCTTGATTAAAGTCTGTGATTTAGAAATCATTTCTCTGTGTAAAGTTTTTATGTCAGGTCTGTGAGTCTTTTGAGAGTTGATGCATCCAGATCAGATATATCTGATATGCACTATCTCGTTTCCCCTTCTTTACAGGAGTGTTTCTGAGAAAAACAGAATACTTTTGGCTGCTGTCGGCTGAGGAGCTGCAGTACCAGCAAAAGGTCATTTTCCAAGCTTGCTTGTGGAGGTATTGTGTCGAAGTCACTGGGAAAGATCATGGCTGTATTGAGGTCAATAAAAATTTTAGCAGGAATAGAATTTCACTTGGTAAGTAAACTGTCAGGGCCAGAACCTATGAGTTTTTCTGCAGAAGAAAAAAATAAGCAAGTGCTTTTTGCCTGTTGGGAGGAGCTGTGAAGAAGACAAACATACAGAATCTACGCCCATTCATCTGTTACCATCCGCCATAAGCCTTCATGCTGTTGTTTTTTGAAGTGCATTTTAAATCCATAGGTTTAATATCCTATGAAATACTTTGAATATAGAGATTTTGGAGCTGGATTCTTGTGTGATAAACTTGTCTTTGCAAGATTTGATTTTATTGGTGTTTCTGCTTCAGATTCATATCTAAAAAATAGACGTAAAATAATGGTAATCTGTCAGAGGTATTAAAGACTTAAGCTAATTGAGAAAAAGTACAGTGCTTGGAAGAAACAAGGAGATAACACACAAGCGATATTCTCAGTCTCCTGTCTAGTAAAGGACTTAATTTTTTTATGTGTTGTTTGTTTGGATTTTTTTAATTCCTCAAATTGTTTTAGAAGCATTTTGAGATCTAAAATATTTAGTTCAAGTCCTCACCTTTTTTTTTATAGGAGAGACGGTCTTAGACATTTGTCTCAGACAAAAGACTAGTCACTGAACTGCAACAACTGATGTATTACAGAATATAAGAAGCAATATTTTTTCATCATTTCTTTCTTTCAGTTCTCTTGTTTCTAATTCTCATGATTACAGATTCTCAAGACTTTGAACATTGATTCACATCTGATTGCTAGAGTATATTTTACACAAATCAAAGAGAAATACTACAATGGTTTTCAGTGAAATCCTAACATTTATTGAAAAGTAGTCTGACTTTATGATCCATAGCTGCATGATGAGGGTTGTAGTTTGGATTTTATGTTATTCAGGAATATTCTGCTTTAGATTTAAAAATGAAACAAATTATATGCCTTGCTAGTAAAATATGGTATAATATAAGAGACCATTCAGTTAAAAGGAATATAAATATCCCAAATAAGCATAAGAATTCACCCTTTTATCTCTGGAATTGTGATGATATGCTCACTAGGGGCTTATTCATTAAAATAGTAATAGCCATTATTTACTCTCTTTCCACAATGAGAGCAAAAGTGGCCATGGAATAAAGGAACTGTGAAAGTGATAATCCAGCTGTTTCTAGCTGCTTTTACCCTGAACATTGCAAAATTCCTAGCTGCATTAAGCAGTAGGAAAATATTTATCAAGATAGGATTTCATTTTGCGGATAGAGAGAAACATAGGTAAAACCATTTATGAATAACTTTTTAAGGCCAGGGGAAATAAAGCAGTGTCTTTTGAAAAGGTTTTAGCCACCAGAGAACCAGAAGCTGGGAACCAGAGCTGGGAAAAGACTGGCAGCAGCGGGGGGTCAGTGCCCATGGCCTACATGTGACTTGCTAACTAGCTGTGAGAGAATTAGAACCAAGAATGCAATGGTCAATTTGAAACTAGAATGAAGAGGATTGAACAGTTAAGGCAGAGGATTGGTAGTAGAAAGGATAATAGATGCAATGAGGGAAAAGCAACATTACTACATTAAATGACACTCTAATTATTCCCTCGAAAGCTAACTTTTAACTTAAAGTTGACTTAGAAATTTGAGGAACTATTGTCTATTCATAAAATTGAAGTCCTTCCTGACGCAGTGGGGAGGTTAAGTAACAATGTAGAACATGAAGTTTAAGAAAGTCAAATGGAACTTCCTGGTTGTGGAACATGACCATGCCCAAGCTGGTGCAGTGCTGTAGCTAAGGGCTGTTTATGTACGGATACAGTGAAAATGAGAGGAAAATGGAGCAGATTCTAAGCCCATGGAAAGCTTCATAGTTTGAAGTAACTTTTATTTTCACAGACAAGAAATGTAGCCTGTTAATATAAAAATTGGATATGGGGAAGAGCCCTTCACAGAATCTGTACTTTGGAAAATTACATTTGTATTGTTTGAGTCTGTCCCCCATGGTTGCCTGTAGGAGTACCTCTGATTCCTGAGTTAAAATTTCCATTCAAAAGCAGCAGTGGCTGGAAGATGTGCAGGTTGCCCTATGGCTTCTGGGCTCTTTCAAAACCAGCTTCATGGTTAATCTGTATATACTGTGTGCTGTGTGTAAAAAAAGTGGATCTTTTTAAATTTAAGCTGTTATTTTTCTAACTATCTGACAACTCACATAAATTCACCACCACTTTTATGGTGCTTTTCCATTATTTTTTGTTGCTTGCTAATTACTTTTCTTGCCCGATTTCATTTGCAGTTTGAATAAATAAACTGTTTGGTTCTGCCTTCAGGTTATTGTAGGAATAGTCAATATGCAGCTATAATAAAATCATAAATTTTTTTGAACAGGCAATTTCGAACATAACCTTCCACAGAGTTTTAAAGTTCTATTATTGTAGAAGCAACGTGCTTAGGAGCTGCAAAGTTTCAATGCTAATTTCTGAAGTTTGGAAGATGTTAAAGTCAAGCATAACTCTATACACTGTACAGGTGGTTTAAATATTTGTGTGTGAGCTTTGATGAAAATGTTTCTGTTGTGTACTGTAATACAGGACGCTGACGATTTTATCCCCTTTTTTATCTAAATTTAGGGAAGTTTTATGCCTTGATCAATGTGCTGTAAGGAATCAGACTACATGCTTACTGCATAATGAACCGTTTTTGTCCTAGGCAAAATTTTATAGGCTAACTACTTCCTTTTCCATGATGCTATTTTTTTTAATACTACTAAAGCTGATCTTATAAAATGTCTTTATTCCTTTTCCCTGTACTCCCCTTCAAACCACTTGAGATTACCTTTATTACTCGGCTCAAGTGTGTCTCCAGGCATGCTTAAAAATCTGCACAAAACAGGAGAATCACTAACTTGGAGTAAAATATTTCAGAAATTGCATGTTACCATTAAGGACAGGTGGTCTCATTAGAAATAGGACTCATTTTCTCACTTCTGCCAGTGTGGCAGCAAAGTTAGGTCCTGCTGGGCATAGGGGCAATAAAGGGAGAACAGTCTTGGCACACAACCTTCACTTTCTTACTTATTCTGTTAACAATGGATAGAATAGCTGTTTTCAGCGCAGGTTCAGTTACATGGCAGTTATACTGCTCTCCTGGGATGGCTTTTTTCATTTGTAGTTAGATATTTATTATCGTTTCTACACATTCTACTGACTGTTAACCTGAGTGTCTTAAACTTAGTGGGCTTTGCTGCTGCAGCCCACTGAGCTCCTGACTACCCTTGAAGCAAGTATATCCCATTTCCTCAAATACTTGGTTTTCTCTCTATCCCTCAAGGCTTTGTAATTAGATCATAGAAAAGAAAATGACTGCGCCAAGTAGCTTTGCATGTATAAGCTTGAAAATAATAAGGCATTAATTTAATTTTGTCTGGTATTTATATCAATGCAAACACATTTGCATTTGTAACACAAAGCAGTGGGCATAGATTAGCCATGATTTGGTAAATCAAAGCACCGAGAGGGATCGTTACCAGCACCATAAATGCTAAAAATTACTTAAGTATATCTAAATAGTCACAGAGATAATTGGGTTTTAGCCTCCATACAGCTCTTTAGTATTCTTTAGAGGTCAGTTTCCTAAGCCATATGTATTACTATATTGTGCAAAGGCAGTTTGTAGGAGCTGTAAATGACAGAAATGTATGAAAGGTCTTATAGTATGTAATAGTTAATAGGCCACTAGTGGTTACTGCCTCAAGAATAAAAATTAGGATGTCTCATAAAGAGTAATACACATCTGGTTGATGTTCTGTGGGTGTAACACTGACCTTGATCTCTCGACTAGAAAAAAGATCGTGGTGGCAATGAAATTAATTCGGCTTGGTAAGCCCATATTAGTGGCAAGAGATGAGGTAATTTGTCAGGCCACAGCTGAATTTGCTCACTAAAATTTCCTTTCTTCTTCCTCTTTTCTCAAAATAACAGAAGGCTAGTAGGATCTTTAGCTGTGGTATCTAGAGATTTATAATCTTTGTTGTGTGCTGCATCTATAATGTATAAAGGGGACTAGTCTAGGTATGTACTTCCATACCTGCTATAAGTAAAATATTTTGTCAAACACTGAGTTAATGGATGCTTAATCAGCTTGAGAGGTTTTTGAGGTCAAGGTTGCACGTTGTATTCAGTCAGAAAATTCTTTTTTGTCTCTTTGTTTTAAGATAAACACTTACATGTGTGAAATAACCAGCCTCCTACAATAGGATGGGTCTAATCTCCTTAAAGGATGAAAGCTTGAAGTTGTTGTGAACCCAGTGAATGGTGCAAAGGTCTGAAATGTCATACAAGTCCGAGACCTGACAATACTCATATTTCCTATGCTGCTACCACAAGAATGATGAAAGGATGTAAAATGTGTATCAGCCTTTCAAACATCTGTAGGGTTAGAGAGGGAAGCAGGGAGATGAGCAACTTGCAGTATTCTTGTAAATTTTATACATATATGAATTCTCTGTTGCTATTACATTCCACACTTGGAGTCTGCAAATCCTCCTGGTTCTCCATACAATCACAAAACACAATATTTATCCAAGGCAGTGTGTGTCAGCATGTGTCATGGCGAGTGTTCCATGAAGGGACTACCTAGGCATTGGAGGCTGCAGCACAATTTCTGCCTTTATTTTCTCTGTTACAAGCTGTGATTGTGATAGGCTTCAAAAAGTTGCAGTACTGTTCTTGAGCATCTTGACATACAGGATATTCCAGGTCCCCAAATAGCATTTTTCTTCCTTTATTTGCAGATAGTGACATTAAAAGAAAACAGCAAGGACCAACTGAAGTAACAGGCAAAGAAGTGGCCATGCTTCATTCCATGCTAAGGTGCATCATGTAGCTGGTGCACTCATGTATTAGAAAGTATCCAAAATGCAGAACAGGAATGCAAGATGCAAAGAATGTGACAGAAAGGCCAGCCAGATTTCTGGAATACCATGCCTTTTAGAATGCGGAGGTGAGTCAAGTGCCCAAAAGCTCTAAGCAAGGAAGCTCTGGTAAATCTGGTTGGGTGGGGCAGCTAAAGAAGGTACAGCACTTACCTTTTTTTTTTTTTTTTTACTGTCTTGCCTTCAGTACATATATATAGTAGTAGAACTGAAAAACAGACAGAAGCCATTGTTGCCTGGATGCAGCATTGTTTTCTTATAAGTCATCACATGGGGAATGATCGTCAGTGAAATGTTCAAGGAGAAACCTGGACCCACAAATGTAACTTTTACTATGCCACCAAGTTCTTGCTAAGATCTAAGCACCATTGTAGATTTTATGGTTATGTAACATCTTAGATTTATTGGTGTTTTTATGTTTATTATGTTCACAGTACTCGCAGACCCAAGTCTTCAGAGGTATATGTAGTATATATCAATAGATATAAACCACTCTACATGCTCAGCAGCAGAATACAGCTCATTTGATCATCTATAAGCTTGGGACAGTATGAGCCTGATACTGTGCAAAGGCAAGAAACAGAAAGCCTCTCTCGGCCCTCATGGGAGGGAGGCAGATATCAACTAGAGCTCCAGAGGTGGTTTGACTTTTACATTTTGTGCATACAACTCAAGTGCAGTTTTTTTGACTCTTAGTTAATTACCAACACTGCCTTGGCACAGTCACACTAAACCGGCATGAACCTCCTAAGAGTTACAATGGAATCATACTATAGTACTGGATATTGAGGTTCTTCTTGCTAACCAGCAACAGAGGATTTATTAATAATATTCAGTATTTAGTCAAATTTTCATTGAGTAATGTCAGTCAAAATATTTTTCTGTATTACATTGTTATGTGAAATATGATGCTCCACTTTATCTTAGAGATACTATTTTCCATTAATAGATGTGAAATATCTGGTCTTTTAAATGCAATGATGTTTTTAAAATGTAGAGTAAGCAGTGTAATCAAGCACTGTAACCAATCTAGACCATTAGAATGTAATGCTATAATAATGAAATCAGGAAGTAATTTATATTCCAAAATTTAGCGCGAATTCTGTAGTGAAACTGCCCACTATAAATATAAATTTACTTAATTGTGTGAACAGAGTTACATCTCTGTTTCAGCTTGTGCAAAATGAAGAACATCAGATTGTTGGACAAATCTAGGAGAACAAATTATCATCAAATTTAGGAGAAAAAAATTATCAATTCAGTGACATTTTACAGCTTAATTCAAATAATTTCCCCTAGGAGCCTCTCTTCATAAGTTCATATACCCTTGAGAAACATATTAAATTGTTCCAACCCCCTTGCTAAGAGGCATAGTAAGAACAATACTCTTTATTTAAAATAAATCCTCATTTCACTCCATATGAGGATACTGATTCAGTTAGTTAACTAATTATTTGTTAATTAACATTGGTATGCTTTTTAAACATTGTTGCTTTCTTCTAATGGCCCCTTAAAAAACATTAGTCTATGCTCTTACCTTTGCCTGTATGATCAGTCCCCTTATATTGATTATGGCTTGAAATCAACCATTGGAACTGAGCATTTATTTTATCAATAGACACAGGTTTGGTTTTTTCTAAACATGAAAGCTTTCTCAAGTCATGCTTTTCTTTAGTGATTAATGCATGAGTTGAGTCACCTTTCCACAGGAACATTTTCATTCCTGATAGGCTTTGACATTTAAAGTGTAAGTCTTCTAGCAACAACATAGGACAAAAACTCTAGGAGACAGTTTTTAAAAAAAAATATTAAAATAAGATGTCACTGGATGTATAAAATTGTAAAATTGCTCCTGCTTGTGAACTGTGACTAACCCAAGTGGAGGCAGTATTTCCAGTAGTTGGACTTGAAAATGATTTTGTAATTTAACACACTCAGGTGTCACTGTTAGATAAAGAATCCTATTCAGCATGCTATAGCATGTCCCTGGCCAGTGTGAAAACCTGAGCCTGATGGAATTCTGATAGGTTAAAGTTCCAGCACAGAAGTCTGATTCTAATTTTTTTTTTCCTTTTGGCTACAAGGCTTAGTAATTATTGTAAGATTTTTACATCTTCTACCTTGGAGTCATATACATTAAAAATACTTAAGTCAGATGTAAAGTCATTTGTAAGTAAAAGTTTGGTTCTGACAGAAGTTATTTTCTCCAAAGCAATGTAGCTGGCAATACAGAAATTTAGGATATGTTTTAGAGATTTCTGAAATTACTGTCTACTTCTGAAGTGAAGAAGGCTGATTATATCCATTTGCTTCCTGGAGAAGCCTATTTTATCTAGGGTGACTGACAGAAGGTCTTGGAAAATGTTGACAAAATAAAAGCTCCCCTCACACTCTGCTGGGAGGAGCTGGCTTGTATCCTAGAAGGGTATACAGAACTTTAGTGTGAATAAGAATCAGTACATTTGAACCTTCCTGTTTTGCTGAGATAACACCAGAAGCACCTGTTCACTCTTATTGTTAAGTGGGGGGAAAATGTAGAAGAAACAAATAAGAAAATCACTGAAATCAAAGAGGGCACAGCAATTTCCCTGGTGGCAACTTCCCGTCCAAGAGCTGATGGTAAAGGCAGTGAAGCCTCCCAGCTGTCCCACCTGTGGACATGGAGATGCTGGTACCTACAGAGGAGCTGTGCCCTCAAAGCTCAGCATCAGGAGTTTCCCTGCCACAACTGCATCCAGTCAAGGGCCAGCAAAACAGTCTCATGTTTTACTAAATTGCCTAAATCCACCATAAAAATGAGAGATGACAAAATTTGGAATAAAGCTAACCCTCCATAAAACAAGAGAGCTATAATAGCTTACTGTGTCTATAATTTTTTTCCCCTCTGCTTTTCTTTCTCTTCCTTTTTTATGCCTTTTAGTCAATCTTTTATACCAGCCATGTTTCCCTTCAGGCTGTTCTTTCTGTAATTTTCAATCTTCTTTAATTGTTTCCAGTTTTTCCCTCTGAAACACCCTCTCAATCTCTGAGACATTTTTAAATTCCTAATTCAGTTTTTCTGTATCAACTCATCTATTTAGTATTTTGTAGGAATGCCCTTTACTCTGGCATTCAAGTACCATTCTTCTGGGTCGAGCCTAAAATCCTCTCCTGACAAAAGAAGTTTTTAAATTACTTCTAACTTTATTATGGCTATTATTTAGACAAATATATAAGACGAGTGTACAGCTGTGGTCATAATGATTATTTCAGGAAATCTAAATTAGTCTTGAATTTTGAATTAGCTTCCTAACCCTTTGCTTAGCCTTTTGTATTTAACAAGTAGGCAAACTTCAGTGTTTCTGTAGGATTTCATGGAAAGAAAATCCTTCCCTCTACATCAGGGACATCAAGAATGGCAGATCAAAGGTAATTCTGTCCTCTAATTCCATCTTCAGTTTGCATTTTTTCATTCTCTTCTGTTTGCTTTTATTTTACCTGTCGACTGCATTTTATTGCGGTTGACTCTAAAACTTCTCTCTTCACAGTGCTGATACATCATTGTGTAGGGAAATGAAAATAAAAAATAATTCTAGATTTATACCATCACACCTAAAAGTGGTCTTGGTCATCTGTGTCTTTCTAGATAGAAAAAAATCTATGAAACTGTAGTAAATGGTAAAAAATATAGTTTTCTGTGATTATCTATGTTGATAATAATTGCTAAATAAATAATAGGAGAAATGTAAAAAATTCTTGTTCATATGCAAAGCTCTCATCTACTTAGGCTATGGAAAAATAAACCAAAACTCTGCAAAAAAATACAGATAATTATATTGCAACTGGAAGCTGACCAGAGCACATACCAGGCAGTGGTATGAGATGTATCAATATATTATAAATCACAGGCCCTGCAGGGATTTGGAAGCTGAAAGGTGGTGGGACAGGGAAGAAGATGCTTGGGTTAGAAAGACAAGTTAGTGGTGGAAACTGAATGTGTTCAGTCCTTAGCCACCCAGGAGCAGCAGTCATATTTCCCTCCCTGGTGAATCAGATTCCTGTTTGCAAAATGAAAGAGATGAGAATGACATGAAAGAGGATAGAGTGGGGGAAACGGCTTCTCTCTTGTAACCTATGAGAAAGTTTTGAAGATGCTTCTTAAAGAAGTAGAAGATCCGAGACTGTGCATCTTTAGTATCATGCATTGAGAGTAGCTCTAGAAACAACACAAGACCAACTGTGACAGAGCCTTTAACAAGGGGCAGAAACATTTTTTTCATTTAGTGGGAAATAAAGATTAAAGGTGATGTAAACTCTGTTATCTAGTCCAATAAACAAGCAAGATAGTGATCTTTAGTATCTAGAGCAGATTTTAATGGGTGAGCTTTCAGATGTGATGACCACAGACAAGAAGATAATGATTCCAGTGTAAGGAGATGGGGTGAGTATGTTAGTTTATAGTCTGGGGAAGGCAGAAAGGTTAATTCCAGAGGGCTATACAGGAAGAAGCCTCATGGCTTCTATTTGATCTATATGCAGATGAGCATAACACAACAAAAGGTTAAAGCTGAAGATAAAATTAGAAGTAAAAGGAACAGAAAGAGCTGATGGTGATGTTGACTGTAGTAATTCATGGGGGGAGCTGAAAGGACATAGTGAAAAAAAATTGGTGAACATAAGGCAAGAGTATTCTAAATGCCAAGTAACAGCTATGTTTATGTATATAAATGTAATTGAACCATACTCTGATGACAGAGTAACATTTAAATAAAATCAGCCAGCAGTTGTAGTGATAGACTGGTTTAGACTAGAACTCGCAATGTTGATATGTTCCTTTGCATAATATTTATTCAGAAAACATAGACATAATATGGATATACTAATACAAATATTTCATTTATACTGAAATTTTAAGTAAAAATGTATATTTATTCTTCTAAAAATCTCTTTCTGCTGTAGTCTAATTCCTTTTCTCCTTTTTCTATAACATATGCAAGTAATATTAAGGATGTCTGTGCATGATAAAGTTTGCAGTATGGAATGCTAATAGCTGTGCATAAGCTCAGAAATCAGTTTATAGATATTCCTAATTTTAACTTTTTTTTTCTCTTCATTGCTTGTCAGGTTTTTTTCCTAGGTTAATTTAAATATGAACAGATGGAGGTTCTAAACTAATATTAAACCACTGCTTCAGGGCTAATTACTACAAAACAGTCACAGTCCCGGTTCCTGGCAGTGTAAGCTTCTCCCTTTGCTCATATTCACTGGCCTACAGCCACTCACAGCACCTTTAATCAAACCCTCCGGTCTAACCATGAAAGTATCAAATCATAAAATTTTATGAAATACGTTTAAAAATAGCATGAACATAGTTGAACATGCTACACATTATTTCTATCATAAAACCAAACAGCATTTATTCTGCCTTAACAGAAGCATTGCAGTGCTGCATTACAGGAGCACTGCATTCCCTGGAAAAAACTCTGTGTAATGAAGGCCTAGAGCCTGGTGTCTGACATGGTCAAGCTATCAAAACATCATTGAATGAAAAAGATGTAAAGAGCAAATATTTCTCCTTCAGTGTCAGTCCTGTCCAGGAAAACATGTAAAACTAGCAAATCTGTAAGTTAATGCGGACCTGCCAGCTGTGTAAACCTGTATATAGGGATATAGCACTTGTATGGATTGTTGGACTGAAGCATGAATGAGTGGAAAATCAAACTGGTAATTCTTTCTTGGAAGTCAGTCACATGAATGCAGAAAAGTAATGAGGAAGAACCTACACACAATGAAATTTTATACTGTTTTTCAGTTAAAATTCCACAAAATACCCACTTTTATTATAAAATTCCCATGTGTTTTCTGATAAACAGCCTCTTAGCAAGGAAAAGATTAGTCTTGGTAATTTACTCTTTCACTGTTGCTTTATGTTCCTTTCACTCCTCTTTCTCCTTCCATCACTTTTATGGGGCCAGGTGTTTTCTTCCCTGACATAGCTCAGCTTTACCACTGTGTGTGGAACTCATAATACCCAGAAAAGTAAATAATACTGTTTTGTACGTAACATCTGTAGCCTATGACATTTCTGGTAAGCTCTTCACCAGTTTTGCTTCAATTTTCTGTTCCCAATATGATGAAAGGGAAACAATCAGACAGGAAAGAAGTGAGAGAAAATAGAGAGAAAGGGGAAATCGGTGGAGGGCAGTAACAGAAGTTTTACACATTTGTGCAGTTGTAGAAGAGAAAAAAGAAATATTGCCAAGAAGCAAGAATGACACAGAAGGAGTCTTTCATGGGGATGTAGCATAGCAGAATGCGTAATACTTTATCTGATTGAGGCTCATTTCTTAATTCAGTGAGCACTTCCATTTCTTTCTTGAGTAGAGGAAGAAAATAAAGGCAAACATGACTCACAGTCCCCAGGCCTGATTCCATCCCACCATTTGTATATGGGGTTAAAGAAAGCAGTATCTATTCATTTAATTAGCAGTCCAGAAGCAAGGCCTCATAATGAGACTCTGTCAGTAGTCTGCTGAGTCATATAGTCTTCTGCATGCATATTGCCAGCAGGGTAGACCCAGTCACTGGTAGAGCAAATTTCATTCAGTCCAAAGGCTTTCATTGTTTTCATGAATTGTTGTATCCTGCTCAGGTTTTCTTCAGTCAAAATATACATTGGAAATGTTCTGTGACCCCCTTTATCACCGTTTCCGAGCTGTTTGGGGTTCTCAGCAGCTCATGTAAACAAGTAAGTAAAAACCCAACAGCTCACATGATCTCCAGTGTTGTTACGGTTATTTGAGCGAGTTTAAATGTTCCTGAAGGGAAGGACACAAAGTATATGATTATTTTCTGATGAGATTTTTCTCTAGTCATGAGTAACCAGTTATAGACAAGTCTTAAGAAAATTTATGCTGACATTTACTGTTTGATATGAAATTTCTGCTTCTTTCTTCTGCTGTAGGCACCTGTGTGTTCCAGAATTACAGAAAACTGGACTGGCTGGACACTGTGCCTGGATCTGTGTTCAAAAATGTCACCTAGCCAGGAGTCACACCCTGCTCCGATTTTCACCTTACTCTCTATACCTTTGCAAATGAGGACTATGTCATTTCTACTGTCCTCCAACTTCTCAGGTATGACCTATCTCTGCATGTGCAAACTGCAGCTGTCTGTGGAATATAGAAACCCTGCACACCTTTCAAACACTCAAGTCTTCTGTTGCAATCTCCCACACATATCATTTCTGTTACAGCAGCATGAATGCTCAGAGCCAGGACCTTCCAGTAGCAGGGAGAGTGGTTCATCAAAGCCTGAAAAGCATCTTTCTTGCTTTTTGATCCTTTGTGTAGGATACTGGGGACTGACATGGCCTGTGCTTCATAATTCTGGAAAATTAGAGACCTGTGTTCACATAGGTCCTTCTACAAAATTGGTGTTCCAAAAAGTGGCCTGAAAATAGGACTCCATGCATCTGTCACTCAGCTCCTCACGACTAGGAGATGCATCTCTTAATATGGTGCTTTTTGTTATCTGAATCAGGGTCTGCTTGGCCAGTCCTGTTGTGTTAAAATACGAGCCTGTTGCAGAACATAAATGGAAGTAATTTTGGTGATTTATTTAGGGCTGGTGTCAGGCACTGGCTGTTTATAGTGACACCTGCAGCAGTTGCCTTCTCAGACTTAGGTGTCTTTAGCCGAGATCTTTTAAAAATCTGTGGATCTGATCTGATGTAATCTCCAATATTAAGCAATAGGTTCTCCTAATGCACTGAGATTTATGCTCATATTTTGAAAAGGAAACCTTTATCTTACTGAGAACATGTCAGTAAGCCAACAAATGGGAAGAGCACAACATGAAACCTGATTCATTAGACAAAAGCTAAAGGAAAAACTGTAAGAACAGATAGAATGTTCAGTCAGACTGTCTTTGATAGACCTCCTATTTTTCTAGCAATCTCTGGCTAATGGAGTTGCTAAGCTAGAGTTTGGTGTTTAGTGAAATTTGGTGAGTTTTTCTGCAAATAGCACTATTTAAAAAAAGTCACCAAAATCAATTAATGCATGCTTTGTGACTCAAGAGTATTGTGCAGCAGTGAACTCCTCTATTTATTTATGTGTTCTGTGTGATAAGTTCTTCGACTAGTTTTATATTTGTTGCTTAGCTATGTAATTTTATGTTCCCTATTATTTTGCTAATGTAAAATGGTTATATATAATTGTTCTGTTCTATTAATTTATTTAATAGCTTTCTATCATAATTGTCTCGGGACATTTCTTATCCAAACTGAAGTGTTCTATTTTGTTTAATCTCTCCCTTCACAGAATGTGATCCATTAGCTCTAATCCTAATTATTAATTTTCATTAAATTTTCTTAATTCTGCTGTATCTTTTTTAAGGTGGAGAGAACAACCATTCATGCACTATTCAAGGGTACAGGTAAATCAAGAGATGATGCAGTGACATTAGTGTCAATTTCTGGCTAGCTCTTTGATTCTGTTTTAACAATTCATAATCATCATCTTCATTTTTTTGAAATAACACTTTCATTGACTGCCCACAATATTGTTATTGCTCGCAACAACATTAAGATTTCTTTTCTGAGTACTGGCTAATTTAGATGTCATTAGTGTATCCATGTGGTTAAAATTGTTTTTCTTCTGGATACATCACTTTGAACTTCTCAATGCTGAATTTTATCTGCCTCTTATCTTTCAGTCACTCTGTATCATAACATCCTTTTGAGCTCATTGCATATAATGTCATTAGTACCTTGAATAATTTTATCACGTCAGCAAACTTCATCCTGTCACTACATAGGCCCTTTCTGGATCATTAATAAATATGTTGAGGGACACCAGTTCTCTTACCGATACTTGTACATCCCCATATGTTTTAGTTTAGAGGAAAACTGAAACAGTTTGGCTGTTCAAATTCCTTCCCCAAAATGACCACACCTCTTTTAAATTTAAAACAAACTTTAACTAGGAAAATGTGTATAAAAATGATAACGGTTCTTAACTACTACATATATATATATATCTCTGTGTGTGTGTGTGTCCCAAAACACCAGAACAGAACAAACAAGAACGCTGTAACCCAAACCCCTAAAGGCGCGCGTCTCTGACGCCCTCCGGTGCAGTGATGGGCACGGACAGCAGGTGGCGATGTGGCGCCTCGGCCAGCTCGGCCCCGCGCCTTGCCGGGAGGGGAAGGTCCCGGGGAAGGGGCAGCCGCCGCTTCTTGCTGCCAGGAAAAAAGTCCAACTCACGTGAGTTTGCCTCCGCGAAGGGACGGGGTGGAATCTTTCCGAGGGCAGTGTGGACTCTCTCCTTGTCCTTTGTTGGAAAAGCGCTGGCCCGGGGCGGGCAGAGGGGTAGGAGCTCCTCTGCCGATGCCGTCGGCTGCCTCAGGGAGTCTGTGGCCAATCTGAGGTAATGGTGACTGTCTCTGTCCCTCTGAAGCACAAGGCACCCCGGGTTAGGGACTGGCGGCAGGAGGAAAAACCAAACCGAAGGAGCTCCCTCCGAGATGCTTCTTCCCCAGCAGTCGCCGAAGACAAAGTTTCACCTGTTTCCCACGCCAAAAAAACCTCTCCCTCTCTCCTTCCCCCAACAATCCGGTTGGAATTCGGGCAATTACTCCTTTGTGAGCTCACAGTGATGGGGTGCAGTGTTGGCCGTCAGCTCCTCAATTCTGCGCTGGTAGGGAAAGAATAATTCTGCCATTCTAAAACTATAACACCATGACCAACTCACTCCCACCCATTTTGAGAAGTGACCTTTTGTTATCGGTTACATATTAATTTGGGGGTTTTTCCTTTTACCACAGAAGAACATACTTGGTCTTATGTCTTTTTTGGTCAACACTGCAAATGCCATTTTCAAAAGTCTTGTAAACTCAATCCACAAGTTTCTCCTTTGTGTGCTTTTGGCTTCCCCAAAGAAATTCTAATTGGTTTGTGTGATACAAGTTTTTGGTATAAAAAAATATACTGTCTTTTCTGCACTGGATCATATGTATCAAGGCATTTTCTAACTCAGCATATTACTACAATTTCTGTGTGGTGTTGCAGTAAGGGTGCTGGCATTGATTCTACTGAGAGCACAGGTGAGCTATAAATGCATATTTAGGACCCGGCTGTCAGTTTGTTCTACGCTCCCTAGATGTGTGTTGATGTTCCCATATCCAGCACCTGGAACTTTTTATGAGACAAACATAAGTATTTGATCATCGATTGTGGAATGTATTTGATTACTTATAAAAGATAACACACATTTGAGATGAAGCCAGACAATGGTTATTTGGGAAAGTATATCTTCCCTTATAATATCTAATTGAGATTAGTAAATTGGAGATTACAGATTATTTTACAGATTATAAAGATAAGCTAAAAAGTACAAAGGTCGGGAAATGAAAATCACTCTTTGTTTTGCAGCCTTTTTTTTGATATTTGATGAAAATGTACTCCCTAAATGTAGCATATCCACCTCAGCCCTGCTGACCCAACCTAGCTGAAAAAAATAACAAACTCAAATTACTGACAACTTTTCCTCAGTTTGAGACACAACAGTATAAACCTACATGGCAGCATTAACCGAGGAACAGAGGGTAGCAGTGAGCTCAGGAAACATACTACATCATTTTATTCCAAAGGCTACATCTAATACTGTCTAAGGCTTTTTGAAATTATTTTATTTCAAATTCCTTCATCTCTTCATGGTAACTGTTACTTTGAGGTGAATCTCATTCTATGGGCATAAAAGGATGCAGTTTATAGGAATGCATAAAAATTATTGAAATCAGATGTATCTATTCCAAATATATACTCATGCATACTCAGATGTAGAATATGTTTATGCTAGCGAAAATAGAATGAACTACAAATGTTTCCAAAGCACAAATAAAGTTAAAGTGATAAAATGCTATGTGACTGTAATTTGGTAATAAATAACTCTAACATCACTGTAAAATATAAGAAGTAAAACTATCAAATAGCTTGTAGACTTTATCTATGAAACAGAAAGTTGAGTATATTATCTTATTTATTTTCATCTTCTAACCTGTCAGGATAGTATTATGGCCTTTTGAAGATGTAGTTCTTGAATAAGAGTCAATATAAACCAAGCTGTGTGGGATTATATATCTTTAGCTAAATGGATTCAATATGATACAGATCATTAACTCTAAACACCTCGTCCATTCATCTTTACAGCATTCATATTGAGGTTGCTGGATGAGAAATGTTATTGAGGGTATAGACCATTTTTAACAGTGATAGAATAGTAAAATAAGTAAGAAAAAATCAAGTTCCTGTGAATTTTGTGTGAATTATTTTTTAGTTTAAATAACATTTGCTACATATACCACTTGCCACAAATGGTTAGTATATATCACTCTGAAATACAAAATGGGAGTACATTTACTCTGAAGTGATGAAAAACCAGAGTGTGGAGTGTTGTTTTATTTTCCTGGTGTGTTATACATTATATTGTTCTTTTTGTCTTCCCACAAAGATGACTCCTGTAATACAAGGAAACAGTTCTCTAGCATGTTACTGTCTTCACCTTATCATGGTAAGTTACAGTATGTCATTGCTATTACCTACAATTCATATTAAGATAAATCTCATAACCTTCCAAGGAAAGGAAAGCTTGTATTTTTACGCTTCTCAGGCCATATTTCTCTTTCACAGATAAAAATTTATTTGGTTGCAGAAAACATCCCAACACTTTCAAAATATAGATTTGCAACTGTGGTGTATTGTTAAAATTTAGTACAGATTTTACTTATAAGTACTTCACAGCTGTATTTTATAATGGAAAGCATAATCTACATTTATATATTACCCTGCAGACTTTACAGTCACTGTGCCAATTTAGTCAGATTTCTTATCTGGACTGTTAAAGGCATTTGTTCCTTTCTAGCTAAGGTTAAATAAATGAAAGGAAAGATTCTGCTGCTAAGGTTAATGAAATAATACAAAATATTAGACTAAATGGATACAAGGAGAAAAGATGCAAGTTGTATTCTTTTTACTAATAAAAAAACACTGAAGGATGCAGTTGCAAAATGAGATCATGGTCAAAACATGATTCATTGAGAAAAAATAGCACCTGTTGTATCAGGAGTTTATTGGAAAACTAGCAGCTGGATTTGAAATCAAAGTTATTAATATATCTTTTGATCGAGGTTACATTAGAAGGATCGTTTTCAGCGATGGAACAGAGAGTTTCTCAGCACTACTGGAGAGAACAACAATTGATCCAAAATATGTACAGTTACTGGTTTTCCAACTGTTTCCAATAAAATATTACCCAGAACCATGTTGAGATTTCCTTTGAATACTAACAGCTGTTGTCTACAGTTATTTTTAGGTGCTTTATAGTGCAAACATTAGTATAACTATTTCAAATGTCACAGATATCTAAGCTACATGTTTAACTGCTAAAGATAGCTGAGCGTTAACAATTCATAATAAATTTTTTTACTGTAACTCCATTATATTTGTCCTTATAAAGTTATTTTCTTTTGTCAAAGCAAAGATTGAAAACCTAACTCCTGTTGGTATGGAATTGAGGTATTCTGAAAAATCTGTCTCCCTTTGTCCAATGACATTCATACTTGGCAAATCTTGACCTGTCAGTATCAGATTTAGCTGTTCGGCCTTTGTTCCCGTTCTCTTCCCTCAGCATGACAGCAGAATTTTATGTATTTGGTGAGAAGCTTTTTAGCTCCTTCTTTTTTTATTATTTGTGCTAAAAACTCGTGGGAACATATTTCCTGTATTTATTCCCTTCCTCACAAGTAACGTTGAATGTTAGGAGAAGGGTAGGTTAATAGACTTAACAGAGTTGGCTCATCTCCTGTCTGTAAGTATTGTCAACAATGTGTTAAAGGGTCGGAAGAATGTCAGGAGTAAGAGGTGGAAGGTGGGTATGAGGAAAAGAATAGGTGAACAGGAAGATTATTTTTTTTTAATCCATATAATTGCTGTGAGGCACAGTGTCTCACAGCCAGATTAGCTTATCCAGAAGGACACTAAGTACTGACACAATAGTGGGTGCAAATATTTCCAATACGCAGTACTATAGGCTATATTTCACCTAATGCACCTTGAATGTCTAGCCCACAGTGCCATATGGAACAGGGATTCATGAAATTCAGAGTTGCACATGAGACAGTACCATGCCTAGCAACTAGTGAAGTTAGAATCTGTTGTAGGATAACAGATACCTGTCTAAACCCAGGTTATTTCTCTTCAAAATATGTAACTGCAGTTATTTTTTACATTATTGTTCATGAAGC
Source organism: Grallaria varia (assembly GCA_013396735.1). Classification (NCBI taxonomy): domain Eukaryota; kingdom Metazoa; phylum Chordata; class Aves; order Passeriformes; family Formicariidae; genus Grallaria; species Grallaria varia. Next base: position 498,318 of record VWZG01010265.1, read on the forward strand.
ATTCTTTAAAAGAAAAAGCAGTACATATGTCTTAAACTTGAGTGGAAATGTTCAAACATACCCAAACTGGCAGAGTTGGATTTTCTGGGTTTTGTCCAGGTGCTTGGATGCTGCTTTGTCCCCCATTTGCTGCTCATATTAGGCAACATCAGGTCTTATTAGAGTAACCACTGCTATGCTTTGCAAAATCACTGCATGGGTATTTTTAAGCATGTATCCCTGAAACAGAAGAGCCCCGTGTACATCTCGTTTGTACAAAACCTCTGAAAGTTACTTGCAATTTAAATCCAGGAAAGCAATAGTTAAAATAACTGCATGAGAGTTTTTAAGTGTTCATTTGCATTGTTTTGTATTACCTTTTGTCTCTCATGTTTCCATGCTGTATATTTGCAAGTGAAATCCCTCTTTAATATAGTCTTTGCTTTTCAAAGAACCCATTGGATTTCCCTTGTGTAAGGATTTAATAATAACAGTGATGGTTAGGGTTACAAAAATGCCTTTCTACCCTCAAAGCATCTCTTCCCAATGGCAGATAGGAGGAAATAGTCATTGCACTTAATGGCAGAGAACAGGTAAATCTTCAAACCTTGTGGCTCTATTGTACTCCCTCATATCATCCACTACTAATATTTAATCCTTTCAAAAATCTTTTGACTGGCTCTTTCTTCTCCTCTGAGCCTCATTTTCCTAAATCTTTTCATGCCTTTTGATACAGTTAAGAAGATTAGACAGACTTAGGAGCAAAATTTCTTTTTTTCTGTCTCTTTTTTTTTTTAAACACATGAAGACTTCAGGGTGTCTCTTAAGAACAAGCAATTTTCTGAAATTGCAGTGATTGTGTCAGCAGTCTGTACAGCCACGTGGCACTGAACTCCTAATGCGTTGTCCATTTATCTGAAGGAGTCATTCCCCTGAGTTCATTGGGGTTGGGACCAGGCCCTTTCCATTCTTTACTCCCCACATTTCATCATTTCCTAATTAAATAGAAAAGAAGTGGTCCAAGCACCAGTGCCATAAGATACTGATTTTCTACCAAAGATATATAAAAAGAACATCTGTTCAATCCTTCATCGTGTCTGAGGGTCCCAACAGTGGTAATTTTAGCACATAAAAAATTGTGCTGCCTTTTTCACAGAGGGTGACATGAGGCTTTAGAGCTGGCCTAGGTGTGTGACACAGAGGAGAGCTTCACCCAAGGGAGCCACTGGCTTCCTCTTCCTTGTAGGCAGAAAATTGCCTGGGCAGCAGCTAAAAAAAAAAGAAGAGGAGCTTAAAAAGGTTAATTCCATTTATTTTGCCTCCAGTCTACAACAGCACGGGCACTGAATGCTGCCATTCTCAATGGCTACAGTTGGCACGGAGCTGTGCCAGGAGGAGCTGCAGCGGGCTGTCTTCAGGATTCTCTGACTTACAGCTTCTGAAAAGTGCTGCTCCCCCATGTGCACTGCATGCTTTGTTGGATGGTCCCATGTTCTATATATTTCTGTGACACAAGAAAGTAAGATAATAGTAACTTTAGAAAAAAAAAAGTTGTTCTTATAGTGCAGAATGGTGGAAGATGAACTTTTGGAAGGTAATAGACATACTTTTTCAGGATTTCACTTTGTGGTTCAGCCCGAATTTTTCTGACCTTGGCCAAACCCAGTTCCTCTGCCTTTTGGCTTCAGAGAGTAGAAAATCCCAAAGATCATCTGCAGATGAAGTCTGTTAATGACTACGAGACATGCTTGTGTAAATAAAACCCCTAAAAGGGTTTAGCTACACTTCAAATAAATATTAATTTAAAGGTTTCTTTAGATTTTTATTACTCATTCACTCGTAATCAGATACCAAAGTGTAGATAAGGCAGATGCCTGCTTGTTCACTAATGCTTTGTTCTTGTGGTTTCAAGTATCCCACAGAAGGTCTGAGTTAAAGTTTATATGTAAGCAGTTCACAGTATCACAGAATATGCTGAGGTGGAAGGGGTTCTGTGGGATAGTAATGCTTGGCAAATTTTCTTGCCTTAGCATATTAATCCAAATAATTCAACTGCAAGCCTATGGCCTGAAATTTCTAAGTGGTGAAGGGGGCCTAAATCCCTGAAATTGTGTGATTTAAACCCATGAAAAATGGTTGGGTTTTCAATATATTTAGCACCTAGTGTTCCTACTAGATTAAACTTCATTAACCTATCAAAAGACACAGTGGGAACATAAGCACCAATAATAGAACTAAAGGATTCTTGCCAGCCAATACAGCATTCATGCCACTGAACTCTTACTGCAGTGAAGCTTGATAGCAGGAAAATTCAGCATACACTGAAGATCTTAAGCATAAAAAATGGAGAGAAAATGAGTTTTTGAGTTGATTGGAGTCAGTGGCTGTATTGATTACAAATCTGCTAGGCCTTTGTTTAACCCATTGGGATTGGTTCCCCTGTGCAGTAAGCACTTTACCTGCCCTTAGTAGTCAATAATCTTTACAGAGTATGCAAATACTCTTCAAATTGCTAGAATGACATGAAATAACCTTAGAATACAATCAGGCTGCTACAATGAAGATTTGAGAGGATAAAACAAAGGTACTGTTATTCCCTGTGGAAAGTAACCAGTTAAAGTATTTATATGCCTACTACAGGAGAGTATTCCTGTACCAGAAGCAAAGATGTAGTTGCAGTAAAATTAAAGAAGGAAGAATCCTGAGCAATAATGTACAGTAGTAACTGGAAATGTGCAACATCCCATGGGTCGATGGCAACCGCAGTAGGTTAAATAAGTAAATATTATTATTTTTGCGGTATGTAAAAAATGAGAAATTAATTTAGAATGACCTGAACCTGTTTTGCAAAGGGCAGTGCTGTTGGAGCAGAGTACCAATGATTCAAGAATGCTATTCATATTTGTGATATCCACACTGATGACAAGTTGTCTACAGTACACACTGTTGGAATATCATTAATGTAAGAGCATACAACATTCTAAGATTAAATTTATAGGACATTCAGGCGTGATTTTGTTTTAATATTGCTAATCATAGATCTTTCAAACAAATGTGATTAGTTAGACTGTATGTTGCATATTTGAATCACACTACTCCTCTATTTCACAGTAACTAAGCGCTCTGGGCAATAATAAAATGTGAGTAATGACCCTTTCCATTTCAGCTCTGAAAGCAAGAGGTAGAAATGCTCACTGTTTATGAGAAAATTGTGATTGGGGAAATGAATAAGCTGTAATTGTGCTGCATTAAGTAAACAAAGGAAACTATTGTATTTTAATGCACTCTCCCTATTATTGCAGTTCAGTCAGATATTCTAATCAACTATGACAGAAACTGAATGAATTTGCAGCACCCAAAGGTGCTTTTTATTAATTTATTATAGCAAATAATGATTGTGTGTCAAAGTAAATTATGTCACTTCATATGTTGTATGTCTTTGTATTAGAATACCAGTAGAAAAAGAGTACTGTTCACTTCCCCTCTTCAAAGTTAAGCTACCCATGTGCTGCCTGGTTTTATGTTTCCATCCCTTTTCACTATAATTTAGATTAATCATAAGGTAACTGTGTAGGCAGACAAAAGTGGACACCCATGCACATGTTTTCCCAGAACCAATCCCAGACTCCTGTTTCCATATTCTTTTGCTTCTGCACTGAGATAGTTAAATTCTGTGGAGATTGTTGTCTGTTTTATATAACATTAATTCTTGGAAAGAAAGGATTAATTTCTTTTCATCCCTGAGGACCCAAACATGAAACCTTAAGTGATTTGCCCAGTGCCTGAAAGTAATGTAATGTCACCAAGAGGAACGTAACATACATCACATTCACCTCAACTGTTTCACTGTATTTTTCCTCTTCAGTAATATTTCCAATTTGTTCCTCCAGCCTCATATGCCAGTGATACCCTAACTTTCATTAAAAATCTTTTTGAAGTCAAATATCCAAATTCATATATGATGGAAGGAAAAGCAATTTTCTTGGGTTTGACTGTATTGAACTGGTACCAGTTCCCTGATTAAAAATTACACAATTGAATGACCACTTTCATGTCTATTTTTAACATTTTTCAAGTGTAAACTTCGAATCACTGAATTTTTATTAAATGAGAATGAAATTTTATCGTGAATAAGTGAAATCTTTCTGACAAAGATGAAATAAGGGGAAAAATATGCACATGTGTGCAATGTGAATATTATTGCCTTGAATTTTCAAAAAAAAATCCAGTTTACTGCCAAATACAAAAGTCAGTTTGTAATATTGTCCTAATAGCAAGTCAGAAAAAGTGTTGTATTAGTTGATTTGCTACTCTCAGAGGTTATTACAGGATATTTATGCGTTTTAAAAAGTAGTTGGGAAGAAACATGTCTGAATATTCACTTTTTTGTTATATAAACTTATTGATGTTATTGTATGGTGTCCAATGTTCATGGCAGCAGCAGTTAAGGATTTGAAAATAAATAGAATATTCAAAAATAAATACAAGTATGCACAATCTACTGATTTTCAAAAGGAAATTCAGAGGGATTGCATCTGCAAGCCAATTTGCATTGACACTAAAATCCTGCCACAGATTCTGAAGTCCCCCTTACCTAGAAGTTAGTGCAGCTGCTTTTCTCAAGTGTGTCAGCAGATCATGCCTGGAGTCAAGACTTGTTTCTCAGGGTCACTGCCATCAGGGCCAGGACCCCACTGTTTCCTAAGCTGAGCTTGTACTTTCTGCTCTATTAGTGATAGAAAGCAGTGGTATCCCTGGGTAGGTGATGCTTGCTCAGGGAACATCTTTTCAGAACAATTTTTTCCATCTTCAGTTGAAAATAAGTAATATGAATGGAAATAAAACATTTTTCCACTCAAACCAAAGTAACTGTCTATTGATGAGTAACATGAGTATCAGTGTGCCACTATATGAAGTGATTACATGGAAAACTAATCCAATGAATTGTGAGGATAAAGATGTTCCCAGAACACTTGGCTAACTTTTAATACTTTTGTGCTTATTATGCAAACAGCTACATATATACCAGCATAATATTTCATTGATACACCCTCATAGCAAAATCCTAAATCTAGCTTAAACCAGTTCATTTTATAGCTAGTTTGCAGTTGATACCTTGTTTATATACTCCTTTATAACATTTATGTGTATCCAATGAAAGAGAACAAGAATGTTTCCATATAAAGTGGAACATGTGTTTAGTTACCTTAGCCTTGTTTTGTAGAATGATTTTAATGTTGTTTTTTTTTTTAAACCATAGTAGTACAGGTAAAACTGTTAATGCATAAGTGTTTCATCTGGATAATCCACTGATATTTGATTCTGATAATAAGCTTAAAGAACTTTGCTGGAAAGGCATCCTTTGGGAAATATATCTAAGAAATCTTACGAGGATCTAATCACAACTTGTTAATATTTAACAAAAGCTGTTAAAAACTTCCTTGTTTTGACTGTGAAAGTGCCACTGTAAGCAGAAGGAAATGTGGCTGTATTTTTTTCTTTCAACCAATATGGGCAAAATCTAAAATACTTAGAAAGTTATCCTACTTGGAATTACACTCCTCAGAAAAAGACTAGTTCCAGATTTCACTGGATTGTGAAGTGTTTAAAAAATCGTGATGTTGCCGTTATGACTACACAGAGAGGAGAACAATGGAGAACAATAATACAATTGTTTGAAAGGCCTACTAAGTTTGGATTATGACTTCTGCCTTTTTAATATTTCAGATCCAGTAATATTTCAGTTGGTGTACATAATAACAAAATTTCCCTAAAGAATTTATAGGAACTTCATGAGGCCAAAAGTCTCAATGAAATTATTTTTGCTTTAGATGTCTAAGCAGAATATATGTGTAGAATTGGATTTAAAAGCAGGTGGTTGCAACAAAGAGACAAATCAGCAATGCTGATGAAGTGACTCAGATGTGCCAGTTTGTTGTGCTCTGAATGCCATTTCTTTAAAAGGACAGCACCTCTAAATAGCAATGAATGTTCAGAGCCACCCAGCTTGAAAGTTCCCATTAATTTCTTTACATTTTAGGATTAGAGATATGAACACAATCTGTCTGAGATAAATTAATCTGGTGTTATGAGATAGAACATTCTTCAACTGCAGTTTAATTAATTGCATTTATGCTTTTGGACATGGAAATTATTGATGCTTAAGATGAAATCTGAAAATTAATAGGACCTGAAGTATTTTGCTGTATTTATTATTTCTGACAATACATCACTTTTTCAGCTGTGACAACTCAAATGTACTGCCATGAATCTTCATCTATCTAACTAGATCATAAATCTTTCAGGTGGTATAAACTTGAGCTGTAGATCTTGGTCACCATGAAAATACATTTTGTTTCTGTGGATCTTTTATATTAATAAAAATCCACTGTATTTTATATTATTTTACTAAGATCTTGCATTCACAAAATAGAGGGTGATTTTTGTTTGGTTTTTATAGTGCTAATTCTGACATTGATAGCTCATGCTATGGACCACTGTTTCCTGTGACAGTTTATCTATATGACTGTTATTAATGTGGGGTGGATTTAAACTGGATGTAATAATAATTTAAGGTTTAAGTTTGAATTTAACCTTAAATTAAATTCTTCTTTTACCAGAGAATGGTCAGCATCTAAATGTGAGTAGAAATAAGCTTCAATTTATAATCTAAGTTGTCTGATATTTAAATGTAATCAAGGCCTGAAGTTACTTGCCAAATTGGCACCATTAACATCTGTTATTTATAATAAAATAGACTTGTATGGACTTTTTTGGTATTGTTTCGATTTTCATCTCTTTTGTCTTCAGATCCATTGTTAGGCCATAGTACTTGGTAGATTTTTTCCAAGAAAACATGGTTAGAGTCCTCAAGTATTTCAGGAAAGATTAGGATAAACAAAACAGGGAGAGGGGGAAAGAGTTTAACAAAACTTGCTACAGCTACTGGCCTTTGTGCCTTTTACTGGCATGTTTTGAATCAGCTGCTTGTTTATTTTTATATGCTCACATACATACACACACACAGATTTGCAGCTTTAACAAAAACAGGATTGTTAGTACAGCAGGTGGTCAGAATCATAACAAAATATGGGTAACTGAATTGGAAATTTGGCAAAAGAGAAAGAAAAGTTTGAGAATTAGGTGAATGCAGTGTCAGCAACTGATTTGAGTGCTGTTCTGGTTTACTGTCATGAGAGAGCATTACTGTGTTATGACTAGATGGCTGATTTTGTATTTCAATTTTAATTGAGTTTTCAATATATTAATTCTGTGGACATGTGTCTGAGTTTAATAACCTTCAAATACACGTTCAGATTGAATGACCAAGTCAATTATTTCCTCAAAAATACTTATTAGGATTTTGTTGTAGGCATGCAAATGGCAAAGGAAACATACTCATAAATATGCCACTTGTTTCCAAATTAATTTCTCTCAATCTTGGCAGCATGTCTTTTGTTATATAATTATTCCTATATTTCAGTCGTTCTGGTAGTACTACAGTAAATGAAAGTTGCAGCACTCCATGCATTTGCTGAATAAATGAGCTTACATTTACAATGTCATTTAAGTCAGTGATGTATTCTCAAATGTGATGAGTGTAGCTTATTTGGATGGTGAACAATGGAACCTTCCTGCAGTTGTAGTGTTCAGTGACTCAGTATGTTGTGCTCTCTCCCAGGCAGTATTTATCAGAAGTAGCTAGATAATTCTGATATATATTAATTGTGAATTGGAAAAGAATGGGATGAGGGAGCATTTATATATATTTTTGGACAACCACTGTCATGAAACCAAGTTTTTTTCCTGGAACGACTTGGAAAAGCAGGTAGCATATTTATCTTCTTTTTTATTATTATTTTTTTGTTGACCTTTTGAGCCGACATGGTTCCTTTTGCACAGAACTTTGAAATGCACTACTGCTTAAATGGTTTACTTTGTTATCCTTCACCTTTCTAATGAGCAACAATGTAAGACACTTTCCACAAAGGAAATAAACAGGTTTTCCTTATTAGTGCATGGCCCTTTGTCAGTTACAAGAAAGCAAACTATGCGATGTGTGGAAGCACATTTTCACACACTGGGTGTTTTAGCAAATATTGTCATTGAGAAAGACATATTTTGATCATATGTGTTTCCTTAATATAGTTAATCTGCGTATCATGAGAACACTTGGCCTTCACCCCTTCCTTCTACCCTATTAAACTTCCAGCCTTTTTATATCATCCCTCACACTGAATAATACCATAAACTAGAAAACCAAAGCATGACACCAAAGAGAAACAAAGAATCATTATTGAATAAGATGAATGTAGTGCCAGTTCTGCTAATTCTAATTTACTTAGAATTTAGCGAGGATTACTCTGTCACATCATCCATCACAGACAGAGGTTAGGGTGGGAGAGAAGTAAGCAATTAAAAATACCTTCATTTCAGGTATTTTGTGATTTCTTATTCAGTTAGATTCCATTGACTGCTCTATTTTTTCTGCCAAGTATAAAGTAATTTGTCAATTTTTTCGGTTAGAATTATTGTCCCTGAAAGCGCGTGCATTGACAGCCATAGAGAATGGAGCATAAATATATTTTCCTTCTAGAACACGTGCTGCATTTACAATGACAGTTGAAGCTTCCTCAGGCTGCCCCATTATTGTGTGCTTTCACCTCGGCCTGTGGTGTAAACACTTACTGATAAAATCTAATATTTTGAAACTCAAGTTCATGGACTTTCACATAGCAGAGTCTACCTGTAGCACTCCCTGTCTGAGGAAACTATCAAGTCAAGTGATGTGCAGGATCTCTTAACAGGATTGAAGTATTTTATATGCAGTAAAGACAGTCAGAGCTATGGAAGCTAAGATAATAAGTGTAATCAAATTTCATACTCCAAGGAATACACTGATTGCCTCAGGGATCAGTAAAAATGTAACTCCATAGCCTTAGCTTTCATGCTGCCTCATGCAAGCAGAGCAGCTGTAAGAGGGCAGAAAGTCCTCTAAGGCATCAGTTGTTGTCCACTTTTTCTGGCAGGGTACCAAATTGTATAAACCAGTAGTTCAACAAACTAGAACCTATAGAAGGGAGAAAAATCTTTGGTACAATTCAAAAAAATGACAATTCAGGGTGGGAGATTTTCTACACTAGAGCACTTTAAATTAGAAAATATTTTACTTTAGACTCTTGTTTGTCTTCAATTTGCATCACTTCATAATCCTAAATACTTCAATTCCAATCTCCTAGTTAATATATCTACATGGAAATGTGTGTAAAACTGTTGGCATCAATCAGATATTCTCTATGCCAAATCCTGAATCATGCAAACCCTTCATCACACCTCTTAAATTGGGGAGAAAGCACTTTACACTAGCTTGACATCTTGTCCTTAATTATTGAATTCCTCTGTTTCTTGATTTGTGAGATGTAAAAACTCTGTGGGTACTTTTGGGCAGGCTGTAGACTCATTTGTGAGCCACAGGTAAATCCACCTATGTGTTTTTCTGTCCCTGTAAAGGTGGTGGGGAATCTTGCTTACCTTGCCCCAGCAAGGCTGTTTCAGCCCTCTTGATGTATCAGGTTGGTGTAGAAGGTGCAATGTGTGTGACTGATGTCTTTGGCATGCACTGGGGATGAAGATTAGGGGTACCAAATTTCTGACCTTCCTTTTAACCATAAATAAGAAAAAAGTTGTAAGATAACAGCAAGATCCTTTGCAAAGAGCACTAGGGGGGATTTAATGCTTTGAAATGTTATTGTTGAAATCAGCCTGCTTGCTTGTGACAAGTGTAACTGCACCTGGTGAAATAAGTGCCTTTTTGTGATGGTGCTGAGGGCCCAGCAGGTGTTACTGACCCTGACCATCTTCACCTGGGGAGTGTTGCTGGCTCTGACTGGCTCCACCTGGCTCTACTAAAGGGCCTACCAGCCTCACTCTAGACCTTCTAGACTTTCCTCTCAATTTTTGAGGCTGTCTTTAGACCCCACCCATGAGATAATCTGTCAACCCTTCCTGGTCCATGTGTTGGTGAGGTCCCTGCACACCAGCATTCCCAGGTGTTTGCTCTCCTCCCTCATGCTGCAGACTTGCTCCCGGTTTTCAGGTCTGTATCTGCCTGGTTTGGTTTTGGGGCTTTCCCAGTGTGTTTCAAATTGATGTCCTGAACCACGACATTTTCTGAAAGTCTTTGTGGTTCCCTCCTCGTCTGCTTTTTTCCCTAAGAAAAAAAAAACAAAACACCAGCCTAGCTGATTTTTCCATTTGTTTATCTGTAAAAGTATGGAAGTTTAGGTGCTGTTCTCTAGAGATGAGGTGAAATGTTAGCTGAAATTTTTTACCTTCTTTACTTATAATAAATCAATACAACTTGCTAAAGACAGCGGTGTACCAGCACAAAAGTAGTTTTTCATCAAGTCTGATTACTTCATGTTACATTTTTACTTATGTGTCCTCACGTTTTGTCTTTGATAGATCTTCATTTAAATTTTGGTCTTTGCTTTGTTAGTTCTAAAAGAAAATGTATGTACGAGCAAGTCCATTTGCGGAGGTGCATATGAAGTCCTTGAAAGATGAGCTGGTGAAAAGCTCAGACTGGGAGATAATATTCAGGACTTGGAGAGGACTGTGGAGGTCTGTGGACAGACAAAGGCAGAGGGATAGGAGAGGGCTCATGCTGAGAGAAAAGTGGCTGCTGGAAGAGGTGAGGATGGAAGTGTAAGTGTTGTAACTGTATGCTCAATGTGAATGCTGCAGCAGCTTCAGTTAGGGAAGGTGTCCTGGTAATGGAAATAAATTGTGTGCTGTAGATTTGCAGTGGAAAAAAAACAATAGAAGGACAGAGAGTAGGATGTTAACTGCATTGGACTCGGAAATGCAACTTAGATATTGAGCTGAATTGGAAAAGGCAGAAGTAAAATTAGCTGACTTAAGAAGGGGAAGGTGGAATGCTGAAAGTGAAAAACAAGGAGACTGCCTGTCTATAGAATACGGTAACTTAATGGAAATGCAGCTTTCCTGGCCATGGCCCTGTAGCTACCCATCTGAATATCTAAATAGCAATACATCTGAAGTAAAAAGGTAGTTCTTTCCTGGTCTTTGCTAGAGGAGGTATATCCTGCAGGTCTGAAAGCACTATCCAAAAGATAAATAAAACTGAACTAATTTTAAGTATTAATATTTATAATGCTGTCTGGTACTTCAAGGGTAGCTTTGTCACTGATTTTATCAGCATAGTACAAAATGGCAGCATGCAGAACAATTGCTCCCAGGGCTCCCTGTGCTTTTCACGAGTTACTTGGTTGGTCTAGAATGTTAGCTGCCACAATTTTATTTGTTGTTTAGATTATTCAGATGTGACTGGGAGAATGGAATGAAGAGTTTGCTGGTGTAGCTTCTGTCGTGTAGCTTGTGCTGGCTGGACAACCTTACATCTGCTATTAAAATCAGCATCTTATACTTTGTAGTTCACAGCTTTGCTACTGAGAATCAAATCACCTGGGTGGCTGCTGCTGGTTTTATAGCATAATTGAGTAGTCTAAGCAGCATCTTAGCAGCTCCTCCAAGAGGCTTTAACCTCCATGTGTACACATTTTCTGGGGTTTTGTTTTACAAAGAGAGGGATTATTGTCATATTCATTGTAATCACTTTAATTACTGTAGGCCTGATTCCTGACTGTCTTATGCAGTCATTTACAATTGCCTAAAAAGACTACAGTATATGATGATACTAGAATGGCTGTGAAATTATTACATTTGCAGAGAAAATGATTGTGAATTCCATATGGCAATGGAGAACCAGGGCATGTGCAGAATGAGTAGAAAGTCGGTGCAAGTATTAAGTTATTGCTGAGGTGTAAGTGGATAAATGGTAGAGAAAGGCAGCAGAGACTTTATATTGTAATTCTAAATAAGGTTTCTATTCAAATCCATCTTCATGCCTGCTGTAGTGCTTGGGCTTGTTGAGAGTTGTATTGATCCTCAAGGCAACCCTTACTCTAGATGCTGCTCTGTGCTAGGGTTTGTTTCTTAGCTGTTTGGTGGTTTTTTCCCCCAGATCTTTTTCATCAGTTATCTTCATCTCTCTGCAGTCTGCCATGCTAGGAGTAGGCCAGGTGTTTGGAACTGGTTGTAGGCAGTAATGACTTTTAAGTAAACATAAAAGCAAATCTGACATTGCTATTTGCAACAAAAATGCATCTTCAGTGGACTTTAAAAAAGGAAACTGGAGACAGATTTCTGCTAGCTGGACTAAAGCTTGGTTTAAGCTTGCAGACCGGCAAAGTCTGAGGTAGTTATGGCTATACTGCTTCAGAGATAAAGTTTGGCTGGCAGGATTTCTCGACCTTGAGAGCCAGCTCGCTCCAGACAGCAATGTATAAAGGGCAGAGAGAACTGGAGGTTCAGGCAAACGCCTGAACCAGAGCGGACAAGATAAGCCCTTGGCTTCTGATTAAGACAAATCCCCCTTTGCCCATGTATATCTGGTTAAACCTGAATGTTCTAGCTATATTTCCACTCAAGCTGTAAATAGATATTCTTACAAAGGCTGGGGGGGGGCGGGAAAAGTTGCTTTGTCTCTTGGGGCAGCTTTATATGTCACTGTCTATGACTCTGATAGCACAAAATGTCTCTGTCATAAAATGTCAAATCCTAAGTATGATAAATAATCCCAAATTATATTAACATTTATTAAGGGGAATGTGGAGAATGCATTTCAGAGATTTTTGTAGGAGTTTTACTAAATTTCCAAATGAAGAAATCACTCCATTATTATTATTGTTGTTTGAAAGTGCCATATTTCGAAGGTTATTCTGTTGTCAAGGCAAAAGGTTCCATATTGCATTTTCAACCAAGCCTAACTGATTAAGGGTGTTAGGAAGAATATGTTTTCCTTCCAGAATCTTAATTAGGTTGACTTTAACTCACGACAGGAGATTCTGCCAGCTGTCAGCTACTGCTTGGATCTCTTACTAATTAAAACTCTGAGGAAGCTTATTAAAGGTGTTCAAAAAGCCAAATCTTCCTTTAAAATATCTCTGGCACTGCAACAAAGAGTGTATGACAGTGACATTGCAGCATAGATAACTTGTCTTTTGCTTTTCATCTTTGCTATATGGAAGTTATATTACCTGTCATCTTCCTGGGAATGGACAAAAAGGATACTCAGTTTAGATATATCTGACATTCAGATTTTTTCATACAATGAGTATAGCTGATACTGAAACACTTTTCCTGAGGTTTAATTTCTGAGGCAGCGATATCCTGTAGTCTGTAATATTTTCAGTGTTGAAACATATGATGATAAAACTTCTAATTAAGAACATTGTTGTGCTGCTTTTTGTGTTCTTAATTAGATGCTGCAACTGGGGTATATCAGTGTTTTAAAGCTTTTCCAGTGTACCTCTTTTTTTGTTACATTTTTAAAAAAAATTCTCCTTACATGCCTGGTCAGTTTTCTAGGCCAACAACTATCCTAAGCTACTGCCAAAAAAAATTTTGACAGCATCTGTATTCTACTCAGGACATGGCAAAATAACTCTTAGCTTTTGTAGGCTGTCTGCAAAGACAAAATTTTGCTATTATAGCTGCATTTTATCTTCTTGAGTGTAGATAGATAAAATTCTAAGAAGATTTTGCGCAAAGGAAAGTTCTTGCAACAACAAGAGTTTTCAGATGACAGGGACATTGAATGGATGGGAAACTACATTTAGTTTTCCAGAAGGTCACTGAATTTCTCTCAAATTGTTGTAATTTTTTCCACACGTGGATTTCTAGGTCAGTTGCTGGCTTCTTGGTAAGGAAGTTAGGGGCTATGAGAAACACTTTTGTTACAGATGAGAAAGTCTCTTGGTGAAGTTATTCTCAAGTGTCTGCTAAGAAAATTAACTAGCCATAATAAGTTCTCCCACATGTTCTGGAAGGTGGCATGTAGCAAGATTTCTGATTCATGGAAGAAAAAGCTTAGAACTTCTGCCAAGATTTAAGGTAACCTGAGATTTCTCTGAAGTGTGAGATGTGGGACTTCTTCAGAAGAGAAGTTAAAGTCCCTTTGACTTCGTGTATGACCTTTCTCTGGTCCCTCTCACTCATGATGGCAGGTTCTGCTGCTTCTGTTGTCCTGGCACCTCACAAAAATTTAAGAAAGCTCCCTATTTTTCTTCTAGGTGTTTATCCCTATGCCAGGTATCACTTTTATTGATGCTCAGGCTCTGATTATGAACCTTACTGGTGCTTCTTTTTTCCAGGCAGGGGACTGTCTGGCAGCACCTGTCCAGGTGGATGGATGTGCAGTGGGTGCATCTGGTTCAGCAGTGCAGAAGCTGAAGCCATAGTCATACTCTGATTTCTTTCTTCTTGCAAGCTATCTGTTCCTATTCCTATATCTCCCTTAAAATATATGCCTTTTGTAAATAGTTCCCAAAGGTTCATACTGATCCTCTATAGTTCTAGATACTTATTTGCAGATGGGGATTGTTTCTTTTCTCAGTGTTGCATTTGTTCATTTACTTATTCCTAATCCGTGACAGACATTGAGTCAGTATTTTGATCACATTTTTCCCACTGTTTCTTCAATTAATCATGATGTCATGTCAGCAGTACTTATATAGCATAGCTGTAGTTTCTATAAGGTTCTGTTAAAGCAATTCTTCAACCATTTAGCAACTGAATAGGTTAATTAAAGGATAGGTTTTATTACTTGACTTTCAGACAGTGAGTCCCATCATATACTTTGGGATAAGATAACATGATTATTGAAGCTTCAATACCTAATATGCTTGGATGTGGCCACTGCTGGAAAGAAGAGTGCAAGTTGTTGGGGGAAAAAATGCCACAACAAGCTTACACTCCCAAAGGAGTAGATTCAAGTTTATGCAATTCTGTTGCTTGGTTTAATAACAAAAGCACATTCAAGAATGAGATTATAGATTTTTTTGGAACAAAACGTGTTTGGCATGTTTCTGTATCTTTACACGACTGTTTTAACTTTGGCCCATTTCCTTTCCTCCTCTAAAAGAAATATCATAGCTTCTCTTCCTCGTATTATTTTCCCAAGTAATTTTCTTGTTCCTGGAATAAAGATGCACATTTACTTAATAGGCAGCTGGTTCATCTAGGCACATCTGTGTCTCAGTTGTTTTTGTGTTAAAGTTGATTACTCCTTCATTCTTTGCAGTTTAAGAGATTATTTTTAACATTTTATATTGGTAAAAACTTCACTAGGAAGGCACTAGATATTCATTTATTAATTGACTCTTGTCATCTGGGCATACTAAACTATTCTAACACTATAATATAGGTCTGTCAGTCATAACTTTGTACTGTTATTTTTAGGAGTTATCATATGGGAATCTGGTAACATTTTATTGCCTAAGAAGCAAAATAGATCATAAAATTGTCAATGCATCCATACAAAGTTCACATAGCAAGCAATCACATCTGAGTACTGAGTGCTACTTCTACTGAGTACTACTCAGTAGTAACTCTAGCAGTGTGTGCTTAATTTCCATTGTTTTGATCTAATTAAAACTGTGTGATTAGTACCTCAAAATGATGGTTGTGTTATCATTGGGTACTGCATCTTCCCTTCCATCTGCCAGGAAAAAGTTTACAGTCATATTTCTGTATAAATCTATATGCTCAAATGTAAACAGTGTTGTTTTACATGTGTCAGTGTGAAATCTGAAACTGTCAGATTTTCTTCCCACATCTAGGTAGAGCTATATGCCTCTCCAGACCCTTTTAGCAGCATATTTTCCAGTTTTCACATCAGTGTAGGGACCAATTTATCTCATTGTGCAATGAGTTGCAACAAGGAGACTTTACCTTCTGACTTGTGGTTGTAATACAAGGTGCTATTTAAAAAAAGCCCAACACATAAATTGTGAAATTCACCAAGGCGCTCAGATAAGATACAAACTACTTTTTTTTTTTTTTTTTTCCCAAGTAATGTGAAGACATACATATAAAATTAAAATACAGAAGATATTGATCTCTTTTACAGGTAAATTGTTGTGATTTAAGTTCTAGACATTAATCACTATGTTTTACATAAGTTTGATCTGAGGGGTTATCACTTTGAACTAACAGCAGGCTGAGTGTTAACAGGATGTCATTTTAAAGCTCTACTCTAAAATGCATGATCTGTATTTTAAATTAGGAATTTGCTGTCCAGCAGAATGGAACTCTGCTTTCCCTGTCTCTGGGGAAACCCTGGTGACTCACACTGGTGCCTGCCCCTGGAAAAGGACCAGGACCATGTGGATCAGCAACTACAGCAGCAGAGAGATTCTGCTTGTCCCCAGCTTGATTCTCCTGGGCATGCATGCCCCTGTTTGTTCCTGGCCTGTCCTGTGGCACTATTGTTTTGGCCCCATGTTGTCTGGGATGCCCTCCCTTTGCCTGCTGCCAGCAAAGGATACCTGCTGATCTTCTTGTCAAGAATTTTCTTCCCAGTACCCCTGCGAGGGAAGTACATTTTTGTTATCATCTAGTATAGAGGCATAAGGTGGCAGGATGTGGGATTTGGTTGCCTTTTCCAGGTATCACAGATAGTGAGCTACGTCTTTGCTTCCGAGATCTGAATGCTTACTCAGACACAAGACTACTTTCTTCAGTGCTGGACTGAAAAAACTCACTACTCTCACCTTGAGAGAAACCACTTAAAACTCAGTTAGGGCAGTACTGATCGATAGTCTTTCTGGCTTCCAACATTGGGAAGCAAAAAAAAAATCAACAGGAAGAAAACCCTTGTGAAAGTAATACTTGACTCACGTGGACAAGCAGTGTCATCCTTACACTGAATTACATCCACTTGGATGTTTTTCTGTTTTATGATCTCTTATGAGAAATTATTATCCCTCCTATTCTGCACAGTTTGGTAGTTGAGTGTTTATATATTCTGTGCAAGAATTATTTTCTGGCTGCTAAGCTCATTTGCTCTTATTGTGCATGTAAAGCATGTTAATATAACAGTGAAAGGGACCGTGGTAGCATTTAGACAATGATTAATTTCTTAAACAACCATTTAATACTTCAAATATAGAAATATTACATGTATAATTCATCTTTATTCAACACTTCAGGTAGTTCACCTTGTTGCGTCAGAAAAATAAACCAAACACTACTCATGTTGCTTTCTTGGAAACAAATCTCTTCATAGGTGATATAGGTGTAATGAAAACCGCAAAGTATCATGCAGTGTTTGTATACTGGATAGTCTTGTATTCTAACGTGTGCCATAAGATTATTATGTGCCAATTTTATAAGAATGTCTATGGAGCTTTAGATGCTCCCAGTAACATTTTCATAGCTTTAGTAAAACTATGGGGGAGGGGGTGGAAGAAAAGAAAAAGTGAAGTCCTTTTGTTTTTTTTCATGCCTGCCTTGGATTTTCCTCCTCTTGACTTCACAGTTTAAATTAATGCTCACATGCCTTTGAAAATTTTAAGGGATACAAAGTATGAATAGCTTACCTTTTTATCTCTTTTCTCTAGTTTTCATGTTCAACAGTGGGACAGAACAGCTTCCTTGAAATTTGCTGCCTTTTCAGAATATTCTAGAGCTGAAACCAGTTTCCATAAGTATCTTTAAGAACTGGGCTACCGAAAGGCTAATAGGATGTACAAACAAGTTTGTGGAGTCCAGGGAATGCGCATTTCTGTTTTATATTAGGAGAAAATGTTCTCTGCTCAAGGAGACACTTCAGGATATTTCTGCACAGACTACATAATGTAAAGGCAAATTGTATAACAGTGTTTGAAGGCATGCTTCTAATTAACCTCCACAGTTATTCTGTTAGCGTAATTGTTGATGTTATTGAAAAGTCCTTTGGTTTTATAGAAGCTGTAATAAACACTATTCTTCTATTGCATTATTGCTGAGATGCATCTTTTTACTGCTTTCGTTTTTGAAGAACTGTACTATAGGAAGAAAGAAAATAAAGTTAATATACAATAAAATCAAGTGTAAATTTATTTAACTATTTTTATTATATGACTACAGCAAACTTTCTGGCTGTTTCTTGTACTATTTGCTCATATTTAGTACAACTGATTTCTTTTTATGCAAGAACTTCAGTTGTTGAAAGAAATCAAACTAGAGAATTAGCTTCTTTTTTGGCAGTTAAGTTGCAGAATGAGAAATGTTGGTGTTACTGCTCATAAAGGGTTTGATGAAAACTAGGTTGATGCGTTAACTTTGCTGCCTAGAGAACCAAAGTATCTATTTGTTACCATCAGCTCTTATTGTAAAGGCATATACAAGTTGCAAAGGTGAAAAAGACAAAGCAATTGTTTGTGGTATGTTTAGATGTTATGTAAGTCTTCAGATGGTACTTCCAATGCTGCTTCCATTTTGGTAAGCCTCCTACGCTGCTGTAAATAGGAACTTCCTACTTCTTAAATGATGGGGCATACAATATAAGTATCGATATCTTGCACAGTTTCCCTATTTCAGTTTTCCTCCGTATACCTATGTTTGGTCAAGGACCTATTGAACTAGAAATGTAATTTCTTTTCTGGTTTTTTTTCCTTTTTTCCTTAAAATTATTTTTGCTCTTTCATTAAGAACAAAGGATCAAAAGCCCTTGTAAGAAAATCCTCAATTGTGATACAGTTGAATGCAGTTGCCAAGTTCACCATCATGTTTTCTTTTGGGGTGAATGTAGGAAATCAGGCAAGAATAAAACACTTTTTTCTGTCACTTGTACTTTGAGAAGCTGTGTGACACAGTTCACAACAGGTGTATTTAGTTTTGCAGGGACATACAGAGCTGTTTGATTTCTGTTATATCCATTCTTCCTGATTCTCCCACTTAACTTCAGAGGTCTCTAGCACCTGTGCAGTTAGATGAGCATCCTTGCTAACAATTTTAGCCTCTCTATAATTACACTTGCCAACTTTCTTCTGTCCTCGTCTCTCTCTGCTTATACTTGCCGACCTTCTTCTATCCTCTTCTCTCTCTGCTTTTGCTGAGGGCAGGACATATTGAACATGATATTAAATGTAGAATCATGTTCAAGATTGGGATTCGGTGCGATAATCTCAGGTGTGTTTTCTGGTGGAGAGATTGTGCCTATAAGTCCTGGTTCCTAGGTGCTTAAGTCACTTCTGACAAAGGAAGAGGATGCAGAGTTCCTGGTTTAAAAGCTTGCAAATTCTTCTGTGTATCAACAAAGGGAAGGGGGCAGAGAACTTTTGTGCAGTGGCCTATTATCTACAACTTGTATAGGGTACTACTTGTAGTGTCATAAAACCGATACAATTTGAGAGGCCAGAAATCCAGAATGATTTATCATAAGGTCATTAAAAGTTCATCTACAATTTTTTTCCTGTTCAGATTTACTCTAGAGGAATGGTAAGATATTAACTTTAAGAGCCTTTTCTCTTGTTCCCAAACCAAGTCAAACCTAATCTTANATGATATTAAGTTACTGTTGTATTTTCATGTTGGAATCATCATTAAAACTGTTAACAGTGGAAAGAGAGGTTGTGATTCCATGTTAATACAGGATCACCTGCTAGTAATCATTTAACCCAAAGTGGGAGCGTGTGCATGATGATACTTCTATTAAAGTAGCTAGAGCTACGCCAGTTGATGATTTTTAAACAGGTTTATGCTGATAGAAGACAATAAGTAACACATGATAATTTTCAGAGCAATGTCGATGAAAGAGGACTGATTCTAAAACTGAGATAAAACTTTAAAATAGGAACTCTTCTAGCAGTATTTTTACTTCTATTTGTCAGTTGTAAGCATAGCCCCTGTCTACATTGGCATGTACTGTATTTAGAGTGAAGTACATGAGTATTGTACTCAGACGTGTGTCAATAGTTCTGAGTCTAATCCTGTGCTGCCTGTTTGTACTCTATAAAACTGTAGGTAAAGTGGTGTATTTGAGGCTGTTAGAAGTAGAATAACTTAAATTATATCTGTATAATATATTCTTTGGCTAAAATCCTTATTGTGCGGAGACTGAATACCTAAGTTCAGTCATAGTAGCAGCTGAATCTTTTGCACAGGTATGAAGTTTGCCTAAGGAAAAAATATTAACTTCATGTGGAATGGAGAATCAGAGCTTGTTCAACCTTTTCTCTGAGGAGAAAAAAAGGAAAAGGTACTGAAAGGGTGAAATGAGATTATAAAACAGATATCAGTGCTGAAATGAGAATATGACCCTTATTCTTTTTGCCAAAGATTTGTGCAAATGTTAAGCAGCAAACAGGTTTGAAGTGCTCACCTCTGTTGTGTACAAGCATAGTAGTCGATAACTGAAGTGCAGTGAAAGCAAAAGGGGTGATGGACATCAGGTGGTCAGGATAAAACCCAATGTTCATTCTAAGTGATGAGAAATGCAATCTTTTAAGCCAGACAGTAAACAGACTTTATGACTATCTTCTATTCATGAAACTTGCTATTGCCCTGAATGTCTGTAGTGGATTTGGCATTTGCAGATTGATTTGTTTTAAATTACACTCTTTTCCCCAAAACATCTATCTTGTCCCTAATATCCATATAAGAGACATCCATATCCATATTTAGAAAAATTAATTCGACATTTGTCTTGATTATTTTCTGTGATTCTGTTTTCTCTTAAGAAATGTAACCGAAGAACATCCTATAATATCTGGCTTTTTTCCTTTTTTTTTTTTTTTTTAAACTTGCCTCCTGCTAAACGTGCAATACAGATGATATAGTTTTACATCTATGGTTAAACGCAACAGGAGCTTTCAGAGAGGTGGACAGCGCAAGCTAAAAATGTGATTCAGTGATCTATTTAAAAAAGTTGGGCTTGATCTTGCACTTTGTTTCATGTTGCACTTGTGCTAAGTGCCATTTCAGTTATCCATTGCAGGTGCAGATTCCAAGGCTTATCCATTGCCATGCATACAGGCAACAGCCAGAGCTCAAACTCATAAATTTTGGATAGAAATAGTATAAGCTTCTATTGCTCATGCTTAAAAGTGATTGTTTACCAGTAGCAATCCCAGTGGTTTTCAAGCCTTTAAGGGAAGAGTAGTTATTAATTGAACACTGGATTGGTATAAAATAAAATTCCATCAAAGAGATTACTTTCTCTAGTTAATGGCTGTATCAGTTTTTCAAAATGTTCATAACTGTGTGACTTATGCCTTCCTCTCTTGTAGGTATGTTTCAGAAAACTGATTAACTAAACTTTCTGGGATTTTGACTTGTTAAGCTTCAAGAAATGTGGGAGTATTAGCATTTTTTCTTGTACAAATATAAATTAATGTTGAATGTAGTTGTCTCCAGGATAATTTGGTTTTGCTATCAAAACTTCAGTGGAATCAGCGATGTCCAACAACTGGAGGCTGGGTTCCTTCAAAATAGCATAAAGGTAAAGATGAAAATGGTAAGTACGTTTTGGCCTTTTCTATTTTATCTGTGCTTAGGAGGTGAAAAGATTTAGTACCTTTTATTGTATGCATTTGGACACATGAACTGATTTTTTGTGCTGGTGTTTGAGCTACCATTCATTTTTTTTACTTGATATTATTCAATAAAATATTTAAAATAAATTTTCCTAATGTCAAGCAATGATGTCTTGGTTACACAACTGGTTCACTGCTAGGAAAGGTGTGGGGTTTTTTGCCTCAGGGTAGCTATCACACATTAGTTATTCTTAGTAAAAGCTCAGACGGGATATGGCACGTTCCTTGGACTGTAACATAAATAGATAAGGTCATCTGCAGGTGTGGAGCAGAGTGAAGACAGGGTCTATAAAATGTTTCATTGACCAGAGGCAGTAAGTGCATAGTGAAGACAATACACCAAGGTACAGGGAGACAAAGGGGGAGAAAGCAAAGCAAAGGAGATTGGTACTAGTACACTTGTGGAGGCAGGTGACAGTGAGAATGATGGAAGTCGTGATCTCCAGTCATGTTAATTAGCCATGTATGTGGGGGAAAAAATGATCAGTAAAAAATCTACGTCTATCAAAAGACTTAATCTGTTGCCTTGTATCTTAATATGGGGAAATCTCTTCTGTCTTAAGGACATGAACAGCACTTTGCTTGAATTGAGTCACTTGCTGAGGCTATTACCTCCAGTGCAGGCACAGGATGCAGTGGAGTGGGAGATTGCTGCTCACTGCAGGGGGATGTTAAACTGGAAGACCCCAGGGGAGCACAGAGACCACCCCAGGAGCTGGCAGTTCTTATGAGAGCAGGTGAAAAGGCATATGTGGGACCAGGAGTATTGGCTACCACCCACCAGTCCTACAAGAGACAGCCCTAGGGAGCGTGAGGGACCAAGAGCGCTGTGTCCTGGATGGGCAAGCAGGACCTGGCGTGGAGGGCACCTTTTTAAAAGAGAGACATTCTACTGGCCAAATGGAGAGTACTGAAATTCCCACAACTCAGCAGCTGGGCCCATCTGTGTGAGCATCTGCACAAGTCAAGGACACTCATCCTACCTGCCTCTCAGGGCAGAATGGTGAGCACTTGTCTGAGAACAAAGGCAATGGCTGGGGTTCTGCACCAGCTACCCTGGTGGTGGATGACCCCTCCACCCAGACAGACCTGCTGAGGGAAGAGGCTGCAGTGCAGATCTCAGACCTTGGGAAATGCTGAGACCTTTCTCTTGGGTGAGGGGCAGGCAGCAGAAAAAAGAAATCTTTGTAACCTTTAAACTGATTGCAAGACTTTAGGGACTGCAGAAGATGATTCAGGATTTTGATATACCTGCAGTTGAAGGTTGCATTCTCTTGCACAAAAGATGATGCTAATTATTTTTATTAAAGTGTCTGCTGGTACTTCAGTTTTTTAATTGACTTTTTAAACTGCTCCTTAGCTCTTCTTATGTCCCTGCTGTGCACCTATTGTTCTAGATCTTACATTATCTTGAGAGAAAACCAATGATATTTTAACCTCAGCAACAATTTAAAAAAATTTTTCTTTTCCTTTTTGGCAGAATTTTTCAAACAAAGCTCACAGCTTCACCTAATTCTCCCTTTCAGAATGTTACTTTAAAAAAACATCTTATTTTTGCTTGTTTCCTAATTTCCACAAGGTCAGCATTTGCTAATAGTCTTACTCATTGTTGATTCATGTCACTAAAGAAAGGATTGAAGGATTCATCAGAAGAAAAGGCTTTTGCCAGCCCAAAGTACAGAAGCTGTCCTAAGGCCAGTTCAACACTTAGACCATACAAGCTTCAAACTCCAAAACCATTAAATAACACTAAACCTTTAGCTTTCCTTCAAAATACGTAACCCCCTACCCTTTACTCCTTGTTGTTGATGAAACCTTTATAAATATTACTTAAATGTGCAGTGGTGAAATCTCTTTGGGTTTTTAAGGCAACATGATGACAAGAGTTGCTGAGAGGTCTGAATTGCTTCAGGCATCTGTGATTGCAGACCGCTGAGCCCCAAGCTCAGCCAAATTTTCATACCAGTGATAAATCAGGTGTGTTAGTTTCTGCTCCAATTAAATCAGCTGCTCCAAGAACTATGTGCAAGGAACGTATGATTTGATGTACTTACTACTTCATTTTGCTTTAATCCTGGCTCAGTATTGTTTCTGATATCAAGTGCAAGCCGTGGTGCAGACTAGAATTGCACCCTGTGAAAAGTAGACAGCAGCATGGTCTCATCTTAAAAAGTCCTGTATGCTGCTAGGTTATCTTCCAAGAATCAGGATATGTTAACTTGGAAGTAGGGTGAGTGAGATAGCATCCTTACACAGTTGTGTCTTTCTGTATTAAAGGTGTGTTTTAGTACCTTTTCATGACAGTGTGTCTACAGCATTGTCTCTTTGATATGATCATATAGAAGCTGCTTTACTCTCAAGCCTGCTCTTCTGTCCAAGACATTGTGAGAGTCATATTCAGCTTTTGTCTTTTTTAGCCTGTGCTGCTTGCAGCATGCTCCATGCAAGTGAATGATTGGATTTGCCAATCCTCAAGGATGCTTGTTTCTTTTCTATCCTATAAAAAGACTAGAGACCCAAAGTCATACACTCAGTTCTGACAGACCTTCAGGGCAGCTTCTGTGCTGTTTAATAGTAGAAATTGCTTTACCTAACTTGGATGAGCACACACTGTGGGAATTAGAGATAGATCAGTATCTGAAGAAATTTATTCATTCTTTCTATCAGAGATAATGATTTTGCAACCAGAAGTGGCTTTCTGTGACATCAGAGAAATTCTCAACAACCGCGTTAGGCTCTAAATTGCTAAAGTTTAATTAATTGTCTTGCCTTAGGTGACCAACTTATTGCAGCTCTGGGTAGACGCTTTCTTTCAAATGCCAGATTTGGAAGTGAAGACTCAGGGTTCTGTGAGATAATCCTGAAATAATTTTTCTCAGTTGTTAATATAAAACACAAATCATCCTAAATTAGCCTTCTGAACCTACTTCCATAGAGCACTTCAGATCTACTCTTTATTTTTCGTTCCCACAGCCCCTCACAGAGCATATGTTATGTATGTTTGTGTTACATGTTGCACTGGCTTTATGGGGAAATGGGATTTACACAGATACTATTTACTGCCTGCTAGTGTACACACACACACACACATTTGAAAAGTAATAGTTTCTGTGCTGCAGTGCACGTGATCTTAAAATTGTTGGCAAATTATGTGGAATTGGGACAAAGGCAGTTGAATTTCCTCTTTCACAAATCCTTTTCTGTGTTGCATATCTTACTTAACTGGTAAGCATTTAACCAGGATTGCTATTTTATTGGGACATCTCCCAGGAAACCAATTTAGCCTAATGATAGTGAATGACAATGAGTGCTGTTTAATTTGGACATTATTAGCCAAAATTCAACTTCTATGAAAAGTAGTTGGCTGGTGCAGTGAGGTTAAGTAGTGTTTAACCAGGTGTTAAATAGACCTACAGGCCTAAGTTCTCTTCTCTGAAGAGGAAGTAGCTGGATTTATTTAATAAAATACAAAACTTGAATGTAGCAATGGACAAAAAAACACAGCCTCAAAACCTTGTCAAGCAAAAAGGAAAAGGCAAAAGGAAATGGCAAAAGCCCTTTATTCACACACAGATTATCATTTTTACTCTTTTACTACTGACCATCTGTGTCTCTGCTACATATCATTGGCTAGGTGTTCTTGTCCATCAATCTTAGTCCATCTTCTGATAGGTGGACATCACCTCTCCTCATGCTGGCAAATCTCAAAACACACTCTTGCTGTTCTTGGTTGTTTTCTTCAACTCCTTCTACTTTCCCAGGCCTGGCCCAAGGACACAGGTGGTTTCTGCTGCTTTCCCAGGCCTACAGTTGCATACTCTCAAGGCAGAAAAATGTCCATAAGCCCAGTATCCTTCCATACTTGAAGTGCATATTAGTTCTACTTTTTATGCTGTTCCTATGGACAGTGTAATACACTTGTTCACTTTTAAAAAGCAGATTTGAAGTGGGCCAAAAGTACATCTGTAGGAGAACCTGCAGCCTGAAAACAACATGCACTGTACAGCAGTTTTGAGTGTTTTGTGCATTTTCACTCTCCCTCAGTGACTCTGGGCTTTGTGCCAAAGAGGACAAATTTCCAGTAATTACAATAGAGGTTTACAAACTCTAGTTGGTTTTAAAAGTATTGCTGGTTCAGTTTGTGAGCATAATAAGGTATGGTGGCTGTAGTCATGAAGACAAGGTAATATAAGAACCATGGGATGCTTCAGCAGGAGTGGGTGTTTGCCAAGTCCAAATATCCTAGAAGTTGATTACTCCATGGGAAAAAAGGACCTGATAATCCCTACACTCTTGTTCTCTTCCAGCTGAGTGCCTCAGCACAGAAGAGGTGTCCTGAGAGCCACCAAGTCTCTGAAAAAAGCAATCCCACTCCTGTTCTCTAGCCATTCCCCTTGAGCATGTGTAGTCCCAAAATAAGCTCCATTTAAGGCCTTAAACTAGAAGACAGTTAAGCCTGTAAAATATTCTCTGCACAAGTGATTCACATATGTGAATCCCCTCAAAATGGAGAGGCATTAATGTTGTTAATGCAGAGGATGCATGTTACAGTATGTAGTGAAGAGGAAGACAGACCAGAGCCATTAGCCCAAAACAGCATTTTCAATATAAAACATGTTCTTTATAGCATTGTTGAAACTTGCTAGGAAATAGTGAGCTGAAATACCTCTACTCCTTTCCACCCACAACCCTCTCCCCCCCCACACTTCCCCATTCACACATTTTTCTAGTAATAGTAGCAACTGAAGCTCACAATTCTAGGATAGGGCTCAAAGCTGTTATTGGTGGCCCAGGAGAGGAACATGTATTAACACATGCTCCTGCCATTAGTGTGTGTTTGTGGCTATTGCACATGCAGCAGGTGGCCATGGTGAATCTGACTAGAGTACTCTTTGCAAAAAATTAATTTTAAACTAATTCTGATTATTTTTTAAGTATTGTAGAGGGGTGTTTTAGTATCTTGCCCATTATTTGAAATTTAGGTTGTTTATCTGCAATTGCGATCATATCAAGCGAAGCATTAGATTAGATTGTATGGATTCTGATACACAGCATTTATTGGTTGTGCAGAAGTGCCAGTAACGTAACTTGCAAGAACAGCAAAAAGGAAATTTTTCAAAACATACCCATGTATTAGGAACCATGTGCCAGGTTCTGAGCAAGACATACTATAAATGCAAGCTGTGGAGTTGACCATAAAAGGCACTGAATTCCTCCTGAGAGGCAATCATTTAGCAGTTCTCAGGAAAATATTGGCAACTTACGGGAGTGCAGTTAGAGACAAGGGGAGAAATAGAAGCATCATTTGGTGGTCCATAATAATGGTATTTATTCATAATTACAGGAAGATCTAGAAATGAGCAATATAAGAAAACAGATGAAGGGGGAGACTAAATGGATGGAACTAATTCTTAAATATTTATTGAGCTATGAGCATGTCAAATTAAGGGCTTGGGAAAAATGTAAAATATATAGATACACATTCCATCTATATAATTATATGAAGTTATATAGAGAGCATATTTGCATGAATTGTGTAATAACAAGAGAACTGCGTACTTATAGGCATAGTTGTACATGCTTGTGTCTGCTTCAGACCGGCTAGCATTCATAGTAGTCTTCCTAGAGGTGTTTCTCTGTCCAAGATTGTCCTTGCTCAGGTAACACCCACATACTGCTTTCTTGCCATGCCTCCACAATTTTGCTGTAGTGGGATTCATAGTAACATACCTGTAGCTAGTATATGGTCCACTGATGCCTTCTCCACAACTTTCAGCTACATTCTAGCAAGACCTCCTGTTAGAAACCTGAAACATGAATAATGAAATGTGTTGAGAAGCAGGGATGTGGATCTGCAGACAGCTTTTGCTTGAGGAGGAGATGGGGGCCACTGTGAGTAGAGCTATAACAAAAGGCTTCCATTGTCCTGGTTCTGGCCAGGACAGAGTTCATTTCTTAATGAGGGTTGTTCTGTATCACCTCATGGTCAATGCTGGGGGTGGGAATCTTGCTTTTGAGGTGAAGAAATTCCTTCTGCTCCGGAAAACATGGAGGGGGACAAGCCAATCAGTGTTGTTTATAGTTGTGGGCTTCACGGTGAGCATTTTTGCATGTGAATCATTCTCTGGTTTTTGTATTCTTCTGTCACTGATATTGCTCCTGTCACTTTTCATTTTCTTATTTCATTGCTGTTTCTAGAAGATTGTTCTTATCTCAACATGTGCCCTTGACCTTTTGTGCCTGCAATTCTCCTCTGTCCCACCACAGCAGGAGGGAGGAGGGAGAAAGAGCAGCAGTGTGGTTTGGGAGAGTCTTGGTGGGGGCACTGAACTGGGGAGTATCATTCCTAAACCATGACACCCATGCTTTCACCTCTATTCCCTGGGTAACAGTGACACAGGAGGAGGAAATAGCGAAGGTTTGCTGTATCAGAGAACTGGGATCAAGTGCTAGATGGAGAGTGTACATGGAGACTATGCAGCTATAGCGTAATTTTTCCGAATTGTTCCAGTGTGTGTGTGTATATATATTAAAAATGTTGTCCTGGTCATACTAAAGACCAAGACAAAAATCCATAAAATTGTAGGCTTACATGCATTTGTTCTTTCCCACTGAATGACAAAGTTCAGGAACTTAGAGTGATATGTTTATTTTGCAGTACAGGAGCTGGTGCAGTGATAAGTACTGTTAAATTTGTTGGACTTTTATTAAGTAAAATCTAATGAAAAGCCTAAGGCAGGTAACTAATTCAGTGTCATCTTTGTAAATTTTCCTGTTTCCTTTTAATAATAGAAGTGATGGATGTGAGTGTTTTTTCAGATATGGGAATATGGTCAGCTTTATTTACAATACAATTAACAGTATGGCACAGTCCCGAGGTTTAACCTCAGCTGGCAACTAAGCACCACACAGTTGCTCAGTCAGTCACCCCACATCAGGAAGGGGAAAAAAAGGGGAAAGGTGAGAAAACTCCTGGGCTGAGATAAAGGCAGTTTAATGGATGAAATCACGCATATAAGCAATGCAAAACAAGGAGTTCATGGAGATGTTTTTATCTATGATGCAACCGCATACTCCAGTTGCAATCCCTCCAATACCCTGGCTCCTCCATACCAAGTTTTTTGAGCACTGTGTTGGATATGGTGGAAGTTCTGTGAAATGCATCCTCTTGCATTGTGTGATGAAGACTTCTCTTATCTACTGATCAAGTTAATTTCCTATTTTTCTCTTTGTCCTTGATAATCTCAGTTCCGTAAAAACTTATGTTATCTTTCAATGTATTTTTTTCAAGCTAAATAATTCAGTATAGCAGTCATCTTTACCTAGAAGACAAGTCATTACTGAAATCAGTTACATCAGCTTGCCAACTATATCATATGTCCAAAGATGGATATTATTTGCAGCAAGAAAGGTTACAATATATGTTGTTGCTCTCTTAAGATGAAAATATGGTGGCTCTACAGGGAGGCAAATGGGAATATATAGTTGGCTGCCCTAAAGGAGAGATTGGGGGAGAGTAAAAGCAATTTCTCAAATGTATCCATCATCTACTAGCAATAAATGTTACCTTAAAAGAATGAAAACTACTAAGGGAGAGTAATTTGTCTGAATATATTGATTAGAGAACATGGAAAGAATAGTGGAAAGGTGTGGGGGAATCCTGAATTACCTTTTAAAGAAGTAAACTGATTAATTCAAGGCTTTGAGATGCAAGTTGAGAATTGACAGTGGACTACTGAATCTAACATGGGCTTGGTGTCTCAAAAAACCAATAGAAATAGAAGGACACTGGGGATTCTTATAGGAGACATCTCTGTTCTCTTGCGACAAGTACATTTTGTCTGCCTTTATAAAGATTTTGGCATCATTTGTTTTTCTTTGTGTTGCTGTGACAAATATATTCCAATAGCTCTTGTTTTCCCTGTTCTGTATAACTCATT
Source organism: Grallaria varia (assembly GCA_013396735.1). Taxonomy (NCBI): domain Eukaryota; kingdom Metazoa; phylum Chordata; class Aves; order Passeriformes; family Formicariidae; genus Grallaria; species Grallaria varia. The sequence goes on from VWZG01010265.1 coordinate 527,680, forward strand.
CTCCACTTATTTGAGGGAGCAACTTCTCACTTGAAGGGATAACATTTTATTTTTTTTAAAAAGAGGCATTTCTTACCATGTTTCAGTGAGACAAACTGCAAACAATACAAGAGAAGTCAACTGATTGCAGTATTTTGCAAACTGCTTTATATGGCTTCTTCTATAGGATATAGAAAATAAGTATCACTTATACAAAAACATGCTATGAATTCAAAGGCAGGTGCACCATTTATGCAAAGCAATTACATAATTTCTTTGAAATGTGACACCTGAATGTGGCATTTATGAATGAGATAAAAAATTAGTGATTAACTGAGTTGGAAGGAGTTAATTGTTTTGAAGTAAAAGTTACAGACAATTTGAAGTTATTTAATTATAGAAAATAAATTACATATAAAGCTCAGTTTCTGGTGTTAGCAACTGCAATAAAAAGCTTATATTTTCCTATGCTATGCAATGTGTAGACCTTACATCTGTGAATCTCAGCCCACTTGCAAAGGCAATTGAGTCATGTGTACTGCTCTCCAGCTCTGCAGAAAGCCCGAATACACTCAGCTTGTGCTAAGCATAAATCTCTGCTTTCTAGGAAATACCTTAACTATTGCCCCAAAAAATCAGGGTCCTTTTCAAAGGAAAACCAAGCATATAGTAAAGTTGATAGTGCTGGAAAGCAGATTTACCTGTGAAGTTTACTGTTGTCCAGGTGTAGTACCTCTGGCAAAAGTGGGTAGTAAGGGCAATTAACCATGTAATGGCATAGAAGTGTGGGGGGGAACTGAACCAACCCTACAGAGCCTACTGATAATGAACAACCTTTGAAAGATACCGAGTTCTGGCTTGCCACTGTCATAAATGTGGCTTCTGGTTTAGCCTTAGCCCCCCCAATCTCCTACCCCTTCACCACCAAGAGTGAAAACCTAGAGAATTAATTTCCCATCGGGACAATGTGATAAGATACTGCCATCTACAGGTGACACATCAACTCTTGAACTTGCACTATGCACAAAAATATCTTTGGAATTGATGCTGAATATAACCCCAGTATTTCAGACTTTCTTCTGAATTCGAAGTAACATGCTTAAGTGAGTCCATGGGGAGCACATGTAGCTGCAGGGTATGTAGCAAAATGCCTGTTCTGTTTTCACGATGTCTGGATACAGGTATTTTGGAAAGCTCTGAGGATTCAAGCTCATGTCTGAAAATATTTATGCATGTGAAGATCTGACTGCCCTGACAAGTCCCTCTGAATTCAGGGGGGTTGGTCACAAGCAGAAAACCTAATGGTGTATTCAGCATCTATTCATTGAGGCCTGTGATTGTTACAAACTTCTTTGATTCACCACTTTCCTCCCCACTCTGTTGTCTCCCTCACCATGCTAAGATCTTATGACAAAACAGCAGAATTATGATGCATTATTTGACTATTAACCTTTGAATATGACCAAAATGTTTTAATAATAGCTTAAAGGTAACCACCGTATTCAATGCTTCTATGATTTTTATCAATTGTTTGGGTGAGCAAAAAATCAGGATGCTGTAAGAACAGTACTGCTGAATTTAGCATTAGCCTAAAGGTTTTTAAACCATTTTAATATTATGATTTCTGTGGCTTTTCAAACATCCTCAGCTTTAAGGTACTGGTTCACTTGAAGGATTTCAGGAAAGATTTGAAGCCATTAACTCTATATCAGACTTTGTTTCAGGCTTAATTGATTGTTAAAAGATATTAGAGAATAGTCATGCTCCAGGAAGTAATGTGCTAGAAATAATCCTCCCTGAAGAATTGCATGGTTTGATGTTTACTGCTGAAGCAGGAAATTGTGACCTTTTATTAAAAACATTAAAAGGCTGAAAAATAAGTTTAACTTGTATAGATTATTTTGGAAGCAGAGTAAAGTATCACAAAAAACTGTTTGTGGACTTGTATCTCAAGTGCAGGACAACTTCCTGATTAGCTATTGTTAGAGTTGTTATAATAAATCAGAGGAGGAGTGTGATATTGAGGGTGTTGGTGTCCCGTTTCAAAAAAGCATTTAAATTCTTACCAACAGGTAGGTCTTTAGGTCTAGTTTTTGCAAAATGCATTTCTGAATTGCAGAATGCATGGAAGATACCTTACACTATGTGTGCAAAGCTACTGATGTAGTATGCAGAACATCATAAACGTATGGCAGTAAATGTCTTACTGAATTATACTAGCTTGCCTTTCATGAACACTGCATGCCATAGCAATGTCACCATTAAAAAGTAATAAACTAAACAGTTTTTACCTCTGATTTGCACGTTTATCTTCAAAGCTATGTTACCTTGGGCCTTTGAATATAGCTTTTGAGGGGAAAAATAGCTAAAATCTGCAGGTAAAAATATTTTAAGATTCAAACAATCCATTGTGTGTGTGTGCATGTTGGGCGCTTCTAGAATTTTTTTACCTTGTAATCTATCTTGAAAAGAACTGGTTGGTTTTAGAGGTGTCAAATACCTGTTTCTAGCTTTAGTTGCTCAAGACATGCTATTTTGAAACATGTACTACTCAAAGGGGTCTGATAAATGCTATTTTTGTGAAATTGCACAGCTGAAAAGGCAGCTGGAGGGAACATTTTTATTTTCAGTTATTTTTAGTTAAGTTACATGTTTGTTGGGAGCTGTGTAGGGCCTGTGACTCTGTTGGAGAAAGGAGCAGCAAAACAAACTTCTGCTCTGTCCAGTCTTCCCTATAGCTTTTCACTAAGTTCTGTCCCCTAACTACACATGTAGCTGTGGACACTTTTTCTTCCCTTTTAAAATGCTCATCTTTATTTTATTTTCCACTATACTTAGCCCTCTCTTCTGTCTCTGTTATCCTCTCTTTTTCTCTGTTTCTGGTTTTCTTAATGGTTAGTCTTTCCATGACTTTTCATTCTGAAGAGCTTAGGAGTTCTTGGGAAAAGTTAACCTGATATCGGGGCATTTCTTAACTAGACACCTTGACCAGAAACAATGTTGTCTTTTGCCTCCTTAGATTTTTATATTGTTTCATCACCAGTTATTTAAATTCTAGACCTTACTACACACTGGGCTATGGGAAGAAGCTCATTGTCTTTTCAGCATCCTTCATGTCCAGTGGAAATACAGATTGTTTTTAGGGTAATTCATCTAGCCAGTTATGGTTTCCATTTAGCCAACAACTTTCATTTTCCGGAATTTTCATGCTTTTTCAGATCTATTAAATTATCTGAATTAATGGCTGTGACAAGTTCATGACATTGAGTTCAATGCTTGTCATCAGAGTTGGAAACCGGCCAAGTCCTGAGCTCTTGAACTCCACTGAAACATGCTTGTCCCCAAGCAGCGAGCGGCATGTGGCTAACAAGGTGCACCAAAGTCAGCCCAAGGCAAGGGCAGACAGGGGAGGGTGAGTTCCTGTAGAGATACAGGAGAGAGAGGCAGGGCTGTGTATGGTGGAAGGACATCAGAAGGAGAAGAAAGGTTTACCTGACAGGTTGTTAAGTAGAGAAGGGAGGTGAAGAAATGAGGATTTGAGTAGGGATACAAGGAGGGCTAGGAATGTCTGAGGAAGGTGGTGATGTCTCACGGGAAGAGATCCCACTAAAATGGATCACCAAGTGCTGATCCAGCATGTTATACATGCTCTTAACTTCAAACATATAAAGTCAATGCACTTAGAGTAAGTGCATTTTAGGTATCTTATTGAATCAGAGGCAAAATGTGCGACTCCATGTTTGACTTAGCCCTTATACACATTAAACCCTCAGTGGGACTTCTGTGAGCTTTATCCATTTAAAAGTGTGAAGAAATGTGCATGTTCTTGTATGAGAAAAACATTCACCCAGAGTAACTTCATTGGCAGTGAAAATGTATGGCATATTTGTATATAGAGTTGTGCTTTTAACTTTTGGTTATTTGACTTGGCTTAATCACTCATTTGTTACTCTTTCTTTAGAGTACCTGCTCTATTTTGGTTTGTGCTGATATAGGGTCTGGTCCAGAGCTGACTGAGGCTAGAGAAAAGACTAGTTCCTTTCACAGCTTTTAGATCAGACCTGTAATGTACCTAAAGGCCCAAAAGAAAAAAGGAGAGCTTTTCAATATCTGCAGTGAGATAGGCACATAATGCAACTTTAGCACTGGAGTGTCATAAGACTTCAAGAACCTGTCTTTTTTTTTTTTCCTCCCCAAATTGGAGCTGTTTTTATTGCAACTGTAGGATTGTAAAAGTACAATTATTCCTTCCACTCTTAAAGGGAGAGGTTAAGACTTTCTGCAGTTAACAAGATCACTATGCAAATTATTCCTTTCATTATTTCCATTTATAAAGGTCTGCATCTTTTTATTGCCAATGCTACTGTTGTCTCCAGGGTCATTTTCAGGACCTTATTCAGCCTACAGATGTGTTATTGAAATGCGTATGAAGCAGAACTGTTCTGACAATGTATTATGCCAGAAGGACAGAATTGAATTCAGTTAAGTTTCTTCCCCAAATTTATTACACTTCTTAAATGATATTTCCAAATCACTACTATCAAAAGTGAAAGGAGAATTTCCAAGGCAGAAATTGGAGCTAAATTCTGAAATCCAGGAACTTCCAAGAATTTACCTCCATTAGGCTTACTTACATGATCTTACCCTTTGTTGGTGGGATTAGCAGAACTGGACACAGAGCTTGGAGTTGGGAATTGTCAGCATGGTCCAAGGAATTCAGGAAGCCCAACACAGACAGCCTGGAAGTCTTAAACTGGACTACCATGTTAGTATGGAGCTCCAGAAATCAGTAGGCTGATGTCCAAAGATGCTGAGCATGGTGCATTTTCCATATTCATCATGGAAGGAAAAGTATCTTGTGAACAGTCAAGATTTGGAGCAGTGCTCTGCAGTGTTAAAACTAAAGATGCAGCAAAAAGATAGAGTGAGCTGTACAGGACCTTTCCAATGCCACTGTGAGGAGTAGTTTGACACCAAACCTTGATTATGCAAAATATTTAGAATTGAAGACAAATTTTTCTAATTTTTTTTTTAACCTGTGACATTCCAATCCAGTGGCGAGTATAAAGGATAAAAAAACCAGATGCTAATTTGATTTTTTTAAAAAAATATGATTTCGTGGAAAAAAAAAAAAAAGAAAAAAACCCTGGACCTTGGGATGGGCACAAAGTTTTCACGTTGGTTTTCTAAGGGTTATCAGAGGTTTTTTTGTGATCTGAGGTCTGTGGCAACTTTGCTGTAATTAAAACGTGGTTTAAAAGTATATATATATATGTGGCTCTGCATGCTCACTGACTCCATATAAGCTTTCATTTCCTTGCAAGTACTTGCCTCAAAAATTTCATTTACTTACCTTGAAAATTAGAGCTCAGTCTATTTCCCTTCACCCTATTCTTTAATACAGCCTCAGCACCTGTAAAGCAGCTTTTTCAAAAGCCCAGTATTACTCATTTCTCTTTCTAGGTGACAATTACTAACGTTGTTAAGAGTGAGCATGACCTGTGTGCTCTATTGAGGCTCTCAGTGAGATGAGGAATGCACAGTGCAGCAGGAACTCCAGTTGTGTGATTCCTGCCTCCATGATGGCGCCTGCCCATTTCAAGCCTCACCTGACTCATTTGCTCCCCATCCAAATTGGAGCTGCTTCAGCCCTTGCAGTTTATATTCTAAAAGTCTCACTTTCACCTCTCTATGCCAAGATCTCTAGGTGACTGCTGTGGGAGTTTGAAGGTGTTTCAGCCATTCTTAGCCAGTTATTTTGCTTATTTCCTGTTCTTGCAGAATAATAATTTTCCATTCTATCAGACAAATGAAGAGCCTTTCAGTGTCTTGAGTGCTGCACTGGAAGGGCTGGATTCAGGCCTGATCATTGACACCAGTTACACTGTGCAGGTGTTTGTTACCTGCATCTTTATGGGAAGATGATGACTGTCACTTTTTCTTTTGTTCCTGACTTCTCTGTTGTAAATATTTCAGTATATCTTGTCAAAATAGCGATTTACTTTGAGACACGCTGTGTTCTCACAAAAACTTCCCTCCTAGAGAGCTGGTGGCTGCTGTGTGCTGACTGTTCAGTATTACCAAGTAACAGAGCTAACCTTTATAATAGAGTCAGGATACATATATATAGAAAGCACCTACAACAGGTAGCCCTTATATACTTTCTTTAATAAGATTCCATCATGTTTGTATGAGCAGCTGAAATAAATTGCTTTTTAAAAAGTGCCATATCGCATTAAATGGGGTTATGTGCAGTTATCCTGTCCTATGAAATAATTCATAGTCTCACAAAATACAAGCTGGGAAGCCACCCCCCAGGCATTTAAACTTTTCTTCTTCCTAGCCTTGGAAATAGCAATTTAAACAGACTCTACAGCCATGCACAACAGTAGTCTGGTACAGACTTTTTTCCTTCTCTAAGCCTGATTCTACCACCTTTATTAATCTCAGAGAAGTATGCTAACTTAGAAGTTCAGTGAATTGTATATGAGCTGTATTTTATGAGGATACCTTAATCTTTCTTGACTTATAAAGGATTTTTTTGTGTGGTATATAATATATTTGGAGTAAGAAGTTTGGTGGAACACTTTAGCAAATATTAGGAGTGAATTATTGAATTCATGTTATTGATAAGGCTTTTTCATGGACATATAAAATTAACACAATAAAACCAGCAGGTTTTGGGCCTAGTGATCTGACATCTAGGTTTGAAGAAAAAGCAGTCAGGTTTAAAACTTTATTCCAAAGAGGTATGACATAGCTAGTTTTGCAAACTGTCAGCTTTTAATATTTAAAATTTATTTTTTTTTGTAAATAGATGATATAAGAGCTTCTTGAGTTGGTTTCTCTTTCTTTTTTTTTTTTTTCCTCACATATAAGCCTGTTGTTCATTTCGGCATACAAAATGACGATTTTATTGTCTGCTACTGATCTCCGGCAGAAAGTCTAGGTCAGAAATGTTACTTTTGATATTCAAAGGTAGTCTAGAAGAGTTTGTCGCTAGTACTGCTGATATGTCAGCTTTCCTCTCCCTGCACGGAGCCCTGAAGAAGCCAGAGAGGCACACTTGGTTTTCGGCAGACCCTAGCACTGATGGCTTCAAGAAATCTAACTGGGCTTGTGAACAACTCATAATTCAGAAGTTCTTTAAACTGTCAATAGTTCAAAACAACGTTGTAAGAAATCTGTTTTCAATATTTTTGTAGCAGCTTAGTTTTGATACTGAGAACACTGACATCCTCAATGCCTCTTGTCCTGAATAGGTCTAAAGCCAGTTAATCTGCTAGTTCCAGTGTGTTCAAAGGGTTAAAAATGCAAGAAAAGTACACTCCCAAATAAAGAGGGGTAGAAAGGTAAGAACACTATTTTTGCAGCTGGTTGACCCACTGTGAAATAGCAACTAAGTGCTTGGAGATACAGAGCCCAATAACCTTAATGAAAACAGAGCCATGAAATGTGAGTTCAAATAAATCTTAAAAAAGAGGATAAACCACTCTGAATACATGTGGCTTAATAGAATGTAATTGTTTCAATCAGTGTTTGACATACACTGTCATTAACTGTAGAGATAATTTCTACCTTGTTTAATAGGATATTAATCCCACAGCTATGCAGCAGTATATGGAAACTGCATGGTATCCAGAGAGTAGTGTCTTTTTTTTCTTTCTTTTCCCCCAAAGCCTTATTATGGAGACAGAATTTTCAGATAGTAGTGGTCTAAGAAGTTACTTTCATTTTAAGTGTAGGAGTTTAAGCTGGTGTATCACAGTAGTTCAGCAGTGCTCACATTTGCAAAAACAGACCATCCTTCAGACATCTGAGGCCCATTTCAGAAGAATTTTTCTTTGCCATTTTGCTAACAGAAATCACTGAAGGACACACATTTGTCTACTTTCCCTTGCACACAGAAAAAGCCTCCCAGGCAGAGGTTTCAGTTCAGCACATTCATTACCTTTTAATTGCTTCTAAATTGCATTGTGACCTGCTGCATCAATAGCTGAATCTAACAGAAACTAGCACAATCTGAGCATATGTGTTGTTGGAAGCTTAACTGGCAGTTGTTTTGCTGCATAAAGGACACTATGTGAAGGACAATGTCATTCTGGGATGTTTTTCAATAACATATCATTAACATTGGTTTGGAAGTATCTTTAAATATCAGCTTGTTTATATGCCAGAAATGTTTCTTTTCGGCAGTGAGCAGCATAGAACCTTGTTATATCAATATCAGATGTGAATATATGAATTAAGTTTTTCTTCTCGTTGACTAATTGTAAAACTTTCAATGTCAGCTGTCGCATGTAAGAGCTTCCATGAAAAATGTCAAAGTCACAACTGAATAAAGCATTTTATTTAAAATTCTAAGCCATGGTATGAGAATCACCCTTGGAGGAAAGCTGAGCTTGAATATGTTTTAGGCCGAGGCACAGCAGGCCCAGTGCTGTAAAAGGTAAGCTATCATACCAACCACTGAGGAAGCTAAGGTATGAAAATCACTGCTCTACTGGAAGGCTTATTCAAAGCTATTTTGCAATCACTTATAGAACACAACCACACCATCGTACCTACTGATAATTGTGTTATTCCTTTGTTTTACTCCTCCCCACCACCAAAAAAAAAAAATTACAATTACTGTGATGTTAAATGTGATGTTCACTGTATTGCAAGTGCATGTTCCCTTTTCTTCACCCTTTACGCTTAGTAATTCATGTGTACAGAATAAGTGCACCTGTTGTTCCTTTACAATACTATAGGGATTGTGTCTATTATAATGGCTTAATATCAAAGGCTTTTGTCTGCTACAGAGAGTGCTGTGGCTTTGTTTTTTAAGATATTTTCCAGTTGAGAGCAAGGCATCATTTGGATTGCTCCACAAGCTGCACCAGTCTTTGCAATGGGAGATGCTGGTGACAGACTTGAAAGAAAATGTATATACTAGTCTGTTGGCTAATATGCAGTAATACAAATGTTTAGATAATTCTTGTGCTGTTTAAGTTTGCGGTCACTGTTTATTGAACTCTTTCATCAGAACAGGCTTTTCCCAAGAATCCTGCGAATATTAGGAACCTAGATGTCCTTGAACTGCATCACCCAACTCCTCTCAAGTTGTCACCTCAGTTATCTTTTATGGTACGAGAGAGATCCCTGGAGGCAGCAAAGTCCTGGAAGTGGCACATGGAATAAACTGTCAATGCTGAAAATGAGAATTAGCAACAGGTTTCTGTGCAGTGGTTCTTAGTGGATGGAACCACCAAAGACTGTACAGAGGCACATCATTACATTTTTAATGTAGGACAGATCAATACCACCTCCTGACAGAGGTCAAGTCCTCAGGTCATATTCCAGTTTAGCAGCAATGCCTTTCAGGTTGTCTTCATTTCATGTACTCATCTGTGTGTAGATGCCTGGTAGGGTACTGAGAGGTAAGCATGAAGGATGTTGCCGCTGCAAATGATTTTTACTTTCTTTTGGACTACATCTCCCTCAGCTATGGCTGAACACCAAATGCCTGCAAAGCCTTCAGGAAATGTTGCAGACTGAAATTACATGTTTGGCTGGAAATAATGGAAGATTTTTGTCTTATTAGAGCCATTAATGAAATTATTAAGCTAACTAGAATTCCATTACATATACAGAAAAATGCTGGCTGAAAATATGCAGCGACAGTAATGTAAGTAATCAGACTACATGGTTAGACTCTTCAATTTTGACCTTAAAAGCGTATCTATCAAATATATGAAGCATTGCTTCAAAATGACGTTCAATTTTATTATGAGTAAATACATTATTCACAAGCACTAGCCTGGTTAAAGCAAAGTACTAGAAATATTAACTTATATCTATATTTTTCAGCTGCTTCTCTTTCAAAAGCATTTTTCTCTTTGCTGCCTTAAAAAAAAATTGAGGGGAAAAAAATAAGGACACATTTCCACTCTGTGCCCCAGAAAGCTCTCCTGGTACAACAGATCTCTTGGACTAATGCATTTCAACAGAGTTCAGTGGAGTATTTCACTGAAAGGTCTATCCCTGTTTTTCTCCTCACATGGTAGCTTTCAAATGTTGACAGATGTGATCTACTGCAATACTCCAAAACTGTCTGAAATCAAAGATAAGTTTTTGATCTGCTTGAGCTGAGCAAAAGTTGACTGACCTCGCTAAATAGAAAGCTAAATTCAGAAGCTTTTTTTTAAAAATGAATACTAACATCTTAATTTCTGAGGCTGGATGAGTCACTCCAGGCTCAGGCTTTCACAGGAATTAGTCACTGGACTGTGGGTCTCCACCATTCTCGATAAACACCATATGATATTGGAATCAGGGACTCAATTTGAGCTCACTGTCATACTCTGGCTCTACTTAAGGGAAGCTGGCTGGGTGCAAACAAGCTTGGATTTGAAGTCACATCTCTGACTGCCTGGTATGAGCAGAAGGAATATCTGTTTGTCTCTACCTGTTCATCTACGTGCAGTCTTGGACCTACTGATTTTTCCAATGAGGCATGGGTCACTAAAGGCAGAGGTTACAAAGCAGAGTTTGGGCACAAGAGTTCTGCCTAAACACTGAATAGCTATTGTGCAATAATCACGGTGTAGTTTATAATTCACAAGTGTAATATCAAAGTATTCAGGAAAAAAGTGTTCAGACTTTCTGCTGTCCAGACAGTTTTCATATGCAAATGAGACTGCTTCTTTTAAGTTTTCAAATGTTATTTCTTGTATAGACTAATGGTGCTCTAGCTTTTTTTATGACTGTCACCATACAAACTGAACAGTTCCTCCAGTATGTGTTTGGTGTAGGCTGGCATTGCAGCTCATGTTCTAACCCCTTTGCACTACTCTTGCAGTGCTAAAAATTGTAAATTTGCCCAGCAGATAGTACCACTGAAGGGATTTCCTTGCAGATGTGCATCTGACTTGAGCTAAGCCAAGTCTGTTTTCTCGCACTTCTTGTCAGATGGGCAAGAAAGAGAGGAGCATCCTTGCAGCAAGAGGATGTGAAATGGTGTCAGGTCCCCTCAGGCAAGGATGGATCTTGAAGCTCTTTGCTAAAGCCAGGACCAGTGTAATAGAGCTGCCTTGCTGACACTTCAAGTTTATTCAGACTGAGGCTCAGGGGGGCTTTCACTTAATGTGAGTTGGGCTTGGTTTTTTGCCTTCTGACAATTAGGGAGGTGACATTTGCTTTTCCAAGGTCACACAAGGAGAAAAAGGTATTCTGAGACTCATTTCTATACATTAGTCTCAAAATGTCTTTTCCTCCCTTGCTTCTACATGTTTACCCTTTTTTTTTTGCTTCCACACTGCTTGTGGTTTTTTGCTGCACTGTACAGACTACCAATATTTGAAAACAGTGTTGTAGGTAATGAATGGTATCAATTTTCTTGCCAGTACTCTGTGTGTGTAGTATAACCCTATTAACGCTGACAAGCTAGCTTTTATGATTGCTGAATAAATCCTAAAGGCTAGGTCCTAAGTGAAGTTAATATCTGCCACATAGATATTAGCCAAAGGAATACACTACTTTTCTTTGAAGTAGCTTTAATCTTTGCAGGACTGTGAATGATTAATACACCCCATAATCTGTTATCAGAAAATATTAATGGGAAAGCTCAAGATATGAAAACAAACTGAAACTTCTTGTAATTTTCTTCCTAAAATACTGAAGATTTGGGGTCTTTTCAAAACCTGAAATAGAAACCAGACACTATGTAGTCAAGCATTGCATAATGAAATAGGCATGCACCAATAAAATAATATCATTGTGGAAATCATTCTCAAATTAATGTGAAATAATTCTGTTGGAATAATGTAGTTGGAATGATATTTAATGGAAATATCATACAGTTTGAGAAGTAACTTCTGTATTGCCAGTGGTGGTGAGTGGGAAAAGCATAAGCAATTACCCTGCCTTTGAAGTAAGCAGAAAAACTGATGCCAAAACAGAGCCTGAAGAAAATTCTGAATTATGGCCATCAGTGAATCAGCTTGGCTTCATAAAGTTCATGTGTTACAGTACATAATAAATATTGTTAGTGTTCTGAACCTACATAAAAGTGCTCTATAAAACTAACTTGGGTAGTTTTCTGTCCTAGCAGTGTCAAAGTGAAGTTGAATATATGTGGGTAGTAGGAGTAAACTCCTGTAATTAGGGGGACAGCAGGGGTCGAGATGGATCCCCCATCCTAATCAGAGGGGATGCTCAATTTTATGCTCAGCTGCCTGTGTTCTCAGGAGTACCTTTGGAAAGGGAGGTTTTTTAGGGCATAGCAAAGTATCACTACATCTGTGAAAAAAAATGGGAATAGCATATGCAGCAGTATTGTGTTACATCTCATTCTGGGGAAATTCTTGGAGGGTTTTGATGGAACTGAAGGGTGAGATTCATCATTCTTTGTCAAGTTTGAGAGTTAAAACGTCCGACTTCACAACCCCACACAACCATATAAGAAACAGAAAGGAAATCTGAGCAGCTCAAATGACTTTTTACTGTGGAGAAGCATTTTAATTTGTTCTTATACCTGAATGAGGTTATGAAAGTAAAGCAATGTACACATACACATTTTAGAGAGGACCAAGGAATCCTTGGTCTGTAGCTATAGATAAGGTATTCTGAGAGCTGCAAGGGAGTTCCCAAGTACTCTATGTATCTATCCGGTTTCTTTCTCTCCTTGGAGTTGTCTTGAAGCTTCAAACAAGTTTATTTACTCTTTTTTCCAAGTCTGCATTGGTCCTAACCCCTATAGTCTTTGTAACCCTGTTCTTTTGTTTCCTTTATCCTAGAAACATAGTAAGCCAACAGCTGCAGATGGAGCCCCCATTAACAGCGCCAGGCGGAGGTGTGCGGTCGGGCATGTGTTACAATCTGGTCGCAAATTGTAACCAGGTTCTTTTAAATTGATTGCACTGAAGGCGAGATTCAGGCACGCAACTCCTCATGTTGGGTCTCAAACAGATACTGTCTTTATCGAGGTGACAGGAAAAGGGGCAGGCTAGAACTAGAAGAAGAATTGCCACCACCAGTGGGAAGGACTTCGAGGGGAGGGAACCAGGTACCGGCAGGATGGGGAGGCGAGGGCGAGGAGAGGCAGGCTGGACAAAGGAGCGGGACCTGCAGTCAGGCTTACAGCCAGGGTGAAGCCGAGATGGCCATGGCTGGCCAGAAGGCCCCCCTGGGCACGGCCTTATACACCCTCTCCTGGGCGCCCATTGGGCAGCGAGGCCCCGGGCTGGCCCCCCTTCCCCCGGCCGCAATTGGCCCGGCAGGTGGTGGCCAGGCGGGGAGAAATGTAACCATTTTCCCGCGCTTCTGCTGTCAGTCACACCCTGAGGGCTCCTCAGTATGTCCGCCAGCAGCCCAGGAAATGTGTCCCAGGTCGATGAAGACAACCTGCCCTGCGGAGAGAGAGCCCAGGTCTGTGTTCGCAATTTTGTGTGGTCACTGGGCACGGTGTGTGTGAGGGGGAGTTTGTTCCTGGAGGCCTGAAGCTGCTGGAGAAAACTGTCTTTGCTGATTGCTTCTTGTCTGGCTTCAAAGTAACTCTGCCTCGGGTGTTTAAATTGCCTCAGTAACGCTTGTCGTACTTTTGCGAGAGTAATTTGGTACTGCCCTGGTCAATGTGAAAACATACTAGCCAGTCAGAGACAGAACAGTCTCTTACAGCATGTGTAGGGCCCTTTATAGGGCCAGCAGCTCCCGTGTAAGTACAGGCAGATTTGCCTGGCCTCCTGTACAGCATGCATACTAATGCATCATAACACACATCGGCTAATTGGTTTTATAGCTTATTCACTTGCTGCCTATTGTAAGACACTAATTTGGCTCTAAGGAGCTAACTAGTTGGTTTCTAATGAGCCAGTTTGCTTCTCCATCGATTCGGTGTGGTAAACAACTAGCATTCAGCCGGTTTGAAGTACAAATGAGGTAATTAGCCGCCAGCGCCTAGGCGCGATAGGTGTGAATAGGCAAATTAGAGCCACTTCACCCTGGCGGTGGCTGCCTCTCCGTAAAGTTCAGCTCCTTCACACCAGAGAAGCCCTTCCTGCAGCGGCTCGGGTGTCTGCAGGCGCGAGCCGAGACCCCGCAGTCCCGGGGCCGTGCAAAAGAAGCGGGAACACCCTGCGTGCCCCGAGCGGGCTGCAGAGGCGCCGCTGAGGGACCGGCGGCGAATGGCGCCGAACCCCGTCCTGCCTGGGCGGGAGACCCCCACTCACCCAAACACGGCAATACCAGCCGACCAAAAACAGTCGAGGCCACGGAAAACTTTGCCCGGGAACTAAAGGTATTTAAGGCAATGTCCAGAGTTGCCTCGTGTCCAGTCCTATGTCCTGGCTACTGGTCCTTCTCCTCGCCCCTTTCAGCACTGCCTCTGCCGACCCCTACTACCTCCCGCCTGCTTCGGTCCCTGCCGCTCCGGCCGCTGCCTTCGCCTGCCGCTGCTGAGGGCACGTCTGCCTGCCTCATCTTCAGCCTCTGAGCAGCTTCTCACTGGTGGGGACAACCTTTTTCCGTGCTTTTATTTTGGCCTTACGCTTTTTCCTACCTCTCTCTCCGCGCTTTTCCCTTTTGCTTGCGGTTATTGTTAAAATAACGCAAATTACCCGTTTGAACTCCAACCTGCAATACCTGTGTGTCTTAATCTGGGCTTCGAGTAACGTTTAAAGAACCTCGTGGTGGTTCCGTCTCTGACCGGACTGTGACACATATACCAATCATTCTTCTTGCTGTGCTCCAGGCTATGTTCTCTGATTTCACGTGTCTTGCTGTGTGACCTTGGAAAGGGCATGAACATTGTGAATTTTGAAATTAGATTTGAAATTAACTTTCAGAATGGACTTTTCTTCCCCTCACTATAGTCTTGCAAAAGAATCACCTTTTGGCTTTTGCTAAAATAGCTTGGCTTCTAAAGTATTGAGTAATAAATTGTACATTCTAATGTTATTTCTTGGTGGCTGCCACAAAATTCTTCGTAAATAGAAGAAAATTTTCTTGTGACCTCTTTAGAGTTAAAAGGTTGAAAACCAGCTTGACTAGCACACCAGCAGTTTGATTTTTCTCATGTAGTTAAAATCCCCATGTTCTGCTTGAATATATATTTTCAAGAAAGTTAAGAGGTGGTTGGAGAGACCCCATGGATTGTAGGAGGATCCTGGACATGAATGTCTGTTGTCTGGTCTCTTGTGTAGATTTTTAGATGATTGCTCTTAGTCTGAGAGCTTTCTAGATTTGTGTGTGGGCAGTTTACATCCAACAAGTGGGATTATCTACTGTGCCTTCATTCCTCTACACAATATTATGAGAACTTAAATAGCTAGTGTGTACTGTGTGCCTCTGCTTAAGTACAGGCAGGTGAGGTGAGACCCATTCCGGGAGACAAATTTTGTTTCTGAGGAGGAGCTTCTAAATTACTTTTAGCACATTCTTGTTGCATCAAAATTTCTCTCAGAGGCTCCTTTTTTTTTTTTTTTTAAGTTTTTCCATTCAATATAAAGCTTTTTGAAAAGTATTTAAGCAAAATCGTGTCTGGAGCATGAGTGAAAACAAATCCTTGAAACAACTGAATAATTACTGAAATTTAATCTCCAGTTAGAATATGTGGAGATTAGAGATTCCGTTGCTTGGATAATCACACTGAGGTTGGACAAAGGGTTCTGTCTTCAGTGGATTTGCAGGACTTGTACTGTAAACTGGACTGAGATGTAGCTTCCAAACCTCCTCAGCCAATCAGAATATTTATCTTTTGCCTAAATTAGTGTCTCAAAAATAAAATAAAGAGCTGTCATGTGTGTAAAGAAAAATGAAGCATAGAAAATATATTAGTTGGTGCTCATGTTATTTTATTAAAAGCTATTCAATTTTTCACAGACAAGATACAGCTCTATATTTTAGGGAGTTAAGCTTTTTAATTTTTGAATTGGTAGGGAATTTTACTGTGTAATAAAATTTTGTCTAGCTCCAAATTTGCTGAGTGTTAGGACTCAAGTAGAAAAAGGTCACCAAAACTTAAGTAATTCAAGCCTATCATCTTGTGCTTATAACCCCATAACATCTCAGAAAAGAAACTCATTATTGATTATGCCTAAGGCTTAGGATAAAGTATGTCTCTGTATAGTTAATTGTACCCCACGGTACTGCATCATTTCTGCTGTGGCAAGCTCAATTTAGTTTTGTGAAAGTATTACCCTGTAAGACTTGCAGATGGGGCTGATAGACATCCATTAATTAGGTGACCATGGGAAATGTGGAACTGTCCGGTTGGGAAATGGGATGTTGTAATGAATTATGTCTAGATGTACCAGTATTAATAGCAGCTCAGCATTTGTTGGTGCGTACTACGTAAAGTAAATCAAAGAATTATTTAAATAGGTTCAGCTGAACTTGTGCTTTGTATTGCAGGTATGTTATAAGTGCCCTAGTTCAGGCTCAGATCCTAATCTGTTTCAAGTCATCACAAGGTTAAGATCACAGGAAGTTTGAGGCTGATTCTTAATTATTTATGTCTAGTCATGTACCAGTAGTAGAATGAAACTAAAAGCAGTGTTTGAAACTATCAAAGACTTACCAGTTGATATTTTTCTTATTGCAATTATAAACCTGGTAACTTAGTACCCAATTGTCTGGATGATCTCAGCCCCTATGCTCATGAAAGAGGCAGAAAGCACTGAGTTTTGTAGGAGCATCTAAGCTTCCAGTCTGTCAGCACTGGCCCATGGGAATTGTTGCCTTTAAGAAACATTTCAGCAACAAATCCATATTTCTGCTGTTCTTACTGCAAAGTGGTTTGAAATGAAATGTTGTGTCTTGCACGCCAAAGCTGTGTTAAAGTAGTGCTGTGACTTCTGAAGTATATGGCCTCCAAGGATTTGCCAAAAATCTCCTTAGTCTTTAGAGTAAGTCCCCTAAAACCTTAGTGTACCACTTGATTACATTGTATTGAATGGCATTCTTAAAAAGTGCCATTAATGTGACTTTACTCTTCTAGATATATTTCTTTTCTCCAAATGTTTCTTGTTTGTGAATTCTGGCTTTCAGCAGGACTTACTCTCTAACAGTTTAAAAACTTTAATATCAGTTTGCATTTTTCTTGATATATGCTTTGCTCGGACATTGTGGAAATAGAGCAGAAAACAGATCAAACCTAAAGGGCTCATGCCGCTATGACACTTTCTGCAGTAGTTATTGACCTTCTGTGGTTAAAGATTCTTTTTTAAAAAGACTGTGGAAAAACAGAGACTACTTCCAGCAAAGGACTTCATTGTTATGAAGACTATTATTTAAGCATAATTAGAAAAATTGGAATACAATAGATGTCTGTATTAAGCATCTAAATTGTTCTTTGAAATAAGCAATCAATTTACCTCTGTCTTTATAGAACAGTAAACTTATAAACTAGGGGTGTTTAACACTTCAGAATACTCCTTCAGACTTCGTTCCTTTCAATTTTCAAGTGTTCTCAGGAACTGTAAATTACTTTTTCTCGTTTTGCTCAAAATTACATACTTTACCAAGAAAATGGTTGCAAATACAGCAAATGCTCTTTGATATGACATTGTCTCCTTAAGCAAGTTAAATTAGCGCCATAATAAGTTATTTAGAAAAAAAGTAAACTGGGTAGAATTTGCAGAACTAGATTTTTGCTCAGTGAATGGTTTCCATGGAAAGCCCATACTGTTGCAGAAAATTCTTTTGTGTGCACGGCAGCATTTGAAGAAGAACGACGCTCTGTGAAAACAAATTCTCAGATTTATAG
The DNA here is from genome assembly GCA_013396735.1 of Grallaria varia. Lineage (NCBI taxonomy): Eukaryota > Metazoa > Chordata > Aves > Passeriformes > Formicariidae > Grallaria > Grallaria varia. The sequence continues at coordinate 545,405 of VWZG01010265.1, forward strand.
ATTTTAAAAAAAAGTCTCCTTTGCAAGTATCAGTTAGAAGTTCGGTTTTAACTCGTCCAGCATGCATAGGTGATAAAACACTACTTTGACCAGAGTCATATATTATCTTTGTAGACGGCAACACCTTTGTCTCATATATCATTTCACTGAACTGAGTGACTTGTGGTCCATGTATTATTTCTCAGGATGATTAAGCAATAAGACAAGAACATGAAATAATGAAGAAAATAAATTGGTAGTGTTTCTTTAGCTACAACTCTTATGACTTACTTGTTTAATGGAATTGTGAGGAGGTTCATACGTTCCTCTTTGGAGGAAACCATAAGCTGATAGGATAATGTAGCACTGCACCATTGCTGATTGCTTTGTTCAGTCCATGTGTACAAAATTTTAGATTAACTTATTGATTAGTGTTCCACATGGTAGACATTTCAACTAGATAATATTTGTCCAAGAAAAAAGTGAAAGAAATTTCAAAAGGCCTAATAAACTGTTAGTTATGTCCTTATTAACACAGTGCATTTTTTTTTTTAGGTGCACTTGGTTTAATGAGTCTGCTGCTGCATGTTTAGTCTTTAACTTTTTAACCTGTTATTAACTCTTCACTATTTCTGCGTTTAAATAAATTTATCTACACTTGCAGACTATATAAATGTTAGAGATGAGTTTTTCAATGAAGCAAGAAAGTTGTGGATCAAAGAAAAATAATTGTTTATAGGTTTGTAACAACTTTGAATCTGGATTTTATAGAAGAAATTAATTGCTTATTGTTTTAAGTATAGTTGGAAAACATTTTCTAAGAGAACAGAGAAATAGAAAGGGAACATTGCCTAAATAGTCCCTAAAGCCAATGATAAAGTGTGATGATTTGCAGAATATATTGAGGGCAAGCACAGGTTCCCTTTGTCTAGTCATCATCTAGTGACCAACAGTGTCTAAAGATGATGTCTCATAAGTTCCATGATGCATGCCTGAAACCCATTATATGTTTCAGTCAACACATTAGGGTGCTGCAAAAGACTGTTTGCCCAACCAGCACCTGTTATTGTTTCATAGGCCAAAAGTGTGTTCTGCTTCCTGTAGTATCTTGAGAGCCATTATCACCTTTTCATTCTTCCTGTTATGATGTTTTTATCTGTGGAGGAAGTATGGTTCTCTCTGCTCCACGTGCTCTGGAGTGGAGAACGGAGCAGCTTATGTGTCTGCCACCTTTTTTTTTAATTATTTTTTAATGTAGTGAAGGGGATTGGAGGACAACAGATTCATAATTATTTAAAAGCAGAAATTTGAAATTAATTCACAACACAAACTGATCGTCTTTTTTTCATGCACTTAAAACCACTTGCACAAGTTCTCTGTTTTGGGGAAAGGAGTTATCAAAATATATTTAAAATTAAACTTATTGGACCATAGGCATCTTTGAAACAGGAATGCAGGTGGATTTTTAGAGTCAAATAAATTAGATACCTATTGATCACTCAGTCTCCCCAAGGCAGAAATTCTTACTGAATTCTTTAGCTGACTCTGCTTCTGTCTTTTGGCCCTTTAGTGTAGTAACTGATCACAGCCCAGCAGCATCTCTGCTTGTACCATTCAATGTACACTGAAACTTCTTCATAAATAACACTGGGTAATTATGGTAGGCTGTTGCATTAGAAGCCAAGGATAACATTCAGATTGGGGTCTCAGGGTTTAACTGTTTAGAGACTTCTCACAAATGCCTGAGGTTCTTGTCTTGAAACTTTTCACTTGCATGCATGCCTGCAGCTACAGAAACAGAAAAGAAATTTAAGTTCACACACCAGCAAGTTTGTGTATGTCTCATTATGGAGAATATGTCTCAAGTAGTATCAAATAATGCATTTTTTGGTAATGGCTTTCCACAGGTTTCCTTCAGTTGTATATTCCTTCACTCTTTGTATATTGGACATTTCAATGTCACTCACTCTAGCTTCAGAATGAATTCTGGCTCATGACTGAGGGTTAGATTATCAGCTTGTTCTCAGTTTCAAGTTTCATTGCACTGGTGGTGTGCCAAAACAGTAGTTAGATATAGGTTTTTTCCAAGTAATAGTTAAAGCATTTGCTAAAACCATGGAAAAATTTGGCCTACACTTGGCAAAAACCTGGAAGTGTAACACAGTTTTTTTCCTTGTATCATATTAACTCAGGGCCCTTGTTCTTGTAGCTTAAATATAATTCCTTCTGATTTATAGATCCCACACAATATCTACAAAGAGCATTGCACGTGGAATGTCAATAACTGACTTCTTTGGCTGTTGGCAGAATTTAGGCTACATACAGTGTACAGAAAGAAATATCAATTGTGTAGATATGATTTAGTAACATTCAGTAAAGTTTAGATTAAACCCAAGAGTCTTTTTCTGTACTAATGTAACTACAGCAGGAATTATTTCAGCAAAACCATGTAAAAACAATTCTTTTCATAACTCTGCGTTGTCCTGTAGGAAAGAAGAAATCAATTATGCAGTTCTCATCTGAGTGAATTTCTTTTTTTTTTTATTTTTAATTTATTCAACAATTAGGTAGGTATCCATGAACAAAACATATGGGGGCTTTTTTCTTAATTCTAAATACAGTCCTGAATTTATTTCTACCCAGTTACAATTCTAAAAGGAAATTTTGCTCTAGAAAGCAGATACACATCCAGCACAGTAGACGATGGCACTAAGTTTAGGATATATTCCCCCAGATTTACAGGTTGATATCTTCAGGCTGGGTCATAATACCCCTTGTGAAATCTTTTGGCTGCCCAAAAGATCTGTTTTCTACCTTGCCAGCAGTACATAGAAATTCATTAATCTGGAAGGTGACAAATTTTCAATGTATTTTAATCTTTGGACTTGCTGACCTGTAGTCATAATACATCCACAAAAGGCAAGTGCACTTTCCCTGTAATGTACTATCAAAAGCCAGAGGGGAAATAGTGCATTTTACAGAAAAATGCTCATTCTAGCTGGGCAGATTGTCAGTAGCTTGACTGCTTTCTGGGAACACTTAGAAATGGTTCCTACACAAATTAGTCTCCAAGCAGGTACGTGTTCTTAAATATTTCTTCACCAACCCTCAGAGGTACAACAGTATTGCTAATTGAGTTGTGATTACTTACACAAGTATGGTGCAGTTCATGGAGATTCCACTCCTGCCTTCAGACAAAGATCTGTAGTTTTTATGTCAAAGTGCTGGTCTTACAATGGTGGTTTCACAGAAAAGAACAAAATTAAGGAAGGCATAAATCTATTTGACCCATTGACACACAGCCACATTCATGGTGACTATTACAAGAGACATAACTCTGTTATTACCAGTGGGAGTAGAGCTTTTGCGGCAGATAAGATACTATTGTAATCCTTCCTTAACTTTTTATATGTCTCCAAATAATTTTCAGCAAGTGTTCTGATAAGTTAAATAAGAAACAATTAAACATCTTCTCTTTCCCCTTTCACTTTACACTGCAATATTTTATTTCTCAAGATGTACTTCACTCTAGAGAAATATGATTGACTCTCTGCCTCACTAATTGACTGCCTCGTATGTTTTTTGTTGGGATTAACCAAACTCTTTTTCCCACATTCTCTTATTCACTTGGAAACAAGATGGTAGAAGACGTGAGGGGGGAAAATTAATTTATACAAAACAGAACAAAGAAAAACCAAAAAAAGGGGGCAAAAAACCAAAACAACTCCTCAAAAAACCCCGTTCTAGCAGCAGTAATTGCTGTAGATTTCATTGTAAATATATGCATGTTTTTGTTTTAAATATCACAGCGATAGTAATGAAAGCCTTTTGCTTCTGCCACTAAGAATAAGATCTTGGAATATAGCTTTGTATAGGAGTTAGTCAATTACAATGAACTTACATTGCTCCTGATAATAGGTCTGGTTGCAGTTCTATGATATGGTCTCCTGAGTTGTGACCTCACTGCTTCACAATACCTCTCCCTGCTGTTGGAGTAAAATAACCTGGCTGGTTTCATTTGAGCTGGGCTTGCTAATGTACTGTGTTCTAGAGGATCATAAAGATGTGGCTTTTCAGTCAGTGAGCAATAAATTCCAGAGTGGAAGACCTGCTGGAGGTGCTTTGGTTCTCTTTAGGTGCTGAATTACAGAAAGTTGAGAAAAAACTTCTGCAGAGGCATCTCTGAGTAGTAAGTAATTTGGCTTTAGATACCAAGTTAATCAAGCTTTCCAACCCCTAAATAACATTCCTTTCAAAATCAGGACCTTACTAAACTCACAGAAGTAAATTTAGGAGCTAAGCTGTAATTGCATCTGAGCAGCCCAGGGCCAGAAAAAGATTTTTAAGAAGTGCTTTGTATGAGAAGGCTATTAAAGGGGAACGTAAGCAGTTTATCTGATTGTGACAAATGCAGAATAAACAAGCAAAGGTGGTGTTGAAAGTGCCACTGAGCCTGAATGTGAGGAGAAAAAGAACCTTACACTGATTCATGTGCAACTAATTCTGTATGCACGCTTTGTTATTCACAGCCGGCTGAAAAATATAAGGAATCTGAAATAGATGATGCAATTTTCATGGTGTTAACATATACCTTTTCAGACAGCAGATAGGGGAAAGTTGCAATGTGCTGTTCAGTTTCTGAATGTCATGACTTCTGCAGGCAGGCAGGAGCTGGCTTCTTACTCCTGGAAGCACCTGTGCACAGTTGAAGGGTCAGTACTTTACAGCCAAGACAGTGCACATCTAGATTAGGAGTGACTGTAGAGATAGAGGTAAATAATACACTAAGGAAATAGAACAAAAAAGATGTTTTAATACGTGATTCTTGAAGTCAGGTAATGCTCAGTTAAGGGTGCAGTGTTGCAAAGGGTGTAAGGATGAGTGCTTGGTGAGTACAGTTGGAAGGAGTGGGTAAACATATCAGATTTGTGTATGCGTCACCAGTATCTCTAGCTGCTGCCAGCAGTATATGTACTGAGCACCACTCTCAGTACATATATTTCCACAGCATCAGCCATAGTTGGCTGTTGCCAGTACTCAGAAACCAGATTTGGGAATCACTGAGGTTTGTGAATGTCCTCTCAATCAATACCCAGCCGTGTCTCTGTGTACTTTCCATATGAAAAAAAAAAAAAGGCACAATCAATTTTTTCCCATTGTTTCTTTGTAAAATATGTCTAAGTTACTCTTCCATGAAAAGAGTAGACATTTTCCTTCATGCGCTTTCTAGGCATCCTCGTGCCTTCTCTGGTTCATGCATTTTAAAATCTTCTCATGTGTTGGAGCTTTCTCTTTCATTTCCTGTTTTTTTTTCCCTTATGTTTTCAGTTCAAGCAATTTGCCCACTACTGTATGTAGAATTAGTTGCTTGGGAAGTGGTGCTTTTCTCTGCCAGTTAGTTCTCATTCTGTTATTGCCTTGTAACTCTGTCTTTAATAGTAGCATCTATTATTTTCTTTATCTCACTCCATAAAGCAGCTTAATTGTTTTGTTTCAGGCTTCTTTTTATTTAGCTTGACTGGAGAGCATAGTAACTACAATGCAGCTTCAAGGTCTGTGATTACCTATAGATCAGACACTTACGATGCCAGCCACTAACACTTTCCAGGAGAAGAGGTTGTTGAGCTAGGTGTGTACTAATGCTGCTTAGGAGGCAGATGTGAAGCATGCCAGCACGGTGAGATGCTTGGCACAACCTCCCAGTGTCCCATGAACCACAGCGTTTGAATGTGATTCTGATTTCACTGCATTAGTCAGCCTGGCCTTCAGTGGGTAGTAAAGCCAAAGCAATTGTTATCTTTGTGTGTTCATATTTTGTATTGCTCCTACAGATACACCAGGCTCTTATGTTCTTTCAGATGATGTGTTAAAATCACAATAGGAACAACTTTCTGGATTTGTTATAACTGGAAATATACTATGTTAGAGATAAATTATATTGCTTTTTCTAAGGAATGCTGTCCATAAGAAGGTTTTTCTTTTGTATCAGCGATTCCTATGATTCTTTTCATAATGCTTCATATCTAGAAACACTGATCTAGATGACTTATAATTTGGACAAAAATAGCAGGGAGATGTCCTACCAGGAAACTTAAAAAGGCAGTATTGATACTCAAAATTGTTTTGTTGAGGCTTA
>VWZG01010265.1:559708-578923 GCA_013396735.1 Grallaria varia
AGGGGATGTGCTGGAGGGGGGGAAGATGTTTTGGTTTGGGGTTTTTTTTGGAATTTGGATATATTAGTAAAATATTTCTTGACTTACCATAAACCATTTGAGGTCACATACTCTTGTTAATGAAGTAATAGCAGCTGACCTTGTTCATCATGTGTTTGAAACTGGAATAGAAGAAGGTATTTTCTTATCAAGTAATCTTAGAGACTCTTGTTGCAGTAATTTTATGTTTTCAGAAATGTGGACATGTTAATGTTTGGCAAACCTGTTTAACAAGGGACATGATAATACTAAAATGCTTTAAGGGAAAAGTTTAGCAGTAAAATAAAAAATACTATATATGATGTGGTGTGCAAGGCCAGTGAGTGTAGTTTGCAAGTGCATGTGCAAGGTTTAAGAATAAAACAATGTATTTTAGGATTTAGTTTGGAAAAAGGAGAAGCAGTTTCACTGAAAAGAAGTCTCTCATCTGTTCATTTTGCTTTTATTAAGCCAAAGAGATTGTCACATTCACAATCAACTGTTAAGATTTGCTTATTTAAAGTAACTTCTAGAAGTTACTAATTGAATTATTAATAGTAATTTAAATATGTCATTATTTCTTCACAAAGATGAGATATTTAAGCCCAGGTTCACTTCTGTCTAAGCATGATTGATGGCAAGTTTTGCAAGTGCTTGACACGCACCTGTTTTTAGCAAAACCAGGAAATCACTGGAACAGAAAATACTAGTATATGTAGTGGCTCCCACCCATACCCCAAAATGCCCAGAAAGATACTTTAATATCTAGATCCATACTTTCAGATGCATGTACTGCCCACTTTTAATTCCATCTGGAGATAAGTTACCATAGCAGCGTGGTTTGGTTCTAAGCATTGTTATCTCTGCAGGGACTAAGGGAGTTCAATTCATATGCTTTGCGAGCAAATTAATTTTCCATTTCTCTTTCTTTGTAACAGCTGGTCTAAAACATCTGGTTTCATATTTCCATTATTTTTTCTGGTTCCTTAAGAAGATAATTGATATTTTGTGGAAATCCAGCTCTGTCTAGTCTCGCTGCCAGCAAACGTGTGCTAATAGCAAGCAGTGAGATTTGGCTTAGAACTGAATTTCCAGAAGCTACTGCTGTAGTTTTTCTGTAAGCAAGTATTAAAGTATGAAAATATTAGATAGTATCAGATTATTTTTGGTGCAGTTTTTTCACTAACAAAGTTCCATTTTCTGACTCTTTCCTATTTTAAATGTATTAGCTCAAAATCATATTTGTTTTCCTGTGAAATAGTACTGGAATCTAATTAAAATTTCAAGTGTCGTCCAGTTTTACATGCTGGCTTTATTATTAATAAAGTGAACAGTATGGTGTTATTGAGATAGAAAATCTTTCATTTTTATCTGCTTTTTGGGTTTTCGTTGTCATAGAGCAAGACNGTTTTTTTTCAACTTCATAATTTGTGTTCTTTTCCAGAGATACTTGAAGTTTCAGAAAAGTATTAAATTTTTGGATCAGTTTGATATTTTTGAGAATCTTGGTGCAGCACTGGAAGGACCTCCTGGTTACTTCATTGAATTATGCTATTGTAAACAACTGTGTTGTATAATTCATTTTATAAACAACAATTACATAGACATCTTTAGTTTTTGAGCCAAACCTTGATTAACTTCAATTGCTAATAATTTCTCCTGTAAAGTGGCTTCACTACATTCCAGTTTTCCTCTCCTTTCAGGACAAGGAAGTCTGGTCACTGGACTAATCCTTTCTTTAGTTTGTGGTCAAGTATCACCCTGACTGGATGGGAGCATTGCCTTTTCCTGAAATAACCTAGAGTGTCAAACCCTGTCATTGATATGTAACTGTGGAGGAAATGAGGATAAAAGGAATGGATTATGATAATATTGTAAAAAGCTATCTAAATCTATTCCAAACCTCAAGGAATAAAGCACGTGTGAAAGACAACTCTGGGAACATTAAAGATACGGAGTACTATAAAACACCTTAAAGATTCTGTCAATTATAATTCAAATTTGTATTTAAAGTTCCCTGTTGAGGGAGAAATGACAGAAGATGTTGTCTTGTTGAGAAGTGTGAAGAATACAGAAGTGTTGTTCATGTTTTTAAATTTTACCATTCCTCTGAAAGTAGGAAGTATAAAATACCAGCAATCAAATGAATATTGAGCTTTGCTAGCACAGTAGATTTGATGTTTTCCATGAACAGACACCTTGTTTGACTGGAAAATATCTTGTCTACAATTTCTTTTCTAACCCGTTGGCTTCTTGCTGTCAAAAAGTGCTGTTCCATTTCTGGTATTTCAGCATCAATCTTATGCTATCACAAAGCTGGTGCCGTTGGCTGTCAGGCCTTCACAGTCTCAGCTGGCAGACTTAATCTGTCTTCAGCAGAATTAAACAGAAATATGTCTCATTCACATGATGCTCCAGCCTTAGGCTGCACCAGCCCCAGGAAGCTTGAGTACATTGGCTTCAAAGAAACTGTCTGCAACCTCTTCTGACAGCATATTTTACAAAGTACCCTCCAATCTATTCCTCAAGATGTTTACTCTGTCTTTTTAATATTTACTCTTTGTATTGTATAAATACTACTTGTCTCTGGCAGTTTTGTAATAGAAAGTGTTAGACTATTCTTTTTATAAGTTTACCTTAGTTATGTGCGAATATATTTCCAGATATTTTAAACTAATGCATTACAAAATGGTCTTATACTTGGAGCAGAAGATATACAAGATATACAATGGCATGACAGGACTGTGTTTATTAAAGACCTTCCCCAAATTGCCACTGTATCCTGATACAAAAAACAGTTAGTATGCTCCATGGCTTTGTTTGGTGTAGAAAATAAGAAATAATGTGACTATAATCTGTTAGGCTCTTGTCATTGGCTTACTTAGGCACCACTTCTATTATTGCAGCTTTATATTTTAAGAGCAAACCACAACTTCAAAACATAGTTATCTTCATGAGTCTGTGTAAATGCAGTCATTCTCGTGCTAACACAACTGCTCATATATATCCTTCAATGAATGTTTTATTTTCTAGGAAATGGCATCTCACAGAGCAATCCTAGTTTGCATGTAAAATATTAGGCTTTAAATTTTGTTTATTCTCTTTAGCTTAAGCTGTGTCATTTTTCAAATACCCTGGTGCTACATATTATAGCATTTAGATCCTGTGTAAGCTACTTTTTATCAGCAATTGCATTGCTTATAAACTGCATTTGCTTAGTAGTAATATAGTCTGCCTTGTATTTTATGTCACTTCTATTTATATGTACCTCAACAAGTGCATATCCTGCCTGAGCCATGATGACTAAATAAAACTGCAGAACTTGAAGTTAATAATACTGCAAGAAAAACTGGTATTCAGGTAATGATAATGTTTCTTGCTGTTTTGATGCACCAGAAAAATGAGATCTGCACTTCACTATGAGCGTTACTGGTTTTATTCCTCTGACTACATAAGGCAGGCAGGGGTACAGGAAATGACTGAATGCATCATGAAACCATGATGCCTTGAAATTCCTGATTCTAGCTGCAGCTCCTACTACAGTATAAAAATGGTTGTACAGACAAACGTGAATGGCTGCAATGTGCTGTCCTTTTCTGCTGTGAATGCTTTAATTGAGGAAAGAAAGAGGAAAACAGTAGCCTTCCAAGGGGAGTATATTCAAATTGTAAACCCACCAAGAAACAAACATAGGCCTCCCTACAGAACTTTTCAACATAAAATACAGTGATGTTCAAGAGTGTAGAGTCATATATCCCCATGAATACACAAGATGAAAGGAACAAATGATGGGAGGGGAAGTAAGTCCACTTTAGTTTTTAGAATACTGATTCAAAACCAGTACAGGTCGAAGTTTTACCAACAGTAGAAGAGACTATTTTGGCCTGAATATGTTTTAGGGGCCATAGCCGTAGTGTAGGAAGAACTATGGAAGATTTGTTACTGCAAAGGGAGCTTTGATACTTTATGACTATGATGCATTTTATATGAAGTTCTGGGTATCCTTGGGTGTTTCATGGTATATGAACTGGATACTTAATTACTTGTTCTATAGAATGTCATTAATCAAGGGGAGTGGTTTTAATGCAAGTTCACTCATATGGAGTAATTAAGCCAGTTTTTCTACTGATATCTGTCCTTTATTCTCGAACTTCTGTGAATAATCTTGTTTTCTCCAGTGCTAATCTGGAGCTGTCTGTGTGCTGGATGGCTTGCCATTTCCATAGTGTAGATTAGTCAGTCAGTAGCTGCAAACTGGAGATGAGCCTACCTGCTTTTCCATATGTGGAAACACTAATTGGAGTTGTCTTTCTCTTTTAGCCACTTTTTTTTTTTTCCTGAAACTTGTAGGAACTTCATTATCTCCGAGAATTTTTCTGTCCCCTACCCTGTGTCAGCTGGATAAAATTAAACAGCCGAGTTTCTCAGTTATTAGGATTACACAGTGAAATAGGCAGTGCAGTCACATAAGTTTCATTGCCCTAGGAATCCAGCCTAAAAAGACTACTTATCTTATTGCAACACTTGACTGATAGACCTAAACTAATCCTAAAACATACACTCTGGTCATGGGTGATATTTTACTTCTGTCGAGTATGTGTTTTCATAATACAGTGGTACAAACATCACATTTCTCCCATAATCAACCGCAGTGGTACAACTGCATACACTGGCAAGAAGATGGGTAGGATGGAGTACCCGTGCTGCCCAAATAGTCTCTTTGACTTCCCAGAGTTATTTTTAAAATATCCTTTCATTTAAAATTACATAAAGAAAATGGTTTTGACTAGCTTCTTCTTTTACTTCACCTTCATAAAGGTACTCAGCAATGAGGTTTGCCTAAATGTCTGTTCTGTGCTGTTCTGAAAAGAAGCCATTACAATGTTAACTAGACCTTGCTCGTCCTTTGTCATATGTTAACAACAGTAATGTTCTGATTTTGTGACTACAATATAGTTCTCTAGGGAGTAATTTGCCCCAGTTAGACCATCTGAAAACAGTTACTTCATGTTCATTATCCCTCAGTAATTAATCTATTTCTTCTGTAATTAATGCTATTTGAATCAAAATTTTAGATCTATCTCCCTCTGTATAACCTAAAGGTATCCCAAAATTATGTTCCCTCTTTATTATTTCAACTTTCTCCACTAATGTCCCTGATTATTAAAAAAATAAAATAATGAAACTGTAGCTGTATAACTGAAGGGCTCCTTATTGTTTATTTCACAGGTTAGAGTGTGGGCCTAGGACCATGCAGGATCAGGCCACATGCTTTACTCTCCAAATAAGACTCTAGTTATTATCAAATTTTGTACATCTGCTGATTTGATGGGTTTTGGCTATTCATTTTCTGTTGCTGTTTTGATTTGTTTTTGGTTTTAAAATATGTGAGCACTTTCTATTATAAAAGTTTATACTAAAACCCAAGAAAACCTTACAACAAGAAGTATGCAGTGCAATAAAAATAAACCATTTATCTCAGCATGAAGTTGAAGCCACTCTTTCAGATTGCAGCTAAACAAGCACTTAAAGAAGTGGTTAAATATTTTAATTCAGTGTATTGCTGTGGCTAGGTGTTTGCTTTGCATGTCTAAATGGATAAGGAAAGATTTTGATTTTAGTTCTCCTTATAATACTTACAGACGTATTATTTATAACAGCTTCAACATTCTGCTATACAAAATCCACTTAATTTGAAACATCTGTAAGCTGCCATCAGGTTAAGGATTTTCTTCCCTACATAAGCACATATTCTCATCTTATGAGGCTAAGCATAAGAAGATAAAGCATGTCTTCTCAATAGTAGTGCTGCTTCTGGTGCAAGAAAGATGTTGAGTTTGTTTTCTTGCTTGTTTTCTTTATTGTGGTTAGGAAAATGTTGTCTATTGCTGCTATTGTAGGACAATACCAGAATTGGGTTGTTGCTACATCATTAAGGTTCAGAAAGTAATTCTGCTCTACAAACCATTTCTGTGCTTTAGACGGAAATAACAAAGTTTTACATTAGGGCCAAACTTTCAAAAGTTTTTTTCTTGTTGGTTTTTGGGGTTGTTTGAACCTTTCCTCTACCCTAAAAATGTCTTCGTCAACATCAACCTTGAATCTGAAATTCATGGCACGTATTTCATCAGCTGTGAACTTTCTGTAATAGAGTTTGGAAGTAAAAACATGAAGACACACAGCAGTTTTAAATGCAGTGTCTTTGGGGAAAACAAAAATTACTGATAGTTGAAGGTTTGAACCAGCTGCTTTCTGGAGTCCAGGGAGCTATAGAATTTGCTGATGCTTCTGTACTTTGATGGTTTTGTCATTCTCTGTTCAAGACTGTAAATACTTGTAACTGATAGTGACACTATTCTCTCTGCCTCCAGTTACTTTTCTCCTAAAGGAAAAACAACGCAATCCTGGGATATGTCCTTTGCCCTCTACTTCCCTCTACTTGGCAGGTGTGATAAGATTTCTCACTTCCTCTAACATTCAAATTTGTACTCAGAAAACATGGGCACTTTGCAGAAGAGCAACCAAAGGCACAGGGCTGGGTGATTTCAACACAAGAGGGATCTGAGGGGAAGGCTGAGCCACCTGTCCTTGCCTCTAAAGCACCATGTTAAACTTGCATTACCCTAGCTATAGTGATTTTAAGAATTACAGTTCAAAAACAAGATTGATTTATTTTTTTTTAACCTGCCTGAATAGTACAAGCCAGTTGAGGATTTGGACTGTCAAAATATGTGCATATACTCTTAGTTGTCTTGGTGAGAAATAGGTAGGAAGTGCAATGCTGATTGTTCACTCTATCAGATTGTCCAATGTCCCTGCCCTGCCTCCACAACTTTGTAACTTCTGATAGTCATACCCCGTCTGGCTGCACCCTGTCTCCTGTTTTGGACATAGTTTCCTGATGGTTTCTTTCAAATCCAGTTTGTCTCTTGCTTCTGACTTTGTTTGATGCGACTGATTCTCCAGATACCACATCACTTGTTCAGTCAGTGCTATGCTGTATTTTTTCTTATTCCTTTTCTTCCCCAGCCAAGAGAAGAAACATCTGAGAGTTCATGTAGGAGTCTGGAGTGGGATATGACCTTGAGACTCATTGTTATAACAGTAGAACAGATGTTATTTGCTGTAGGCTACTGAAGTATGGGAACTGTAGGCAATGAACAGGCGGTGTCCCACTATGGCTATTGCGAGCAGTGCAAGCTTTTGTTCTTGCAGAAGAAATCAAGACAGCCTGAAAAGATCTCTTCCAGAATTTCCCTCTTTGAAGTGTTTCAGAGTTGCATTCAAGCTCACTGTTTGTTGCTGCAAATTCTTTGACTCACCTCATATTTTTGAGGGATGCTTTTGGTTTCATGTGAACAACCAAACAGTCCTGTAGCCAATTGTGCGCTGCCAGTGCAAGAAGAAGAAGATTCTTTTCCAACCTTTTCAGAAATTCTAACTTGAAATATCCCCCACTTTCCTATTACAAGTAAGGTGGAGTCACCATCCTTGGAGGTATTTAAGAAAAGAATGGACGTGGCATTAGTACCATGGTCTAGTTGACTTGCTGGTGTCCAGTCAAAGGTTGGACTCAATGATCTTACAGGTTTTTTCCAACCTAATTGATTCTGTGATACTACAGTCCCAAGGGTGACCAGGATGACCCATATTTTAGAAATCAGTTACACATTTTGAAACCCCCTGAAGATTCTCCCCAGATGAAGTAAATCCTGCAGTTCCCATCAGTTTGCCTCTTTGTACATATTTCAGTCTTCCACAGTGTTCACTTAGATGTTTCTTCACTTACTTTGTGAGAGAATTGCACTTTTCCGAGTGCTTGAACAGTGATTGTTTGACTCTTTCCCTGAGGTCAGTGAAACACCAAAGCTCTTGTTCATGCAGTAGCAAAGTACTCTGCATGTAACCAAGAACAAAGGAATGTGGGGAGAGTGATAGTGTTTTGATGTGCTTCTTGTTGACATCTAATTTCCTGCATACTCTTTGAATGGTTATGTTTCTATAAAAGCCACACTGTTATTTTCATTAACAGACTTCTTGATCTGCCTTGCTCGTAGGGAACTTTTGTAGCCATCCATTACGTACACATGTGCATGCCTATGCATAAAAACATAGTTACTGAATTTATGGCATGAACGATTACACCTTTCCTTTTTAAGCACTTGCAAACAAGGCTCTGAAAATTTAAAGGCAACTGCAGTGAAGCTGTTGGTTGACTAATACAGAATCACTCAATCTATGTCTAACCAGGTTGATCCATACTATCAAGACCAAGATGAATGGTTAGTTTCTGCTCTTCTAGTAACTAGCCTTGCAAATGCCATTTTAAAATTCTGTCATGCTGAATTACATGGCTCTTATCATTTTCAGATCTTTTCTGAAAGCAGCCTCAGGTTAAATGCATATTGGATTACCATGCATCAAAGAGATTAAAATAGGTGCGTTATAAAAACAAAAACATTTTTGTATTCTACTTGCAAAAAGTCGCATTAAAAAGTCCCTTTGGAGTAAACAGAAATAAATGGCTCAGATGAACCAAACTGGAAGAAGCAGCTCATAGAAAACTGCAGAATGGTTGACAGATTCCTGACAATATATACTAGCACTTTGTTTCTGGCTGTAATGTGTGTTTTATATCCTCATGAAGAAGCATGAAGTTGGGCATTAACATGTGAGAACAGAAACTACTTACACATTGACTCATTTTATAGTTGTTTGAAACTGTCGAGAAAATCAGCTATTTTCAGATACTAATTTTCTCAGGTATTCCTCACTGATAGACCCAATGTGAATTTATAGGTAACCAAACATTTTTCAAAGTAGCAACATGTGAATTTGTTTAGGAATTTTAGAGTTGAGAATTTTTTTTATTTTTCCATCTTGAGGTCTGTAAATGTGGCAGTTGGATTTGATCCCATTACCTATTAGCAATAAAATGTCCACAGTACAGAATGGTGAAGAAATTATATGTTGCTATTCATAAAAAAACATTTCAAAGAGCTACCTGTACACAGAAGGACCAAAACAAATTAGATCATTTTAACTGCAATTAAAATGTGAAATAACAGTAAGTTCTAGGGCGGAATGCTTTTTGAAAATGTCATATATATGTGTTTACCTATTACTTGTGTTGACTGAGGGAGAATCTAAGCTCTAAGAAAGGCTCTTGTACTTCACATAAAAAATTGTGTTTTTGACAACTGACAGATATCTGATGTGAATTTGAGGAGCCTTGGAGCTGCAATGTTTGATGGAAATGTCCAGGGTATTGAGTAACTCAACTTGCAAGGTAAACAAAAGCATGAAACAGCATGAGCTGTATCAGGTATAACCAAAAAGAGATTATCTGCAATTCATTATGTTCTCTAGACAATCTAAAAAGGACTGGTTTTGGAGGCTTTATGACTTACACAATCTGATTTTACTGAGCTTAAGTTGATTAGTAGTTATTTTTAAAGCACATGAACTTTCAGGTGACTTGAATCTTTTTATTTAGAGCATTATAAGAATCAAATGTTAGTTGATCTTGACCAATTTCATAAGCTACTAAAACTAA
Source organism: Grallaria varia (assembly GCA_013396735.1). Taxonomy (NCBI): domain Eukaryota; kingdom Metazoa; phylum Chordata; class Aves; order Passeriformes; family Formicariidae; genus Grallaria; species Grallaria varia. The sequence continues at coordinate 569,283 of VWZG01010265.1, forward strand.
GGAAGAGTATTAGAAGGAAATAGGATGATGCTAGGAGGGTTTGGGGGTGAAGTTCATTTGGGGAGGATTGCATACATTATTCACCACATTTTGGCAAAGAAAGGAATAGTTTTAATACCAAACATGAAACAGAGTGGGAGGCATGTAGGCTCTGGTGGTCTGATCTCACTAGCCTGCCCTTTGGTACATGGAGTGGAAGAGAAGGCACTGTCCTCATTCCTCCTAGTAAGGGTCACAGGGAAAGGAAGAGCTCCCAAGCCAGTTCCTCTTGATAAAGCACATTTGGAGGAGAGAGAAAAGTATTCTCTGTGCAGCCGTGTGGTTACATTTTCTGTAAGGAAAAAGGTGGTTTAGTACACAGCACCTGGGGAATTTACAGGACTCTACCTTGTCAGGCTGCTGGCTTCATGACAGTGTGTGGCCTGAACCTTCCCGCCCCTGCTGTGCTCTCTGCAGCACTGTGTTTTGCTGTGTGTTGATGCAGCTGTATTTTGTACTATGCTCCTTCATGTATATATTCCTGAGCACATCCTCAAGACCATAGGCTCATCCATGTAATTAACTTGTCATTCACATTGAACTTCAATACTAAGAACACCTTATTGTCTAGTAGTGATTAATTGCTATGAAATCCCTGTACCAATCGGTCAATCCTCCCAAATCAATGGATTTAGTGAAGATTAACATATTGACCAGTCAGCTTTCATAATGTACCATATAATCTTAGTAATGGTTTGTGCTTCACATATGTATGGCCCTATATTATAGCACAGCCAAGGAAAACATAACATTTGACTTTTTCTTAAGCTTGCCATGATCTTACAAGCCTACAGGCAGTAACTCTGGATCCACCTCTCACAGACATTATTTGTGCCTGTTGGCTTCTCTAAAATGACTTCTGATAAAGTTACCCTTCTTAGAGAAGTGGCCTGCCTATGGGTGCAACTGCTGCTGGACTTGATGCTGTTCTGCAGCTTGGTATAAAGCCAAGACAATGGGGTTTGCACAGGAGCACCTCAATTTTCTACCTGTTTATCAGGCAACTTTTGTACATGCTATATAAACTACTTTGCACCTCCAATAAATAACACAATTCTAACACAGAAAATACTTCAATATATTTGCACACAACAATTTCTTGTAACCTCACCACCTGCAATGTTCTTAAGGCCATTATTTAAAAACTACTATGTAGCAGTCTGTGCTTTTTGCGACTGGACATGCCTATCTCGCATCGGCCTTTTTAGCCATCAGCGCGCTTGCAGCAAGCGTGGGTAGAGCCCTTCCCGAGCATTCGTTCACGAAGCCGAGCCATGATGATGATGATGATTATCTAGCAGTACCAACCTGCTTACTAGATATGATAAATTAACCTTTGCACCAACATTGGGCATTACATTTGACTCCATGTTTATAAAATAAAAACATAAAATTAATTTGATCAGAAGAATGAGAAATTCTAAAATTCTCAAAATTACATTTTTCCTATTGATGTTTCTGGGAAAAAAGAAATATCAGCCAGTGTAGGTGATTCGTCATGTAAGAAAGTCCATGAAAATGAATGTGCTTATTCTGAGCCAATGAATATTTTTAGATTTCATATGAAAATAATACAGTAAGGAGTTTTTTTGAGTTTTCCTTACCATTACCCTGGAATTAGTTATAGGTTATTATTGAATTATTATCATTCTGGATTTTACTTCACTACAGATGAAAACAACACAGTTTTTATCTCAGCTAGAAGATAATGCAAAAAGAATGCCAGTTCTGTTATTTAGTTCAGCTGTTCTTGGAAATGATGTTATGATGTTTATGTAAACTGCTTAAATAGTTCTGAAATGTGCAGTAAAATCTAAAACATATGTTGATTTTAGCCTTAGTATTAGATTTGCTTGTCTCTTGTCCTACTCTTACAAGAATTCTGAAAAACAATAGAAATATTTGTCGTAATTGTGCTCTTTATATACCATGGATTTAATTTTTCATAAATACTAGGCACATGTAAATGAATGACAATATCGTTTTCCATTAAGAGCATAATCACTTTAGAAAGAAAAGCAAGTATTACAGCTATGCTTAATGCCTAAAGAGTTACAGACTCGGCAGTGAAATGGAGGACCTTTGGTTCAATACTGAGCATCCCTGACCGTAAAACTCTGCTTTGATAAATGATTAAGCATGCTGAAATGTACATTGCTTAAAGCATCTATGGTTGAGTGGCATTTTTTTAGGGAAGTATATCAAGGGATTAAAATCAAAGAAATTAGTTTTTGTCATGTGATAATAAGTCTTAAGGCTTTCATTCCTATTGCATTCAGGAAAAACATCAATGCTCTGATTTTCCATCTTTTCTTGTAGGATTTTTGTCTTCATCTTTATATGACTGAGTTATATATTCTTCTGAATAAATTCTGAATGTCTGGTTAGCAGGAAAATAAAAGAAAGCCTGAGCATTTCATAGTGTTAAATTAAGGACAAATTAATAGGATTTTTTTTGTGAATGCTATCTGTAGTAGACTTCAGTAAAACCAATTGTGCAGGAGATGTGTGAAAACTTTGATTAAGAATTAATCTTTTGTAGTCCAGATGGCATCAAGTAAGAACTGATTACTGGAGAAACTGGTTCAATCTAATTTTCAGAATGGGATGGTTTTCCTCTGAACCGAGAAAAAAAGTCTCAGTAGATAATTAACTAATTGTAGATTTTGAGCTTCTCTGATTGGAAGAGCAAGGCTAAAGGGTATTTTGGAACATAGCAAGTATTTTGGAGCAGAGCAAGATATAGTTTGTTTTTATTTAGATTTGTCTGTCATTAAATGGATTTACAAAAAACAAACTGCAACAGACAATATTTAAACAAATACAAGTAAGTAGGTACAATAGTGTTGATCAGCAAACATAAATCATAACCTTTTTGTCAGAAAATAAGTGTGTTAACTAGAAGAAAGTTTCTTATGTTACAACCAGTTTATGAGAAAGCCAGGCAGTAATCACAATAAAAAGAAGTTTGAGATTTCAAATTTCCATTTCTCTATTGGATTTCAGTTCAAAAGTGTAAACGCTCTGAGTAACAGTGTTTGTGGGAATGGGTTCAAGCTGAACCTGACTGTGGACTAGAGATGCCTTCCGTTCTTTCTGATAGTTCATTACAAACCATGATGTGGTACCACCAAATTAAACACATGGTAACAGTACAGCAGTTACACAAGTGTAGTACATGTTGTTCGTAAGAGTACACACAGGAGAGCAGCAGCTGGAGCATCTTTCCCTAGAGGAATATATCACCAAGGCCTTTGCGGGCACCAGCCTGTGCACACTTCTCCATACTTGTGTAAATTAGGTATTCATTAGGGGAATGAGGTGAGTACCAATAATTACCAGGCACTGATGAATGAAGATCACAAATAACAAGGATACAAATAGTGTTTTTCACAAATAGTCTTTTTGCTATTATACAGTGAGCAAGACTGCCTTTATATGTCCCCAGGCCATCACTACCATAGCATGTGTACAGACCACAGTCTTGAATATAAAATTCTCATAACTGTTTCTTTGAAGGTTTTGCCTTTTAGGTACTTTTTCGTTCTGGTGGTTTTTGGATGGATACAAACACTTTTTAATGATTTAGATTGGCTCTGCATATGGTCTTTGGTGAAGAGTTAATTCATTTTCTTACTGAATAAAGTATTCACTGACTATTCCATGCAGTATTTCATCTCCTCCCTCATATGTACTGCTGAATGCTGTTGGAGCATGGGAATGTCATTGTCACAAAGGACTGGGCATAACTTTCCTTCCAGCAGTTGAATTGGAGTGATACCATCACCCTGGGGAGTAAGGTATGATATTTCAAAAATCCCAGAGGTGAGAGGAGATGATCTTTGTGTTGCAATTACATATAGCTCAGTCTAATCAAATGAGTATGCAGAGCTTTTTCACAGCTTTTGAAAAACAATAGGGTGTGAATGAAACATATTGACAACGCGATTTGTTAGGCCTGAAAATCAACAAATGAGGTATAATATGTGAAGTGCAAACCCATGCACTTCAGTAGAACCAAAAATTTCAGCAACAAGACAGACACTCTCTAGCTGAGAAGTCCAGAGGAGCAGAAGGCCCTTTGAGCAATAATTAATGAGAGATTGGGTAGGAGCCAACTGTAATTTACAGCTGTGAAAAACATAGAAGTCTCAGCTGAACTTCCTTCAGCTGACGTAAAGCCAACTATTACCTACAATATTAAACACTGATATAGTTAAGCACATTTGAAATATTTTGGAACAAGTGAAGCAGAAGTTTTTTAGACTGATGTAAATGAGGGTCTAGGGAGTCCCTGCTGGACTCCAGAATCTGCCCCTGAGGATTTGAGCAAGCAACAGCACAGTACTTTGCAAGAACAGTCTTGCAGGGACTGTAGTGTGGAAATTTGCTTCTGACTTCTACTTGCTTGATCTAGGGTTGTGGGACTGTATCTTTTCCCATCATATGAATTCTGTCAGCCAGGAGAGGAGAAACAGCTCAGCCTCCATGTTGGTATCTGTGCAATGCCTGCCTTATAGTATTTATTTATGATCCTTTTGTGAGTATTCTAACAAAACAAGGGCCGGGTATAGATCATTGTCCAGTGATCAAATCAGAAGAAAATAAACAAGGAGAAGATACAACTTCAGAAAACAAAAAAAACCAAAAGAACTCCCCCAAAACATCCATATGTTCACATGGTATGAATAAATGCTGTTTGAAAAATCTGAATTTCCGGAGCCCATAAATTAATACGCATACGAGGGCAATTATATAAATGTTGTGCTACAGTAGAAGTTTGCTTTGGACAGCACTGAAAAGTCCTTTGTCATGCAGACAGAAGGTACTGGAATTTAAAAGTCTGTATCGCACACCCAAACAATATTTGTTGTTTTCTGCAATGGAAAAAATAATGTAATCTTTCCCATAAGCAGCACATGAAACGCCCTGCAACAGGCATTCTTCAGTTTTATAGGAATGTTCCTGTAAGCTTTTCCAAAACGGTAATTTCAAGCAGCCCCATGTCCCAGCTTAAATGAGGTTTTGTAATTAACTATCATCTTTTTTTGGACTATCTTTGGATAGATTGCAAAGAGCTAGAAATGTTCTATTACATGGTTGTGTTCAGTAAGGTATCTGAACTGTTGATATTTTAGTGCTTCAGTAGAGCAAACTAGATTGTTGATTTGCTAAGCTATCAAAACGCATGGATTATGCACTACAGAAGGGATAAAGATTTGCAAAGTATAGATCCAAAAAATGTCTGTTTCCTTCAAAATCAAATACAGACTATAATGTGCAGAAAGTCTTTGGTGGAAAAATGAATTTCAAAGATGTTGAAAGCACAGAGGTCTATAAAGTACTTGAGACAGGGATCTTTTTCCCCCATCACTTCCTTCCATTCTTTGAACAACCAAGTTCTGAAATTTAATTTTTAGAGGAGTGGAAATTTATCATAAATGTCAAACTGTGTAGGACATTTAATCAGATAACTTTTGCAATCCTATTAGAAGTTAACTTATGACAGATGCTGTATTTTCTCTTTGAGTGAGAAACAGAAAATGTCCATACGGGATGACTGACATGATGAGCGTTTCGGAGCAAAAAAGCCCCAAAAAGCCTATAGCACTATTTGAAACATTGAAGTGTCTCATACTTTAACACTTGAGTTAATTATGGAAAATAGTGATATCACTAAGAATCAATTTCTTTTGTGTATATTCACACCAGAAGCTGAAATCTCCTCTGAAGATGGTGATAGTAGCAAAGAAAAACACTGAGCTGATATCCTGTTGGTTTTTGTTGCTAGCCTGCTGTCAAGCCCTTTTGGGAGAGGAATGTTACAGTTGGGATATTATGTATAATTATACATTTCCCTTTTTCAGAGGAGAAGAATGTTTTTTTTTCTGTTGGAAGTCTTATTTTAATGCCATGGCGGAGGCACCCCACACTAGAGACAGCAGGTGGTATTTCTTCCCCACACCCAAGGGTGAGGTCAGCTGAGTGATGGCAGATTCAAGCACTGTCCCCCTTCAAAACCTATGCAGTGATTGCAAGTAGCAATAGGAGTTTTCATGTTGAATTTCTGTTTTGTTTCATTCTGGGAGGCCTAAGAGGATTGATCTATGTATTTGTCTTTTCAGAAGTTTTATTCATACAGGATGCTGTTGATCCAATTTAGTGTGTACACAGAGCACTGGGAAAGGTAGATATTAAAGATGGGGGCATTGCAAGTGCTTTCAACAGGCTGCCCTGAGCTTTTTCATCAAAGCTATGTAAAGTTATTTATTGTCCCCTCCATAACTGGTTGCTTGCAGTCTGAATAAGACATTAAAGTATGCTATTGGCATGCAGAAAGAAATTATGATAATACAGTGGTGGTTCCTAATCCCTTATTTTGAGATAATGGTGGGGTTTTTTCCCCCTCATGTTCAAGAGATTTTACTTTTTTTTTTTGTTTATTTTTGAAATGTATAGTAATATTACTACCAGGTAACCTATCTCATGACTCACTGTTTCTGTTATAAAAGCTTTCTTTTATAAGTACATTTTCATCCATATGAGAACCTTTCTCCCTACTGTACAAGTTATCACACATTTCACATAAGGAAGGTGCTGTGCCTAGGTAGCAGCTGTGAAGAAAATGTCTCACTTCAAGTCAGTCTGTAGAAATATCCTTCAAAACAGAAGCCCAAAAAATTGATGTTCTTTTTTTTCCATTAAAATAAATTTTACCTACCTGTCCATTAAGTCAGATTGTATTCATTTCTTCATTTTCTGTAGTGCAGAACTGTGACATATATAAACCCCTGTGCTTTGGGGATTCTGGTTGTTTTTGTCTCTCACTCTCTTTCCCTGTTTTTCCATGAGCTTTTGTTTTATTTATGCATATGCATTTGGAGGCATTTTTGAAATATTGTATCACATATAATATTACAAACATTTTATAGATTGATGTATTAAAGCATGGTAAGTGTTTGCAGATCTAAGCTTACTGCTTATTTTCATAATCAGTCTTGATTTCTCCACTGACCCTCATTTTCTCTCAGTAATGTTGCAAGAAGGGGCAGCAATTTTTTCAAACTATATATTTACTGACAAGGATTGCTTGTCAGAATTGCTAACTACAAAAGAAATATTTATATAATTGATTGTTAAATGCTTAGTAATGCTGAGTATTAAAATGTTGTCTTATATGCCTACATTTTTCTCTATTACCTCAATATCTTTCTATTATTGGCACTCTTTATATACACTATTTTTACATTCTCTCTTTATAGTTAAATTACAATATTCTCAGTGAAGGTCAAATTATTATGAGATTATAGTCTCTGTCAATGGTGATATTTTAATTCTTCTTTTATCTTTTCCTAGATATTTTTTAATAGTAGAGTTGAAATGACCCTCTCTAATTCTGGCTCAATCAATCACGAAAGTTCAAATTACCTAAGGTCAAAAACCTTTTTCCAGGAGGATTTGCATATTAAATGTATTAAGAAACACGTTGTAACCCTTAAAAGGCAAAGTGATGAATAAGTTATCAACGGAGGTTTTAACAAGAGTGGAAGTAATATATATCCCAGAGGAAGCTATTATGAGCCTATTAATATCACAAGCGAAAGTTTTACTTACTGAATATAATCTAAGTTGCATTGAACTTGCCAACCATCAAGGGAAATAGTTGCTGTGGTCTTGTGGTTGATTCATTCCTTTGATTTTTTTCTTCCTCTTTGTTTACATGAACTGTTCAAATTCAATTGCATAAGCCACAGTGCTTTGGAAAGTCATTGTTCATAACAGGGTGATGTTCCTTGAAGCCTGTGAATAACAGAGGAAATTTCCTTGATGATCCAAATAGGATGCCTCCAAATCTTAGGGTACTGGAACTTGAGCCATACAGTGCTCTGTGTGAAATGTTGTTTTAGACCCTCTGAGCATGTGAGGCTTTGGATGCATCTGCACAAAAGGCTGGGAGCATTATGGCCAGCACACAGCTGAAGCAACTGCAGCTTGGCTTTGCTGGAGTTGGTGCTTCTCAAGTTGAAAGTGTGCTTGGTCAGTCTGGGAAAAGATGGCCAAAGGATCTCACCTATGTACGAGCAAGAAGTGGTGGTGAAGAGGGTGATTTTTCTGTTTTTGATAGAAGAGAAATCCATAAATCCTTAGTATTAAGGTGCTGTTGGTCCTAAAGTGAGTGACTGGCATGGAGAAGAGGAAGCCTGGTTTGGGTGTGCAGGGGATTGATGTAGCTCTGGGTGCCTGTGCCCCTCGATAGGCACATCTATACCTCACATATAGACATATCTATACCTTCATGAGGGAGCACTTGCCCCGTGCATGATTTAGGATGAGGTCAGCTCCAAGCTGGAATCAGTGGTGGCACCTCTTTCCTGGCATGACCAGACCAGTGGCTGTGAACAAGAGCACAATTCTCTGCACAGGCTCCCACATCAAGGACCTGCAAGTGCAGCATTCCCAAAGCCTCTTGTAAGGGCAACAGTGGCATTAACGTGCTTTGCAAGTCAGGGCTATCTGGTTGAGTGTGGCTGATGGTGGTTGTGTTGGGTGGCACAGCATGCCTCAGCTTTCATCCCACCTGTGCTGCGCCAGCTCGCAGACAGCTGTTTCCTCATGAGCTGTCTCACCTGAGCACAGCCATGCGTTGGGGTTTGCCCAGCCCTGCTCCAGCAGTTTTATGGTACATGATTTTCTTTCTCATCCTTTTTGGTAGAGAGGTTAGCTCATTCTCAAGAGTTAAATGTATCCCCAGAACAGATATTGTGCTGCAGTTAACTACTAACAGCATGGATTTAACCTGGAAATACCGAACTGTCTGTTCTCACAAACCACAAAAGGCATGTTGTTTGAAGAAAGGATATTGCTTTTTTTTTTTTTTTTTTTCTGTTAGGGACAGTGAGACGTAGTTCTGGTATATTTAAGAAAGATGTCTAAGTCAAAGAAGTCTCTCTTTGGACTGAATTTTCTCCAAAGACAGTAGAACATGGGTGGGACAGGACTGCATGTTTTCACTTTTTTTCCCCACCTCAGGTGGTTAAAAGTTCTGGGTCTTTGCATAGCTTTGCTTCTAAACCAGGTCTCTTGTAGTGTTCTTACACAGAATTTTCATTTTTTTCTTAAAAAAAGAATATTAACTTGAGCATGTTAAAATTCCTCATGCCCCATGAATGTATTCCTTCACTTATTTCTTATTTATATATTGCTTGTTTGTGTGCACTTACCATTGCTGAGCAGTGATCAAGCACTCTGAAGAACACCAGCTCCTGAATGAGACCAGTCCTGGCCTCCCTGCTGCTGGGAGCTGAGTCAAAGGAGGAGCTGACTGAGGCAATGTCACAGAGTTTACCAGTCCCCATTTGATCACTACAAAATATCTGTCCTTCACTCAGAGATTGTCTATAAAAAAGGATGAGCATGGACTAAATATGAAGTAAAGAAATTTGAATCTTCATGATTTGCTCAGGCAAATTGCTAGCACCCAGGAGGTATCTTGAGGCAGTCGATCATGATTGTGTCATCCCTTAGTAGGGAAGCAAGTTTATGCCATTTCTCCTCAATGAGGGAAGCTTTGCAGTTATCCTTTTCTTCATCTTCTTCCCCCC
>VWZG01010265.1:578968-608866 GCA_013396735.1 Grallaria varia
TTTTAACCAATCCCATCTGAAATATTTATTAGGTCTAAGTTACATTTTGGTAGGCCATTAGCCCTGCTTTCCCTTTCTTGCTCACCAAATTAAAACATTGTCCTAAGACACATAAGAAAAAAATCAATTAAGTAGCACGAACTCTCAGACAATCCCACCCCTGCAATGGAGAGAACAAAGCCAAGCATTGAGACAGTTTTGTAACAATTAGCTTCAGTTAGGCAAAAGCTTTTGAAGGATTCTACTTCTCTATTTGTTCTTTCTATGATGCCTTTTTGTAGTGGTGCATTCACAATCAATCACACAGTACACACCAAATAACCAAGCACCCTTAGTAAGTACTTACTATGTATGCACTTCACATTTTCTGGCAGCTTCATTTCTATGACTCATTTTCTCATCAGCTTCCACTTTGATGGCCTTTAAACTATCTATCCATAGCTGTTAAAATGACTGCAATGTTTGAAATCCTTTCTTGGCACAACTTAATTCTATAACCCAATTAAATAAGACGGTGTTAGCTGTTTCTTGAGCATTCCTGCTTGTATCTTTTATTGCTCAATCATCAGCTTTTCAAATCCTAAAGTTTCACTTTTCTTTGTTACTATGGAATGCAAATAAAGCCACATCATTTTGATAAGCACTTAATGGTTAAAAGATTTAAAATAGAGTTTTTAATTTATCAATGAAAAACATTTAATGTATTTTTGGAATATGCAACAAATTCTTATAAGCATGGCTAAATTAGATTACTGTAACTTTCTGGGTCAGATATGGGCTCTAGAAAGCCTGTTTATCCTTGTTATTTCTTTCCTAGAGAGAACCCTTTGTGTGCACTCTGCATATAGTTTTCAATTGCCGTGTGTCTGTATAGAATAAGAAGGTGTTCTGTGTGACACTGTGGTGTTACAGGAGAACATGGCATACCTCTTTCTAATTTACATTAAACTAATGTAAATGACCAATGACAATGACCATCTGCCCATGCTTTAAGTACCTCCTGCTTCCGTTTCTCCTTTGATTCCTATGTAGGAATCTGCTACTTCCTGCTGTTGGAAGCAGAATGGCAGATCTGCCCACGTATGGCAGTTCTGCATTTCAGTTTCAGGTACCCAGCCGTTTGATCCCAAGGACACAGGAGGAGCTGTAGTTGTTTAGTTTATTTTTTATACCTAGGCAAACGCGAGAACAGGTTAACTTTCGCTATTCACTTTGCAGCAGGGAGCAATATTTCTGCCTCCTTAGTATTCTGCTGCTCAGTCTTCTGTCTGCTTGGGATACATCCAAGCTGACTGGCGTTTTGCAGAGTTCTACAGTCAAAAATGTGATTTATACAGTGTTTGATCTTGACAGTAGGAGAAATAATTTTGACATAATTTTGAGTACTTTTCTTACTATGTTTTGATAACTTCAAGCAATACTTATTTCAATACTGATCAAGGTTGCATATATTTGTGATGGTTCTGAGAAGACATCAACCCAAAGTCGGCATTAAATCCTTTTTTTTCCACCAAGAGATGAGTAGTGACATCAGGTCGTCTTACACCTGGTGAAAAATGGAGCTAGTGTTAGAGCCAACGGGTAATTGTTAATAATCGCAGGTTCTCATACATTTAATTGGAGCACATGTTTATCTTGTTCAGTCTTCAGTGCTAGGGAAAATAACTGATGGAATACTTGTCTTCCTTGGTTGTATTTGGGTGCCATGTCAGATGGATTATGAAGCGTTAAACTCTTCAGGAATTACTATAAATTTATCTGTTCAACCATCAGAAACTGGAGTTTTTAATTGACAATTGTGGGCAGACTCACAGTGCTGAAGAGAGATTTGATGGATGTCACCATTCAGTAGTATTTTCTGTTAGTTCAGTTTCCAATATGTAACAGTTGTTTGAAGAGTTACTAATAAAATACAAGTGTGGAGGCTAGATTGTGACCTTCTTCTCCTGCTAAGTTCATGATATTCAGAGGAATCTGGATGTATTTTTATTGCTACATTTCCAGATTTGAATTTATATCACAAGCTATTTATAAGTTTACCCACTTTCTGTAACAAAATAAAACATTTATAAAATAAAAATGATTTACACTAAAAGCTTTCTTTTCTTTCTAAAATAAAATTAAAATTATTTATGAACAAGATTCTTTACAAAGGTGACTAAGAACAGGCACAGAACATTTGAAACAACAGAGGATGCACCTGTAATGTGAAGTATATTTTATAATCTAAACAGAGAAGCCTGAAGGAAATAAAATACCAGTTATTTAAAAGTGATCACATAATCATGTTTTGAAACCTATGCATGTTTGCAATTTTCAAATTGAACAGATTTGTGGAGCTGTATTTTAATGCACAGGGAACTTGTCTATTCTTCCAGTCAGCATTAGTCAGGGACTCTCAAATAATTTTCCTATTGCTTCTAAGGGATCTCATGGAGATAAACCACCTATGACTTTTTTATATAAGTAGAAATGCAAAAATACCTCTTTACAGGCCTAAACATTTAAAGTGAGAATGCTGCACTAGGTGTTTATGATGCATACCTAACAATGCAATTTAAGGTAGTTTTTTTGTGATCCAAAAAGCTGGTGATATCTAGCAATTTTTTTTTTGCTGTTGTTCCAGGTGTAAATAAATATATTAAATATTTGATAAATAAACACTAGTCACTTATGAAATCATCTAGATGCAAATTAGTTAGTTATGTATGTAGTAAATTTTAAGGACAAGTACATAAATTCTCTGGGTAGATGAAACAAAGCAATTTTATTGTCTCCTAAAGGCTGATAAAAGCCACTGGAAACAGAGAAGTCTTGTCTTTGGTCATGCTTTGTTCAAATAAATGTATAAAACACAATCTTCTAAATATGTAGGAGTAACATAGTGCAGTGCTTGATAGGATGATGAACATAAAGATGTCAAAGAACAGCTAAGTCTAAGGGAGAAAAATAACCTTTATTACAGCAAAGTGTTAGTGTCAAAAATGCAACTTGGGTCTTTGGGTTTTTAAAGAAACAAAAGTTTCTAATGTTCCAATGTTCTAATGTACCTGTGCAAAAAGGGTCTTAAGTCTGGAAAGTGCCTTTATTTAATCCAAATTCTTTACTGCTTCCCTGCCAACCTCTTGGTGCACAGTGCCTTAGGTGTCATATCTTTGCTGTGCTGAGGACATTCCCACCTCCCAATTTGTAGCATGCCTTCCACTCCCAGTGCTATAACTTTCAAAGAAACTGTTGTAGCAGTGTTATGTTTCCAAGGCCTGTGTGACAGGATCCTTTCCCTTGTTTCATGCTGCCACTCATTCACTGCTATTCTTGTGGCCTAGTACTTGCAAACCCTAATGCTGCTTTTACGGCAGATTCTCATGGGAAACAGTTGCCACTCAAGTGGCACTCCTGTGCCTTTTATTACTCATTATTTTATGGGACTATTTTTTTACTTTTAGACTAGAGATGAACCAAAACATAGTGCAGAATATAGAATAATACATGTTTGAATATCTGATCAGTATTAGCTGTGCACAAAAGCAGAGTAATCAGCTCAGCATGCAATACTTCTGTCAACATGCATATTAAGGATGCTTTGGTGACAAAAAATCATCATAAATGGCATGTACCAACAAGGAGTTTTGGAGGATGCTGATGAAAATAGTGCAGTGCTTGGGAAATTGCGACTGTGTTCATTGTCAGCATTCTCTGCTCTGGAGAAAATAGCCTGAAGAAGATATTATCCCAGGAGTTCATCATCACTCTTCTCTGCTCACCACTGGGGAAAGTTTTCCCTTTTCCCATGTGATTTTTCTCCTCCCCATCCTTCTTTGTCACTTCCTCCCACCCCTCTCTCCTGCCCCTCTTTCTCACCTCGGTTTCTACACTAAGGTAACTTTGAAGTCCTTGAACTATAAGTGTATATCATGAAGTATAGACCCTGCTATGCCCCTCTCAACATCTTTTGTACAAAGTTACTTTCCACATATATGTAACAACAAAGGTGTATGTGGCAACTTCTAAGAAACAGAAAGCTATTATTTATGCAACAGTAAGTCTGGAGGCTCAGACTATGTTCAAGGTCCAACTCTCTTTGGCTGGTCTGGGCACATAATGGGTTTGTGTACATAATGCAGTCTGCAGTATTAGGCAGAGATATCTGAGAAGCATTTTTTACTACAAGCTTACTCAGGTTATTGAGTTTTACATCCTTTGTATCCTGTTGCATAGAAACCTATACATAAAGAAGTTATGATGTTACCTTAAAAGTGTTAGGAAAGTTAATCTGTTAGATGTTAGGACAGTTAATCTGTTGGATGTTTGGAAAATTACTACTCACCTAGAATGAATGTATTTTTTCCTGGTTTAATTAAAAGTATGCTATGCTACATACCCTACAATTAAATTACTCTCAGTTCGATACCTCTCTGTTGGTGACTTCTTATCCAAATTCCAGGTTTCTATGCCTTCAGAATACATTTAGAACTAAATATAGTACAGGGTCATGATCAGAATTGGCTAGTCTTTAACAACACTTTCAAAAAGATTTTTCAGAATGCTGGAATGGTCAGATGTAGCTTGATAATTCTGCTTTTACTCTGAGATGAATAAAGCTAGCTCTTAAAAAATATAGCACAGTCTAATCTTTTGATGTCCCTTAACTCCAAAGAAAATTAAATCTTTCCAGAGGGAGGTCCAAAGAAACTCCAGAAAGAATTTGGAAGAGCTTTGAAAATGATAACCAGCTGGTTGTGAAGCAGCAGGCTGCTAAAACATGAAAGTGCTGCAAAGCTAATAATAGCTTGGAAATAATGGCTAGCTAGCTGATGCTTCAGAATATCTGGCTGAGGATATCCCCTTCATCTAAGTTTTTCATGTCAGAGACCACCTGTGTAAATCATCAAGAGTTTGAGGTATAGAGGGAAGTCATGTAACATATGTTCTTCACACTAAATAATCCTAGCTACCATAACTTTAGTTGAATGGCTTTTGACATACAATATATGGCTAAATAATTCTTGTTTAAAAAGAACAGTGTATACATACAGAAAGTTACTTCTCCCTTTTCTCTAAAAGATAGAAAGCTATATAGCTTACAAAATGACATTTTGACTGAGCATGCTTAGAAAATTATTCACTTTACTTTGAATGTCAGATCTGGTAGTACTTTGGCTCAGACATGCATATGTAAGACCTAAAATCTTAACATCCATGCTGAATAATTCAATCATTGATCCATTATCCATATGAAATACATTACTTCTAAATGTTATTCCATAGACTGTCTCTTCCAGCCCCAGAGAGCCTTGAGGTTGTTGTGTGCGCTATGTAACATTAACGCCATGGAGACAGATCTGTCACACATTAGGTCAGAAGCCTGGATAGTACAGACATTAGGTCTTACTTATCCAATAAGGAATATTGATAGATATTTCAGAAGGGTGGGACTGCTTCCTTTTTGAGTTAGTCCTACTTACTCTGAAAAAAGCTTAGCTTCTTTGCTCAGTGCTCAGCTGTATCACATAGCTTGATGTACCTGTAAATATCCATGCCTGTTACTTTGCCCCAGTGGTAACCCAATAAATACAAAGGGCAACCCAGAGTAATAAATACAAATGGAGTTGGCTTTACTGTGCATCTTTATAATGCATTGTGTCAATTTCTCTGCTTGCACTGACATCTCCCATTCTGTATTACATGTGAGTCTGGCCTGTCACTCTGTTGAAGGGATGTGTTTTCAGGTAACACAGGTAGTGGAAGGCTAATCTGGAGAGCTCAGGACATGGTTTTCCTTGTAGATCAGTCAGTCATCAGTATGCAGGTATTCTTTTGGACTGAAGACATCACCCCTAGTACGTATTTTAGGTCATCCTCTAAAGAGGATGCCTCAGTTTGGAATTAGTGATACCAGGTGGTGGGTCAGAAATGAGCCACTCTTATTAGATCTTAAGCAGAGTCCCATCCCACTGCTGTCCCCAGAAAACAGGAGGGGATGAGAGAACAATCAATTGCAATTTATAATTATGCAACCGATAGAAGTTCTGTTATACAAGTGCTTTTAATGATGTAGACAGAACCCAGAAGCCACCTCAACTCTTTCAGTATGTGAAAAATGCCACAGGAACTGCTAGGCTGAGTGCTTGAAAATTAAGCAGGTATTTTGATAAATTTAAGTTGTAAGGAGAAAAGGTTTCCTGATGTATCTACTCAACATTGAGAAAATGTGAGCAGACTAACATGCATTGTAAAATGCCTTGAAATAAGCAACTGAATAATAAGTGGTTAAGGAGCTAAAGAGACAAAGAAGGAGAAAAGAAAGATAATGAGCAACCAAATAATAAATAAGAAAGAGAAAAGACCCACAGAGGAAAAAAATTAACACAAGCAAAGATAAATGAGTTTGTGAACTAGAGAGTGCGGAAAAAAGAGTGAGAAATGATTTCTCAGAGAGTTAGAGTCCACCAACCTGAAAAAAGAGTTCTGCCATAGTTTCAAACCAAGGTACCCAGAATTTGACATCTAAACATAAATGTCAACACTAAAATCAATGGCCTTATTTCAAAAGCAATACAGGCCTTTTTGGTCTAAGTTGATACAGCACTGCTGTCAGGGGAGACCTTATTGATCCCTTCTACTGTCTGCAAGGAGGTTGTAGCAAGGTGGAGATTGGCCTCCTCTCCTAAGAAACCAGTGACAGGAGAAGAAGAAATGGCCTCAAGCTGTGCCAGGGGAGGTTCATGTTGGAGATCAGGAAGAATTTCTTCACTGAAAGGTTGGTTAATCATTGGAACAGGCTGCTCAGGATGGTGGTGGAGTCACCATCCCTGGAGGCATTTGAGAAGTCATGCCATAGTTTAGTTCACAGGGTGACATTCAGTCAAAGGCTGGACGCGATGATGTTTTCTAACCTTAATGATTCTATGATTTTGATAAATGAATAGATCTGTATGTTGGAAAGGAAATGAATGCTTGTAATGCAATTTAACCACTCAAGTGAAAATTGACGGTTTGGAAGAGGAAGACAAAGATTGCTTAGTTAACTTTCAAAGGCCTCCTGGTTTTAAATGCTTTATCCTTTCTTTTGAAAGGTAAAATAGTCAGACCTGATTTTATAATATAATATCTATAAATATGACGTAGGCTTTTTGGGAGATATTGAATAGCCCTGATGTCCATCAATATTGTTATTAGGGGAGCTAAAAATAATTAGTATAAGGATCACTAATATTGCTTTCAGAATAATAAAATAACGTGCTCTCACATATATATATGGTAATTTGTCACTCCTACTAGGGGAATTAAAACAGTGAGGGAAATATGTTTAGTCACTGTGCAAATGCTCGAGCCGGAGGAAGACAGAATAGTTTTATGGAATTTTTATTTATTTCTTCAGTCATAAATATGACACAAAATATTAATCAAGGTTCCACAAAATTGAACTTATGTTTACCACCTGTGTATTTACTATATTTACAAATATGCCAGCAGAAATATAACATGAATACGGCAGAAAGCCAGACAGGAATGAAGCTGCAAAAAATTCTAAAAAGAAGCATTAGGATTAAGCAGCTTTAATTACAGCACTGTTTGCTTTGTTCCACTATGGTTCTTAATGAAAACAAAACACTTTTTCCCCTTGATCATTCATTGTTATTGCATGTACGCATAGATGCGTAACAGTTAATTAGTGCAAAAGTAGCACAGAGCTCATTTCCTCACAGTCTAACCTTGGATTGTGATTAGTAAGGAATGTAAAATAATGTGCCCACAAAAGTAGGAAATACCTTTGTATATTTTAATTCCAATGGAAAAAAAATCAAAATTTTATGTATGTGCTTTACAGCATATCTTCAGTGTCTTCTTTTTCTTTGAGAAGCAGTAGCCAAGTTTTCTACCAGCTTGGAATGTACTCTGGCTACAAAAGCTGATAGAAATACAACTGGACTTCAGTAAAGCTTTTGAAATGCTATTACCTGGGAAATTATGCATGTAGAATAAAATGAGGACCTGGAGTAAAAATCTAATGTGACTGAAGAGCTGCTTGGAGAGAAGATGATGAGGTGCATGCAGAGGTACTTACTAAACTGTAAGAGTTCCTTAAAGATCTGTGTTGGGGTGGTCCAAAGTAGTAATAAAACAGGAAGGTGATGAAACTCCCTCGGGAAAAAAAGCAAGCTGGAAGGTGTTATTAGGATATTACACATGAAAAGAAAAATTACTTTGTTTAGCAAAATTATGGAAGGAAAAGTAAGTTTAATAACACTAGCACATTCAAGGTTTAATCACAAGCTCTTCAACTACACAAAAAACAGGTCTGGAAACTGGAGGTTCTCATTTTTTGATGATGAGTAGATTATCTGAATGTGTATTTACGCAACCCAGTTAACTGGGAGTCATGAGTGTGCCAAAGGCACAAACAAACACAGTGGCCTTATTGTGTGTCAGTTTAGTTTGAGTAGATATGTATGGAACTAAACCTATCTGTGTTCAAAGCACTGCTAAGATTCTACCTGAAATACTGTATATAATTCTGGAAAATTACTTTCAAACTACAGTGTAAAGGAGTTGGGGTATCTCACACTGGTGCCAGGAATACTAGGAACTAGCATGGGATGGTGGCTCCATAAAGAGATGATGCCCACAGAGCACAGTGGAGCTGTGCCACCTTGCTAGCTCAGTCCTGGAAGATCTACAGTGCCTTATCACAGCAGTGGTACACAGACAGAAATGCAATGCTTTAACTTACTCTTTAAATTGTAGTGCAAAGTCAAGATGTTGTTAATTAACCAGGTAACTAGCTGGATTTGTTTCAAAAATTAGCTTCTAATAGATCCCTGTGATGAGGTATAATGTTCTGCTATCGAGGTGACTCAAAGGTTTCCCACTTTTTGATTTGCTTTATTGGCCCCAAACCCAGTCCATTCCCTTTCCTGTACTCTATGGAAAAGATTTTATAATTCTGGTATCTGTACGGAGGGATCATCAAGTTGAAGTATCTTTTTGGACACCATCTCTGCTCTGCTACGCCTCAAAGACATTCAGCTCAGGTCAATATTTTACCTTAAGAGGGTTAAATAAAAAGGTCTATTTAATTTTCCATTGACACTAATAAATAGCTTTCTGTTGCATTAAGCAGTGACTCCTTGGGCAGCACATCTTTGTTTCAGTTGATTTCTGTTGTAGTTTTGGTTAGCAATGCTTTCTCTCACCTTTCAGGATTGAATCTGTCATGCCTATTAACTGTCCCTTGATACAGTTTTGTGGATCATAAAGGGCCTTGAAACTGAGTTTGATGTACTTGAGAATAATCCTAATTCTTTCATCCCCCTCGTGTGCAATTTACGGAAACAATGGTATCTGTTAAAAATTTAGAGGAGAAAAGCAGTAGATTTACAACCTCTGGGAGAAGGTTGTAAACTCTTACTGCGGTGCTTATAAAAGGACAGCATCACATTTGAAAAGCAGACGCAGTAGAAAACAACTATCAGAGCTGTAACCTTCAGGCTGCATTCTCTCCTTGAGGAAACCAGTTTTGTAGAACCTGTATTTTTTATGCAAGAAAATGGTTTTTTCTTGTTTGGCTTTTTTAAATTATCATTTCAAATACAGTGGTGGTGCAGTAGAGCAGACACTAATAGCTTTGCAAATACTAATCCTAACCTTGCACTGATTGGCATCCAGCGGTATCAATTTTTTGATAGCTAGAGAGAGAGGACTAAAAGCATGTGAATGCTTTATGGTTTTAGGCTAGAATAGTTGAATGTGTGTGAGCCTCAGCTAGGTGTGCCGTGGCTAGAAGGCAGCATAATTGCATTGCATAGCCTGCTCTAAGATAAATTAATTGTCAACCTGAAGCAAGTTTTTGCTGGTCTTGCTTTCACATTGCAGAAAGGGAAATCATCATACTTCCCACTTTTTTTTTGGTGACATTAGAAGAAAAACTAAATGGGAATGAGATGTGAAGACTGAGCCATCTAGTATTTTGGCTTGTTAAAGCTGTGAGTGCTGGTTATAAGGCTCAAATCAAGCACCAGAGAGGCGTAGCTGGTAGAGTTATACTATCTATAGGATATAGAGGCAATTGCTACTAATACTGATAAATATAGATTCATATGAAGGAAAGAGACGTAAGTCACCTGTTTACCTAGCTGTTCCTAAATACTAGTGGCCATTACTATACCTTTTCTGGGTAGCTTAACCACTTACTCTTGAGCATTCATGTCATTGCCTTTTTGGAATATTTTATGCTTTGTTACCAAAATATATTCAAAAGATACCTGACAAATTAACATTGAAGATAACACTGAGGATAATCAGGTTTAATTGCAATTTCTCTCTGTTCCAATATTAAGAAAGATGGAAATAGTATTGTTAGCAGTTTTGCTTATAATTATACAGCATACTATGATATTGTAAAAGATGTCTGCCCAGATACCTCACTATCTGCCTGATACAGCATCATTAAATTGGTTAACATGATACCAGAAAAGATTCTCATTAATACCTTTCTATGATATTTAGGAAGAATCCTGAGATTGAAAACTTTATGTGTGAGCCAGAACAGGATTGTACTCATACCAGTAATTAAAATATCTCTTCAGTTCTTCTGGTCTTCTCATGATCTAATATTGGAATTCCAGCTGTGTGAAAAGCTTGTACCACTTTGTAATTCTGACTTGAAAGAGCTGATCATTTTTAATGTTCAAAAAATAATAAGTTTTCCCTGAAGGAGCCATTAGGTATCTTTCTTCTGTATGTTTTCCTTCATAGTGTTTCAGTTCTTTCTAATCTTCAATTCTATAAAAGTTAAAATTGTCTACTAGCTTAATTCACGTAAGATAAATGGTGATCCTTTTATAAAGCAAAGCCATCCAAATGTCACTGAAGGTATTACTTCTTGGAAATACCTGAAGTTAACAAACCATTCTTGGCTGACATGAAATATCCTTCATTGACACCATGATTTGTGTTCATCAGTCAATTCTTATCACAAATATAGTCTAGTTATAAGCAAAAACCCCAGAAATATTTGATCAGTAAATGTCTTGTGATTTGTGATTGATGTTCTGATAGAGAGAATTTACTGTGATAGATTTATGAATTATCAACTCTTTTCCATGAGAATTGACCCCTCTTTTACTTGGAATTGTTTCCATAAGGATTTTTAAAAATTATTTTTGGTATACTTCTGCCAGCACTTGTTTGGCTTGAGTAGAGGGGCAGAATCACTTCCCTTATCCCGCTGGCCATGATTCTTTTGTTGCAGCCCAGGTTTCTGGGCTGAAAGCATCCATTGCTGGGTCATGTGCTGCTGCTTCTCATTGTTAAGCTTGTTGCATTGCTTAGGTGTTGCTCCAAGGCCAGGATTGGCCTTGTTTTTTCCTGTATGCACATCAGACTGGCTCAGGAGTACATGTATCCTCTACTTTCTTCATCTACGGCATCTTATGTAGCAAGGAGTCTGTAATATTTTCCATAATATAATTTCTATCAACCCAGAGCTTTTCAAACTATAGGAATATGTAAACTGAAACATTTAGATTTTATGTTTATGAAAGCTACTTAAATAAAAATTGCTTCTGTAATACTCATGTTCTTACCTGATAGAAGCTGTATCTTACTTTTAGGGAAGATGCAGGTGATTTTCTATTCAGTTTTATAAAAGATATGAGACACACATTAATTTTCATCTTTGAATTCACATGAGTAATTCCAGATGCACCGCATTTATGCAGTAACCTGTGTAAGACACAGTCTTC
This sequence comes from Grallaria varia, assembly GCA_013396735.1. Lineage (NCBI taxonomy): Eukaryota > Metazoa > Chordata > Aves > Passeriformes > Formicariidae > Grallaria > Grallaria varia. The sequence continues at coordinate 590,716 of VWZG01010265.1, forward strand.
TAGAGAATACTGATTGGTGCATACTGGAAATGCCATAAGCAGGGAACTGGAGCAATAAGGAAAAAGATGAGTTCTAATAGGTATCATGCCTATTAAATTGCATTTGACCACTAAAGCTGAAAATGAAATTAATAGGCAGTATGTGTTTCTCTTTTTAGACAGAAACATCGGAAATTTCCTCTTTAATTTTGCCTTTGTTAATGGCACAGAGAGGCTCTTTAATCGGAAAAAAGGTGTTATAATACATTCAAGTAACCCTTTTAAGAGAAACAACTGAAGCTTAACATTTATATGTTCTTGAAACATGATCATACACCGTAAGCCTCCCTGCAGGCATACCTGCAACACTTAAAAGTTGCTGCAAATAATTCCAGTTTTCAATATGATGAATCCTCTATTATAATCTTCAGAATCTTCTATTCCAAGTATGTATTGTCAATGAAGAAGAATCAGTTTTCTTGTAAAGACGTCTGAGTCTCAACACAAATGTACTGTAGAAATGGTTACCCAAGGTTACAAGTCAATAATGGCCTCAGCCATTTTATATATTTATTAATATATTTCCTTTTTTCACCATATAAAATAAATTTTGTTTTTCGGGGCAGATCTTTCCAACCAGTTAACACTTTCTAGCTGTATTTAATTGAGATAGAATCAAAGCAGGACATGGGCCTGGATACTGGGCCTGCAGTGATGGTCAGAATCTAAATCAAATAAAAGGTCTTCAGCTTAGCTATAAAGTCAACACAGTGAAAATCCTGGATCTGAGCTCATTAGACTTTTGAGATACCTGAAATTGAAGAGGGTTTTATTGTGCCTTTAACTTATGACTCCTAATCTTTTATTTCTGTAGTGTTCTTTTAATTAAAGATCTGGATCTTTCACAAAAGTGGTACGTATCCCTTATATAAAACCACTGCATGAGTGACTTTATGTAGTGAGACTGATCTGGAAATATCATGATCTAGTCCCCTAAATTTCAGTATTTCTACAATCTCTAAAATTGTTGTTTTGTTTTCATAACCCTGGGAAAATATAGGATATTTCTTCCTTACTACTGGATTCCTTGCTATACTTCACATATGTCTTACTATACCTTATGGCATACTTTGACTCCCATGGGATATTCTGATTCAGGCTGAGCTTTAGTCATCTCAGCTGTCCAGAGTCATCGTCTTTTCTGTCTCCTCATCTTTAATATCTTCCAGTGTGAAGTGTCAACTGTTCTGACTTGTGATTGGTTATTCTAAATGGTTTTCTTTCTTTTATTCAGTTATTTTCATCACTGTTGTATTATGTCCCTCCAGGGAACACCTGATGCTTTGGGCACAGCACTTTGCATGTGAATTAGACTATTCTCTTCTGTATGAATTTTTGTAACGTGTTTATTACCTCAGGATCTGGGCACCTCCCAGTGGTACATTAAGTAACCACATCTGTCACGGCTTATTTGCTTCCTTATAATCTCTCTAGATTTGCAGTGGAATATTTTTCTTTGGTATGGTTTTCTGTTGCTATTTTGAAATGTGAGACATGTTTACTTGTGCTACAGAGAGATGGAATAATTGTCTCTTGCACCTGGGGCAGAAGTGTTGAGTTCTTGGATCTTAGGGATATCCATCTAAAATTAAATTCCCAAAAAAACAGCAGTTGCCTAGCTTTCAAAAAGGCAGAGTTGCAACTTTTTTAGTAGAAAGGTAATACCTACTACTATTCATGATACAGAAATACAACTTTTGGCTACTCAGAGAGTGCTTTTAACCATGAAATTCACAGTATTTTACTGATGATCCTTGAGGAAAAGAAAAAAAGCCAACTAACTTGCCAAAAAGCTAGCTAACTTATGTCTAAAATGTTTCCTATATGTCAAATCTAATTGCTGTCATAGGTAATTGTAGAATTTTGACCCTGGGCAAAACCAAAACAAGGCAACACCGTGCAGAGCTTCCCAGGACCAGCACAGGTTTCCCCCCCCNACTTGTTTCCCAGGAAGGCCTAAAAAACAACAAACCTAGCCAAAGCCTAAAATTTAAACTACCACAATAATGTAGTCAACAATATTGCTCAGAAAAAGGAGAAAGTTTTTGTCTCTTAATATAAGTTTTCCTTTTCTTGACTTCTCAAATACATTTAGTAGTGGTTATCTTTTGTAAATGCAATTATATATTTAAGTTACAGCTTACTTGCTATTGTGTAATCCTCAGATGTCCTGTGTTGGCTTTATCATTGTTGTATACTTACATGCAGTGGCATTATCAAATGTAACATACTTGGAATGTGAAATAACTATAACAAAAACACAGAGGAATACTAGAAACTAGTTTTGGTTTTTTTTCAAGAACATGATGCATTATTTGTTTTACAGATTTTTAGTTAAAATATTATGGGGGAACTAATTGATACATAGCTCTCAGAGGACTGAGTCAGAACTGGGTTTGCATTTGTTATCTGATAAGGACTGTTGATGGTATTGTTCTCTCCATCCCCTGAATAGTGAACACGAAGGCACTTCCTGCTCAGAAAGGCTTATTACAGTTAGAGTGGCTTCTAAACCAAGCTAATACAAGTCACAAAGTGTAGTAAATTGGCAGCTGCTCTAACTGATGAAAAAAAATAATTGCAGTGTGAGGCAGAAGTTCTAAACTAATTTTTCCTTAACAGAAAATAGGTGTTTTGAAATGCAGAGAAAGCTATGTTAAAGTAACCTTGGGGTTTTGTCTTCCATCCAAAAACAGCTGGAATTTTTTGTTATGGTAATGGCTACATCTGACCAGTTGCATGATGAAACTTCAACATCTAAAGAAGTTTCATGCATATCCCCCACCCAATTCAAGGGTGTTATTTTTCCAGGAAGCAAGCCTGTGTATCTAGGGCTTTCTTTTGCACCCTTCAGAAAGATGTCCTTGAGGCCTTTTTAACGCTTTGATTTGGGCTAGAATGGTAAAGGCTGTGTATCTCAAATTGATACGTAACGTTTAACTTTAGGAACTCAAAATTGGGCCATAGTAATTTCAGAAGAGCTAGCATTGAGATCTCATAATTTATTAAGAGTTTAGTCAGGCAATGAAAAAAAACCTGGCAATTTTGAATACTTTTCTCAAATTCTAATATATAAAGAAAATACATCAAAAAGTAAATGTGAACTAGATCAGAAGGGCTTAAACAAATACATTGCCATCAGGTAAAAGATGTGATGTAGTCTGAGGAGCAAAATTCCTTCCATCTTTGTGATTTTCAGTGACCCAATATGAATTGTAAATGTGTAGATGATTGCTAGGCAGCATAATCTCATTGTGTATTCTTCACCAATTCTAGCAATAATGCCTTTTAAAATGCCTGCAGATTGTTTTATCATAAACTTCAGTATAATTTTCTTTCTACATAGTGTTTTGGTATAGAAGAAGGAATACTTTCAAAAACTGAGGTAAGTATCTGATGCAGCTTAAATATAAACCCTGAAGCAGAACATAGTATTTGCATAAGAAATGCCTGATTTATCACATAAATTTTCCTGTGTAATTTGCTAGTTTGCCTCCAAGGGGCATGTAAACCTGAAAGAGAGAGAAGTCTCTTTCAGAGAGAGGTATTTCTACTTAGAAAAAGCAGTCTTATCTGAGGGCTATTCTGGTAGGAAGGAGTTTGTCTCTCTGGGATACATGAAAAATTTTGTAGGCAACTTGTGTCACTTCTTAGTTAATGTATTGAAGATGTATTCCCTGTTATGTTATGCTGCAAAGTGGGATATTGTTACATGTCCTTTTGTTTCTTAGAAACTGAATATAAACATGAAGGATATTAAAGATGACAAAAGTCTTTCTATACAGTTGAATTGCTAGGAGCTGGCAATGCTTTATCAGAATATTGTATCCTGTTTTAATGTAGTGTAACAAATAAGCTATTTTTAAAAGGATGAAAAACTTATATACGTGAGGTTAAAATGTGAAGTAACTACAATCACCCATATCATTCAAGGTGCATACAGGAAAAGACTGCAGAAAAATGGTGACTGGAAGATGTTGAGCATGCACGTATATAGATTATGTGGAGCTGAAAATACAGCTCTAAATTAATATCAGCAATGAAACTAAAGTATAAAAGAGATAAGCTGGTGGAGCTTTATACAAAGCATCATTGCTTTAAATTTTTATTTTCTTTTAAACACTGCTGGTTAGTGGCCAGGAAAATTGTAAAATATCTTTCCACTCAGAAGTTGTATTAATCACATGGGTTGTTTGAGAGGAACACAGTTGTATGCCATTGGTGAAATGTAAATGTGATGCCTCCCCTGCTCTTGACAACTGAGGGGTTTTATGCGTATAAGCCACTGCCCAATTGAAATAATTCAAAAAGGACATCAAGTTCAGTGGGCAGCAGACCAGATTCTTGTTCATTGACCATCAGAGTCATTTTTATCATTGATTCTCGTTTGCTTCTCTGAGTCAATAAACTACACACAGCACTATCTGAAATACCCCTCTTTGCTAAGGTCAGGTGTCTTCCACATGTCACCAAGTTCATGACATGAATGAGTCAGAGCTATTCGCTGGAGCAAGGCAATGATCACCTGGTATTAATTTAAGGAATCTTGAGGCTAGAAAGCACAAAGAGTTTCTTTAAGAATTAATTTTTAAATTGATACTTATTAAATTCAATGAGGGAAAATCAGGCTGCAGCACTCATCTATTTCCCTGTGCAGTGTGCATATTTCTTCCCATTTATTCAACTTATTGAAAGCCTGGAAGATTCTATTTCTGTAGGATTGCCTGTAGTCATACACTGGGGAAAACTTATGCAACGGTCAGCATCTATTTTATGGCTTTAATCTATCTATAAGATGCAGACTGTGTTTTCTACTTATTTGGCATTTGTGTGCAAAACTCAGTGCGTGAACATTAACACTTAATATGTTCCCAGTGGAGTCAGTGTGTTTACCTCAACGACACAAAAAGGAAAATGTAGCTCTTGAAGTATTTTCAAAATGGAATTGTCTTTGTGACTCATTACAGTCTGGGTTTGTACAGTTGCTGTGTTCAAACCACAGTCCTCAATAAAGAGAAGTTCTGTTGAATAACTGGAAAGAGTCTTTCTGGCCAGGCTTTTGAGAACCATGCCATGTTGGTCTCTGCTGGAAGCCATATTTTGCATATCTTATAATAGCAGCATTTTCTGTCAGTGCCAGAGCTGCTGTTGTCAGTCATCATTCAGGGAAATGTAAAATCTTTGTAATGCCACGTGGTAGAAGGACAATGACACCAGACTGTTTGCAGTGCATTTGACATGCTTATCCTAAACACCTGGAAATATCTGTGACTGCAGATGGCCATATCTGGCTCCTTTTAAAATGAGTGCTTGATCATTTGTCCATCAGGTTGTTTCACTGGACTGTAACACTGTAAAATGGTACAATATAATATTCTTTTTGTCTTTAGGTTGGGTATGATGTCTCAGTGCTACCAACATATATTACAAGGCAAAATGACCCACCAAAAAACTAAGAACAGACTTCAACTTATTAAATGAATGATAAAATTGAGCAATATCATTAAAAGAAATAAGTGTGAGGGAAGCAGGTGAACATTAAGAAATACTGCACTATATTAGCTATGACAATCACATAAGTCAAAAACAGCTTTTGGATATGTTTGAGTGAAATAACAGTGCAGTATTGTAGATGCCAGTTAACATGTCAGTCTTGATTTTGTGATTAAAAGCAGTGTCTGCAAAATCTAAAGCAGCAGTATTGTCCATATTGAGGTTGAGAATATAGATCAAATGCAGCTGAAACCAACTCAGCCTGAAACAGAAGCTTTGTTGTTCCAGGCAGAATATACAAGCAGAGATTACAAAGTATAGTTGCAAAGATCACACTGGTGCCACCGCAATATATACTACATAGTATCAAAGCAGAACTAGTATCTCACTGCCATGCCAAAGGTTGCCTTTCCTTGCGGCGTTTCAAAAGCTTTCTTTTTCCTTTTCTGTATGAGGTTGGTGGCATTGTTTATCTGAGAGATGGATCTAACAGCTTTGCAGACTGCAGTGTTCTCATGCATTGCGGCAATCCTCTGTCTGCCTGTTGTGAACAGACTGTCTGCTTTTCAAGGTCTGGGCAATGTAAAGAAACCAGCTCATGAAAAAACCCTCTGGTTTTTGAATGTCTGCCTGCACATTTCTCTCCCAGTAGTTTTTCCTCAGGAATTCAATGAGTACTGACAACTGGTGACACAAAGACAGATTTTGAAAAGTTTCTGTTGACTAACATTCAGATGGATAGCTTCTAAGGATGCCTGGGCACAAACTCCCATAGAAGCTTGATCAGAAATAATCTTTTTATTATGTTCTATCAAGAATGTCTTTAAAGTAAAAAATAAAGCCAGAGAGAGAGGCCTTAAATAATGTCACACACAACAAAAATAAAAATTCTGCTGGTATCCTCATAGTAGAATGTGCCGTGAGCTAAGGCATGGCTACAGTCTCCCCCCATCGGCTGTATCATCCTGGAAGAATGTGCTTTAATACTGACTGTTCAGTTTTTCAACATCTGCTTCTTTCTGTCTTGTTTCATCTTCTCTTTTTTGTTCTCATGCTTTCACTATGAAAGGATTATTGTAGCTGAATATCTTTTAAGCACATCCCATTCAGATTCATTTGAAACTCACCATTTTAGAAGGCTTTAAGCCTTTACTGAAATCTTTTAAATCACCCCTATACTGATCACTGCTAGAGACCAGGTACATGATAAAAATTATGTGCCAGGAAAAAACGTCTAATGCCACAGTGAAGTCAGCAGGGATGGTGGAGATCATAAACCTCTTTCCTTCTCTAAGTGTTGCAATTGAACTGCCAATATCTACAATTCTAGGTGGCTGAAATTGGAGGACTTTTTTTCTCTCTCAGAATTATGGTGAGCACTTGCACTGACTTTACATGGAATTATGGTACTTGGCAACCTTGGAAATCCAGTCCCTATATTTCACTACAAAGAGCCCTTCGGGGGGGATAATTTTGAAGTCAGACACTTTATGTGGGCTAGTAAAGATTTGTTCATGTTGATGAAGTACCCTGAAAAGTGATGAGTATAGGCTCGCTGGCACTCGGTATTCAAATGTTCATCTAAAACTACTCAAAATTTTCAAGTGTGGAAATCACTCTGGAGGTGTACAAGGTCACAGTGTATCTGTGATCTCCTGTGGCTGCAAGAAGTTCCTTCTTGGAACATTTCAGTATTTCTATAGCAAGCAAAGAAGCATTGATAGTAACCAAGCTGAAACTGTAACCATCTTTCATCCTTCATATTTCACCATTAGATTCATATGGCACAGATTTCCAAACTTCAGCTGTTATGGTGTCCAGGATATTTCTTTGATGTGTTTCCTTAATAAATTTATTAGAAAAAACAAAGCAAATAAAATTATTTACGGCAAACAGTTGCTGCAGTTGCTGTGAGTATTTGGTATGTGATGTGTGACACCAGAATTGACTCCAGGTTGCAACTCTTCATGAAAATGAAATGGTATTTCTTTTATTCTGTGTTGGGTTTATTTTTGGATAGGTTTACTCTGATTTTGCTAGTTGGACTGAAAAGGAAGGAAATTAGTGATCTGGTTTTTTTCCATCAGGGAAATGTGCAGGGAAAAAAAATTTTTTTTAATGTACATTTTCTACTTTGTAGCCCTCAAAATCTAAGTTGTTGAAAGTACTGTTCAAAATAGATCAGTGAAATTATGCACTAAGACTTAAAGCTTTGTACAAAGCCAAATGTTATCAATTTTCTCTACAAAGGAAAGTGTTCTTCCTAAGGTGTATGGTACCTTCTGCGTCAGAACTGCAAAAAGGAGTGTGGGTGGCACACTCTATTCCTGTACCATCATGCTTCATATTGCCTGAGTTTAGTCATCTGCATTTTCTCCTGGTTTAAAACCTCATTCCAAATTTTCACGACACTTTGAGGAAATCCAGAAATAAGCTTTTTTCCTAGTTCTCTTAATAATCTTTTTAGACTATTCCAATGCTTAATGCTTACTCTTGCACACTTTTTTAATAACTACTTTTCTTCAGTAAAATATTTGTAACTTTCTCTAGTCAAGGAAAAATTTCTATCCAAGACCTTTCTTTCAGTAGTTCTTTTATCTTGGAAACATGTACTTATTTGAATGTAGTTGTATTATTTCAATGCTTATCAATATTCTCCACAGATTATTAAAAGGGAATCCCTTTCATAGGTAGACACACACTAACTCACTGATACTCATTGGTGCAGAAGTGTGCTTCTTCCTATTAAAATGTAGGCCAGAAAAACTTGCTTAGACTCATCAAAATATTGAATTGATTAATAGAAATGTACTTTGCAGAATATCTGCCCCTAACAACTGGGCTGCAAAGGGATGCCATCTCCATCCAGAGAGTACAGCTGGGTACGCTGATGTCAGCTACTCCACACAGTTTTTGTAATCTAACTGTTTTCCTTGCATTATGTGTAACTACTTTACAGTTACTATTCTGCCTGCAGAGGTTAAGAGGTCCTTGTTATACCAGAGATATGTTACAAACTGTCTAGTTTTCTCACCCTGACCTGCACCTTCCAAGCTAATAAACCAGTGTATTATCCTGAAAGTACAAGCTTTTCCGATCAAGATCTCTTAAAAACTACAAAGTAATAGAAAAGTAAGTGTAAGAAAACTCTAGAGCAAGGCTCCCTTTTACATTTTCTGAACAGATTTTTGCCTATTTTGCAGTAGCTTTATGCTGTTGGTTCATGATTGTCCTGTGAACCACTACAGATAATCCAGAGAATTGTTACGGTGCACTGTAGTATCCAGGAAGGTCCTCTGTAGCTAATGGTGGCAGGAAGGTTTCCTGTCATTTAATAAGTGAACAGGAATAGCTGGTTCATGTGCAGAGCTACCTGGCATACAAAATAGTCAACTCAATGCTCCCATAAAGCAGAGAGGATTTCTAAGTTCTGTCCTCTTATGTGGGAAAAGGTAGGAACAATTCCTATCTATTATCACATTATCAGCAAATGAGACTGCAGTCTGTGACAAGACAAGCTTCTAAGAAGTTCCAAAAAAGACTTTTACCCCACCTCTGCCATTCATTTTGTTTATGTCATTCAAACCATACACTTTCTATTATTATTTTGGCATTCACCACACCGACAATGATAGCAGTGTAGAAGTGAACATTTAAAAAGCATTTTCTACTAGAAATTGCATCCTGTCTGTGGCTGGCAAAATTTTATATTAATTGTTATGTGAGCATCAGAGGTATCATAGAATCCTTGTGATGGAAGGCACCTTAAAGATCATCCAGTCTAATTATAGGACAATGAAAAACTAGGTAGAGTTGTCACATATATTCTTATAAGAAAAGAAAAAGTTTCTTATAATGATGGTAGCCTAACAACATAAAAATATTTGTCTTCCCATTCATTGTGAATCCAAGCATCTGACTCTCAGATCCTTTAAAAAGTAATGGAGTCATGCAGTATATGTGGTATTCAAAATTATGGTAAAATAAGTCTGTTGCCTGAACCTGATGTGAAGTGAATCTGAAGTTATGCCAACTGGGAGGTACAGTTATAAAATTGCACCTTTCAAATATACAGAAGACTAATACTCTAAAGAACTCAGAACTATTTTCTCAAAAAACCCGATTTTTTTTCAATACATCAGTGCATATCAGTGAACAAAAAACATACCAAGTAGGCCCAGAGGAAGCTTTTCTTTATAACAAAGAAAGTAACCCCAGTGCAAAAGTGACTTGGATTGATAAATTGGCATGTGATAGATGGATATAGCACAGATGCATAGAACATAAATTTCAGTAACATAATGAAATGTGCATTTTAACCCAACTTGCATAAATTTTTACTTTTTTCTTTTTGACCTGATACTGAGTTGGAGAGCTTTACTTAAAATGTATGATTGTAAGTGAGTCCATGCACAGGATATAAAGTTTGGGAAGCAGCAGATGATAAGCAAGGAAGAGCACAATACCCAAAGACAGACTCAGGTTTTTGAGAGAAGAAACTACCATAGCTACCACCCTAAATTCTCCTGTAGCATCTTTCACTGAATAAATAAATAAATGGAGGTACATTATAAGAGGCCACACAGGTCAAAAGATGAGTTTACATTTAATTGGGAGACTTTATCATCATGTGCAAAGATTTTCTTTCTTCTGCCAGACTTTTTCTGGCTTAAAATCTGTATAAAAGGGAAGGAAGGGAAAATAAAGGGAATTTCTAAAAGGACAAGTCATGCATATGGATGAAAAGATGTGGCTTTCATAATTTTGAGAGTGGAATAGTATCATTTAACAAAGCAGATTAATAATTTATATATGAATTTGTTATTGATTTATAGTGTTAAAGTAAGTTAGATTTCAAACCATAAACTAAGTCAAACCCATCAGTGGGAAAAATGTTAATAAAGGATTTTCATTTAGAAAAGCTAAAAGTTTTAATTCTTGATCATGTTCTCTAACATCTCTAGAATATCAAGAGTTTTGCAGTAGTCATGGGAAACAAGGGGTTATGCCCTCCCCAAGCACATAAGGAAGACTGTTAATTAGAAAACGTAAATTTTGCTTTCCTTTCCTCCCCACCCCAGCTCACCCACATGCATTAGAAAAAAAATCCGGTCTAAATAGGACAAAAATTCTGCCGGGTTCTGTTTTTCTGGTTGGGGTTTCCTTTGGTAGTTTTCTGCTTAATGAATGCAAGTAGTATGACTTTGGTATCTGCATCAAATATAGTAAAATACAAAATACACAAATAATAGGTTAGTTTAATTTTATGTTTGTTATTACTGTTTTTCAATATTTTATCTGAAGACACACTCTGGATTTTTCACCTGTATTACTGACACAATGCCCTCTTACTAACCTGAGCAGAGACTGTATGGGATAATTTATTCCTCACAAAAAAATCGCAGAGGAAATATTTTTGTTTTTCTTCTGAATATCTGTCACAGGTGGGAGTGGAAGGCTCAGACAAAATTTATTGAAAAAGCCCTGCCATTGAGTCAGGAGGTGCAGAAAGGACGTATTTGCTTTCTAAACCCTTCTCAGAGAGGAGTCTTAGTGCAGCTGAATCCAGTCTTAGCCTTGGATTATGTCAACAGTTCAAATTTAAGGAATTATAGGGGTGATTGAACCACTTTGTCCCGCAGGTTTTAATGATTGGCAAAATGAAAATATTTCTACAGAATGAGTAATTTATTTTCACAAATGATCAGACAAATATTTTAATCAGAATTATTTACTACACAATATAAAAAGCTAAAAATTAACTACTAGAGCATAATATAGCATAAAGTAGTATAGTATAAGATAGGATTATGCACTATATTGAAGCAAGTATTTAAGAAGTAAACAGGAAATCATTATTAAGTAGATACTTGATGTAACTCACTCAATTCAACGCTTGTGGGTCAATGTCTTTCCTTCAGCCTTGAGAAGTATCCTTGGAGGGCGTCCCCCCCTAGGGTGGAACCTCCACACATACACCCAAAAAGGGTTATGTCAGAACAATGTGACTTTATGAAAGGGGACTGTACTTTCATAGTATAAAATGACTGGTAGTCACAGATTTACAGGCCACCAGACCAGCTTATCTGCCAAATCCTACTTCGAAAGCAGAATGTCTATTTCTGGTTTTGGCATAATTCAGCACCAAAACAACATCCTGGCACCAGCAGTTGAGCTTGTCTGATGGCCTGCATGATGGCTTGCATAGTATGCATTCTCTGATTGGCCCTTATATCTCACCAGACTGAGTCTGTCCTGCCACAATATCATATGCAGTTAAGGCATCTTAATTCTGGATTAGACCGATAGCCACTGATTGCTGTGCTGACATTCCTTAAAACATTTTCTGACATGTTCAGGAGGAGAAAAATCACATTACTATGATGATCCAGAGAGACAGGAGTCAACCCATACATATTAGTACACTGTCTAAACACCATCAGTAGTCATTACAGGATTCCTCTACAGCAGAATTTAATTTTCACTTTAAATACCTTCACAAACTTTGGCAGTAATTTCTTTTTCCCATGAGATGTGCAGAGGCACACCTTCTCTCATGTCTAGTATTACCTACTCAGTTCAAGAGCATACAATTTTCTTTTTGATATTACCACTAGAAACAGCGGGGCTGTGAATGCAGTTACAGAGAAGATTAGTGTTCTACAATTTACTAGAAATACCACTAGTTATTTCCTACTCATGTTTTTTTTTGCACACATTTTATTAAAAGGAGTAAGTGCAAATCATTGCTTCTTTCATGAGTTCTCTGAAAAGTAATTGTAGATCACAATAGCCCCTGCTTGCCATAATCTGTGACTAGTACCAGGTGTCATGTAAATCCATGTCCTCTTTTACAATGGACTCTGATTTCATATATTGTGTCTTAAGCTTAGACTACAACCCGATCAATATAATTTACTGGATTTATATAATTTGTGGACATGTGACAGCAGCGTCTCCATAACAGCTGTGTGAAATCCTGAAATTCAAATATAGGGGTTCAAATGTACATAAAATACATAAAAGAAATCCTATAGCACTGGACAAATTGAAGTCTGAAACACCCAAAGCAAAAATGCTTGCATTGGCATGTAAGGAATGTGATTTGCTGTAGTTTTTATTTTTAATTTATGATAATATTATATGGAATTATTGCATGTGGGGGAGAGAGAGAGAAATCTTTTCAGTGGTCAGAGGGACCTTTTAGTGACACATGTCACTAAATATAGGAACTGTTTCTTTGAACTACTTGCAGTTTGTAGGCTGTGAAAATCACTACATTTTCCCATGTAACCCACAATGAAGATCAAGAGTCAATATTCAATCTTCATGACATCAGAGTGTGTATTTACGACAGAAAGCGAGATTCAGTTGTGAGTTTATTACGATTATTCAATTAGAACTATACCTTTTTTTGGACTAGGGTGTCTGTATATTGATTAATATTTCAGAAATTTTAATATTTTATAAAAAGACTACTTATCTAAGTGTGTCCAATGACATATTTAGCAATGTCACTGGACTTGACAGTTGAAATTAGGGATATGTCGAGATTTACATCTCATAATAAAAAGCAGTTGTTGTCATGATTGCTGTAGTTCTGCCTCCAGCCTTCAGGTGGGTTGGTGCAACATTGAACTCTGTAGAATATGCATCTCAAACATTTGTAATTTTATTTGCTACAGATTTTAATATTTGTGATGACTATACCACAACAGAGTGGCCAAAAAGCTGACTTGGTGCTCAGGGCGTTTCTGGTTTCTCTGCCTAATCAATTTTACTGCCCTGCTTTGGCCTGGAAAGAGCAGTTACTGTATATTGCATAATTGCACAAATTCCTGGAGCTAGTAATGCATGTTATAAGCTGCTGGGAAGTATGAAATGCATACTTTCCAGTACTATTAATTATTTGCTTATTTTTAATTTCCTGGTTCGTGAACTTCCTTGCCTTGTATAATTCAGACTGTACTGCTGCCTGCCTGCTGTGGCCCACAGTTGCCCAGATTTCTAACCATTTGCTCTTACAGCAAATGAAAACAAGAGAAATGTTTCAAAAGTACCAGTGTAGCTAAGTGGCTGTCATTTGTATCTTTGAATTTTCTATTCCTTGGACTTCCTAGCTAAAGACATAAGAGGATGTCACATTATTAAAAGAAAAATAAAAAAAGAAAAAAAAAATTAGATCAATTCCCTACAAGAGTCTTCCCTTCGTAGTTGATGTCCAGGTTAAGACTCATCTTGCTTTCATGCAGAACACGAGCCAACCATTTTTTTTTCCAGTTAATCTGCCTTTCCATTAGCTCCTGAGAGTAAAACAGTAACATACTAATATTCCTTTGGCTTCATGGCCAAGTATGGGTATTTCTTCAGGCTCATTTGTTACCACCCATCTCATAGCTGCTCTAAGGCTTACAAGAAAAAATAAAACCTACCATAGGGATAATCTCAAATATGGCAAGCAGCTTTTGCCAAATGGTTCACAGCAGCCCTGCAATTATCTTATTGCTTTATTTCTCAGAAGGGAAACACTCCTTCCTCAAGCTTTTGCTGAAAAAATTGCAGAAATCTAAAAAAAAAATCACTTGTATTTTAAAAGTCTGCTTTCACATGAAACGTAGATGCATTGCAAAATGTTTTCTTGGCAATTTTCTTGTCATAAAGGTCTATTGTACTGGAAAACTCTACAGGGGATTGGATGTATTTATTCTACATGTAGAATTTGTAAAAAACACAATGATAAAAAAAATAGAAATATTATGACTTGCTAAAAACCCCAGACATTGAGATTGTTTTCTGCTCAAATGTAGCATTCTGAGGTCTGAGTTTAAATCGGGCTTTTAGCAGGGATTAGGTACATGCCATTGTACTTTCATAATGAGGAGAGCACCGAACCAAACAAAAATATTGTGCAGTATTGACAGAAGATATTCAGAGCTGCTGCACATAAAATAATACAACAAATGACATGAGGCTCAGAACACTGCTGTGTTTGTGCTGTTATTATTCTGAATGCAAAGCTTAGCTTTGTTGCTGAAAAAGTCATCCAGAAAGAGTTGTGATGGCTCAAGCTCTGCTCCAATTCAAAATGTGTACCCAGAGAGTGGTCCTTGGAAAGACTTTCTCAGCTTTTGCAGGCAAATGTGCCCAAGGGGCAGTGACTCTAGCATAAAATCTGAAATAACTTGATTTTCACATTTTTGCTAAAGTGAGACTGAATTCAGCCCTCAGCTTGCTCATCAGTCAGTGTTTTCAGTTGCTTGGGGGAAGCACGGTAGGCTTTGAAGTGGGGGAGAGTCCTTCCAAGCACTAACAAGACTGAGATAAAAATATTTTTTTTCATGTTGGTGAAAACTCTTCCAATGGACTTATTTTGCAGCTGTCTGTGTTTCAAAAACTCTTAATTTTCTGTAGTAAAAGTATGAGCTGGATGGAACAGGCTGCCCAGGGAAGTGGTGGAGTCACCACCCGTGGCAATATTTAGAAGACATATAGATGTGGCACTTAGTGACATGGTTTAGTGTTGGGCTTGGCTGTGCTGGGTTAATGGAAGGACTTGATGACCGTCAAGGTATTTTCCAACCTAAATGATTCTGTGAATTTATTTCAATGTAGTTGCTCATAACAAAATGTATTGCTGTGCAGCCAGATACAATGTAAGGACAGTTGTATATGTGCTCATAAGAGTGCACCGTTTTCCACTGTGCTTCCTTTTCCAAATGCTAAAAACTGGGGGACTGTCCTCTCTATAATCTTGGGAGCATTCCATTTACTTGGGAGAAAGCAAAGGCATAAAGATGGAGTTCAGAAGTAGTGTTACTACTGTTTAGAATTGCTTGGGAATTTTTCAGAATAAGCACTAGAAACTGTTAGTTCACTAAAACTAATAATTTTTCCTCAGAAAACAGTCCTCTGGGAAGTCTATTTTAATGAATTATTTCATTAAAATGTATATCTGATGTTTACTATGTGGAATGTACTAAGAGGCTTAAGGTTAAAATTAAATAGTTAGTTGGGAAGTATTTTTGAGGCTTTTTTCTGTTCAGGCTTTTTGGAAATGTGGATTTCATCTTTCAAGATGAAAACATCTAGGGCTGGAAAACCTGTCAGATGTTATTTACTGCATATTGTTGGACAGAAAGCTGATTTGATTAGAGGCAAATAATGTAAGATGTTCCTTTCCCAATAATTTTATGCCACACATACAATTAAAGAAACCTGGTTTTATTATAACTCTAGCAATGAGAAAATTACAGTATGGCTAGAGCTGTTCAAGAAATCCCTAACAGTTGAAAAGTACCCCCAGGTGTTGCTGGTATGTAAGAGCTGTCATGTCATCTCTGGTAGGTAGTTGTTGAGCTCACCCAGCAGGTGACTCTGGTTTGTGCTCTTATAAGCACAGTATCACTAGTGAACTTTTTGGAAAAATTTTGTCTGGTGTGTGTAGAGTAGGTCCTGGAGTCAAGAGAGAGCAGGACAGAGACGGAGAGACAGACAGAGAGACTCTGTTCACCTGGGTGTTGGGGCTGAAGTCAGTGGTAAGCTTGGGCTGCCTAAGTCCCTGCATGGGCAGTTGCTGAGCTCAGGATCTGCAGGGGCCTGTGGGCTGTCTGGGCAGGGGGGCTCTGCTGAGGCTGACTTGGGGAACAGGGGATCCTTCAGTGCTGGAAGAACACTCAGCAGCCTACCCCCAGATAGAAAAGGTCTAGATGAACGTCTTCCTGGCACAGGAGTTGTGCTCTGCTACAGACCTGAATTTTGCTTCCTGAAGGCAGAGATCAAATATGAATTATTTTATCTTCGACCTTAGTGCAGCAGCACTTGCTGGGAACAGCTGAGCCAGCTTGCTGGGTGGATCCGAGCTTCCCTGCATTTCAGCATGACTGCTGCAGGGTTCATTGCATTTAAAAGGCATGTGAATTACCTGAATTGTTTTATGTTGCAATAGAAGGGAATGCCCAACTGTATGAGGGATTATTACAGATCTGACATAAAAATCTTCAGCTAACTTGATGATGCAGGATAACTTCAGTAAAGCTCCTGCAGACTTCAGGAAATGTTTTTTTCCTGCTGAAATTAGTGCTGGTGGCTCTGACTCAGTCTCTATTTTACAAGATGGCAGCTGAAGCCACTGCTCATCCCCCTTCTTGCTGAGTTCTAATGTTGTACCAAAAGCCCTGAAACAATGCATAGAAGTACTTGTCCCATTAGATAGCACCAGACAGACTTTTTCAGCCCATGTACATTTGGCAACCACGAAAGAACTGAGCTGGCAGTGGGTCTCTGTTCTATACTCATATCTGCTTAAACAAGCTTGAGTGAAGCAATACCCAGATCAAATAAACCATTTAAATGTCACTCTTGTGAAGGCTCTTTCCAGAAAGAGATGATGTGCGGTGCTATGCAGCAGGCTCGTGCCTAAGACTCATGGAGGAGTCCCAAATTCAATCATAGACAGAAGCTGCTGTTCCCTAGATACCGATATGAAAATAATCCATTTCTAAAGATATATTTCACCCCATACCTCAAAAGTAGACTATATCAAATGTTACAAGAAGGAAAAAATAGTAGCTGCAGGGATGGTTTCAGAAATTTCAGTGCATGAAGAGGAAACCCAGAGCTGTTAGCATATTTTTTACCTTTTGACAGCACGTAAATGTTCGGTGGCAGACAAATTTGCAGGAAATAGAACTGTATGAAGTTCTGCAACCACACTGGTTGTATCTCTATATACTATTGGCAGACTATCAAAAGACACATTTTCAGCGTTTCTGAATGTGACTTGAAAGCAGCTTGACTTCTGTAATCATAAACACTGACAAGTGTACTCTGCATACGTGAGCCAGATGATGTCTCTTTTCATATTAAGATGGTGGTGTTGTACAAGCAGTCCAGTGAGATCAAAATTAACTGAGAAGCAAAGGGAATTTTCTATCTTGCCTAAATATTGGTTATACACTATCTGACCTATAAAAGGAAACTGCAACTCCTGTTTTCTATCCTATTGAGTTATTTTTCACAGTAATAGTAAGCAGTGCTGGCAATTTTTCCTTTTCCATTCTGTACATCTTAGTAATATGGAATCAAATTCTCTTTTCATTTATCTTCAGGTAATCCCCAATGGAGGGGCACTACTGACCATGAAAGCAATGATAGCTAATTGCAGACATGTAATACTTTTCTTCATATGTGTATCTATTTATGTTTACAAGAACTCTAATGAATCTATACTGTACACACTCCAGGCCAGTACTGTCACCACAGAAGTACATAAATGAGGTGTAAGCATCCTTCAAAAACACTTCCTATTTTCGGCTTCTATTCCTCCCNACAGGCACATAATACTTTTCTTCATGTGTGTATATATATTTATGTTTACAAGAACTCTGATGAATCTATACTGTACACATCTGTACTGTATACTCTCCAGGCCAGGACTGTCAGCACAGAAGTACATAAACCATGTGTAAGTATATTCTTCAAAAACCCTTACCCTTTTCAGCTCCTATTCCTCCCTTCTAGAAATGATGCCTGTAGTTTATAGCTGAGCTGAAAACCAGTAGAAATTCATTATTTCATTACCCTTTTTTATGGAAAGATAGTAAAGCCAGATAGAAGTTAA
>VWZG01010267.1:0-47141 GCA_013396735.1 Grallaria varia
CGCCCCCTGGCGGGCCCGGTGTACCGAGAGCTCCGCGGGAACGGCCCCGTCCCCTCGCAGCACCACGGGCTTAACATCAGGGGGTTTGTGTCTCCGCAGTACTCCGGGAGCCCGCGGCGGGGCTGTGAAGGCAGGCTGGTGCGGGCAGCGGGAGCGGTTGTGGCACGCAGCCCCAAGTGCCACGGGGAGGGTTATTCAGGATTCGGGGCCGGTAACGCCGCTGTGCATAGGGCAATTTCCCCCGCCAGCACCGGGAACCTGGGCCACCTGGCGGAAGCCGCATTCCCCAGCAGTCACAGGGGCTGATGTTGTGAGGAACAGCGGGTGGAAGCCGGGCAGCGACCATCGGCACAGCCGCGGCGCTCCGGTGAGCTCCCAGCCCCGCGGCCGCCTCCACCGGCCCCGGCCCGGGGGACCCGCCCACCGGCCGCTGATAGGGGGTCCGGAGCGACACTCAAAGCGCCGCCTCGCCTGATTGGCCGAGCGCGACCCGCGGTGCGCTATGGCAGTTGTAGTTCGCCACTGGGCACCTCTCGGAGGAGCCCTGCGAATGGGCACTACATTTCCCGCCAGTCTTTGCGAGCGGCGCTCACGGCACAGCGCGGGCGTCGGCTCATCCGGGCCCTCCGGCGGGCGCAGCCAATCGGCGAGCGCTCCGGGCGCGCCGCAGGCGCCGATTGGCGGGTTCAGACGGGCGGGCCCAGTTTGAAATCCGTTGGCGGCGGCGCCGCGCGGGGCGGCGGCGGCGCTGAGGTGAGTGAGGGGCGGCCGGGCCGACACTTCATCCAGGCCCTTCTTACCCGCACCGAACCCCCCCACCGAAGCCCTTCTTACCCGCACTGAACCCCCCCACCGAAGCCCTTCTTACCCACTCCGAAGCTCCCCACCGAGGCCTTTCTAACCCCGACTGCATCGCTTCGTCACAACCGGTCGATTCGCTCCGGTCGCGGCGGTACCCCGGGCCTGCTCCCAGCCCGGGTACCGGTACCGAGGCCGAAGGCGCAGCTCAGAAGTGGAGGTGAGCAGGCGGCTCCGAGCGCTCAGCCCGTGGCCGCAGTCGCTGTGGCGGTGTCTGGAGGGGCGGGATCGTGCTGGGGGAGCCGAGCAGGGGAGGTCCCGCTATCCCGGTGGGATCGCGGTGCTGGAATAAGCCTTAGGGTGGGATGGGTTCCTTGGGAGTGGAATAGAGTGCCCAGTCTTTAAAAAGTCACAAATTCTGATGGAAATGTGCGTTTTACGATTAAAAGCTCTCTTACTTCTTCTCAGGCCGGATCCTGCTTCCCAGGAAAAGGAGGGAAGCAAACCAGACGAAGCCTGGCTCAAGTAGCAGAAAAAGCATTAAGGGGGTTATTTTTGTGCGGTGCTTTTTTTAAACTAGAGGGCGTTCAACCTAATCTAACAATAAGTTGAGGTTATACTGGCTAAAAATAATTTACTTTTCCTTGAACAGCTATTCTTAGACTGTCCCATCTTCGTGTCTTCTGAAACTTGTGGGATCCCATTTAGGGAGCTTAAGATGTCAGGGCTGTTTATTTTTGGGAATTGGGGCGGGTCTGGGCCGTAGGCAGAGCAAAGGCTGTGCCAGGACCTTGCCCCTCCCTTTGCTGTGGGTCGGGGTGGTCCGCGGGCTCAGTTCTCAGCTGGGGAGAGATAAAGGCTTGGTTTCCAAATTTGGGCGTTATGTGATGAAACAGGGTGGGCGTTGGCCTTCTGGGGATGGCAAATTCAGTGTTGATTCTGCAGAAAAGTACAGTTGAACATTGAGGGCTCTACAGAGGAGAGAGAAGCTGTAGGTCCAGAGTGTGTTAAAAGTGTTCAATTCACCCTGCTCATGGGAAAGCAAGGATGAAGGATGACTTCCCAAGGCTATTGGCATCACATGGAAGGAGTTCAGGTGGTGGCTTTATGGTGGGATGTTTCCTACCAGGCTGTGGTGATAGTTACAGAGAGGCAATTTCTAGGTCTTTTAATGGTCCAATTCATACATTATCCCCTGAAAAGCATCTGGGAACTTTGTATGTATTATTATCCCTATAAAAGGGACGGAAAGCTCTGGGGTGAAGGACAATAAAGAGGCTGCCTAGTTAGTGCAGAGTCCTGTGTTTAAGCAGCAGCTGATGTTGAAGCCCAGCAGAAGGTGCTGGAATTGCCTCACCATGTTGCTGTGCAGCTGCCTCAGCCTTGGGGAGGCTTCTCTTGCTTGTTCCTGGTCTCCCATCTTTGGTTTTGAGGCATGTAGATCAACTGGTTTTGCCCTTATCTGCTGAAATAATTTGGAATATCCTGTTTGTGTCTGCTTTTATTTTCTTTCTGCTTTCTGATCCTGCTGGGATTTGCCATAAGTAACATCTGTATTTTGTGAAGCTCCACTGGTGTGTTATGATAAAGCATCATCCCTAGTTGACCAGGGGCCTATCTAATTACACTGCGAGGTGACAAGAAGGAGCAGATCTCTGTGCCCTCCTTAGAATCCAGTCTGGTTTGGGTTGGAAGGGACCTTATAATTCATCCCATTCTGATCCCCTGCGATGGGCAAGGATGCCTTCTACTAGACCGTGTTGCTCCAAACCCTGTTCAACCTGGCCTTGAACATTTCCAGGGGCGGCCACAGCTTCTCTGGGCAACCTATGTCATTGTCTCATCACTCTCACAGGGAAGAATTCATTCTGAATATCCTATCTAAATCTCTCCTCTTTTATTTTGAAGCCATTCTGCCTTGTCCTATCACTAGTTGCCTGTATCCCTATCACTGTTCTTCTGTCCATCCCTTGCTATTCCTTGAAACTCAAACTGCTCCATTCTCTCTGCCTCTGGCCTTGATTTCTCATCTTGCAACACTGCATCCTCACTCTGACACCATGTCCTGTACAGCTGGGAGGTCCTTTGTCCAGGCAGAGCTTGATCTTCCTGCTTTTGGAACAAAATTCACAACTACATTGAGACAAAGACACTGATCACAGCTGTGATGAAATCGTGTCAGTATTTTAAAGGTAATTTGGATTAGAGTGAGGTGTGAAGTTATTCCAAGATACTTATTGCGCTTGTCGTTGGGTCAGTCTTATTCTGGGATAGGAATGCTTGTTCCAATTTAGCTTAATCCTCTTTCAAAGCTAACTAATCTAAACCATGCTAAGGCACTCTTCTGGAACGTGCCAAAGTGTAGTTACTCAAAAGAAACCTGACGTCCAGAGGAACCCACTCCCTATTCCTCTATGTGGATATGGCTGTGCTGCTCCACAGGCACATTTAGCTCAGTGAGAGAGCAGACCTAGAATGAAAATTAAGGTTTTAATTAGGTAGTTGCTTTATAAAAGGAATTTGAGGTGGTTTTGAAAGAGAGAAGAGCAGATCCTCCTTTCCTACCCCAGCAGCTCTGCAAACCAGGTGAAAGCTGATCCTGCAGAATGGGGGTGAGGGTTCCCCGGCTGGCTGGCTGGGGACACCTGTGTCGACACAGAGGGTGATGGATGTGGAGGAGAGCAAGGTCACACTTCAAATCCACGCTGGAGTTGTGTAGGGTTACAGTGTGCCTGTGATCACGCTCAAGGAAATGCACACAGTGCCTGCTAATTAAGGAACATCCCTATTATTGAGAAGAAATTTCCACCCCTCACTTCAGGGGGATGAGTGGCACAGTGGAGAAAAGAAATTTTGGATTGAGATAAATGTGGTTCTGCTGTCAAAATCCTGATGAGCTGTTTTAAAATCCTTGCAGGGAGTGGGCAGTGGGGATTGGGCTGTGCTTGGCTGAACCTGTTGGGATTGCAGGAGCCTTGTTGTGGCACATCGGACTGATAAATCACTGGAACGTTCCTGGCTGACAGGAGCTGAGTCGGTGGGTGGAGGAGGGAGATGCCTTTCAGTGAACTGCTGCTTCTTTGTCAATCCTGTACTGGGCAGGGCTTGGGGGATACGTAGAGATATGAGAAGCAGATGCCATGAGTTCATCTGACTGAAATGGACCCTCTGGAGTTCAGTCACAATAACTTCTACCTCTCTGTTGTCTCTTTCAAGAAGCTTGGAACATGAAACTGAGGCACTGATACAATCACTTTGTTTTCCTGACTCTTCTGTCTGGGATGGAGGGAAGAGAAGAGAGAAGGGGTCAGTGATGAGGGTGCTGACACTGTGGAAGAATATGGACTTTACACAGCAAAATATGGGAACTGCAGCAGTGTAGCAGTGGGTACAAGTAGCTGTGAAACATGATGCCCAGAGCTCTGACTCGGTGGACTGACTGGGGAGGGTGAGGGGAGAATGCAGATGACGCATTTGATTTTTAAAAAAGTGGAAAGTGTTGACAGAAACTCTATCTTGATTAAGGGCAGTAGGAAAGCATTTGATTCCACCCATGTCTCAAGCTCAGTTACAGTTGGTTTTGGCTCCCGTTCTTCTGTTTGCCTTCTTTGGGCCCTACCTTGACATCATCTCAGCCGTGTAGCTGGTGCTTCTCTAATGACATTCTTCCCTTTAACTATCACAGTCCTGTTCTGGAGGACTGGAGGTTTCCCACTGCAGTCATCCTCAAGGGCTGGTGGTTGTGACCAGCCATGGTACCCTCTGAGTACTGCTTTTCTTTATTCTTGATCATTTTCTTATTTATGGAGCACACACCATCTGGGTTGAACCATGTGTGGTCTGCCTAGACAGATGGTTTAGGGCTGAGGCTATGTGGATTAGGAATATGCTGCCTTGGAGTTGTTTGGGCTCATAAAAGCAAAGTACAGGTGATTTCCTTGGGGAGTGTTTTATAGCATCCTCGTGGGCTTTGCCTCACAGCTGTGCAAGGCTTCATGAAACACCTTTGCAAAAAGGTTTTGATGTAATTTCAGGGTTTATAACTTTGTCACTGGCTTTGTTCCTGTTCCGTTGAGTTTAATATCACCTGTTGACACAGGGACTCCTCTTGCTGTCAGTGCTCCCTTAATTAACTGCAGGGACTATTTGACATGGTCACAGTGCTCAGTTTGTTTATAGCCTGGCCAGCCTTGGGCTAGTGTTGCGGAATGCAGGAGGGCCTGACACTGCCCTCCTTCTGACTTTTTGCCCAGTAACAATGCTCTACAGAACCCTTTTCTTGCTTTGAAAATCAATTTACTCTCTAGAAGAGCACCTCTATGTCGTTAGCTCTTGTTTGTAGCCCTTCAGAGGGAGAGAAAGGCTGTGCTTTGGAGTGAACCTCTTCAGTTTTGTAAATCCTGTAAGGATAAGAGCTCTCCTCTGTGTATGGTGAGGGAAAGAAGCGCAAAGCAGTTACTCTCTGGAAAAGATTTATACTTTGTCTTAAAAGTACAAATATAGCACCTACAGGTACAAAGAAAACCCTCAAAACTTGATCTTTTTGATAGTTCTGAATCTGCAAATGTCAGCAGTGGTGAAATCTCCTTAGCTTTGCCAATCAAGAGTGGAATAAAACCCTGCATTGCTTATGATGCGTTCTGCCCAAAGGTGTGAAGTGCAAGGAGAGGGGGATATGTCCCAGTGCATGTCCCTAGAAACCCTGTGGAGGAAGAGAGGTGGAGATCAATTCCACTGACACCCTGTTCTTGTCTAAAGGTCTCCAGTGGCGCAGGCAGAGGACTTGTGGGGACATTGTACCAGCAAAGATGTCTAGATCAGAATCCCGTTATTCCTTTGATGTCCCAAACAACTGCATCAACTTTGCAACTCTGAGTGAGGATGATGATGATGTACGCAATGCAGATGCCTGGTTTGGTAAGTTGCTTCCAGCTCCTTGATTTCTCCTTGGATGTGATCCTTGTTTTGGGTGTGGCTTCTGTGCCAATTCGTTAATCATGTTGTTAGCTGCATCATTCATCATACGTGGTGAGTTTTGGTTTTGTGGGGTTTTTTTTATTTCTTTAAATTTTATTATCTGTAACTTGGCAGATTACTTTAACATCATAATGATATTCTGATGTATTGTTAAAAATTCCTAACATAGTTTGAATAGTGAATCTCTCTCCTTACAGACCAAAAAGCCAATCTGGAGAATATGCCTCCTGCAGAAAACCTGGCAAAGGTCTTGCAGAGCAGCCCTGCTTTTTCAAAGCCTGATGTTGTTTTGTCTTCCTTCACATCACAAGAAGTAGCGATGAGTAAGCTGGTGTGGTATGGGGCAGGAGGGAATTGATTTTACCAGCTTTTCACTGGCAAAATGGAAGGGCCTCTGTGTGGCTTTTGTGGGACCATCTTCATAAACTGTTGTCTGCAAGGTTTCCTATGATTTTACTTTGAGATGTTCTTTATTATATATATATGGATGAGTTGAGACTTGTACCCCTTCTCAGGTGAAAGTGATGGTGAAGCAGAATGTGCACAGGCCAGCGCGGTCCCTCAGAACATCGTTGGGTCCCTGGCCACCTGGAGAGCTGCTGCCCCTGCAGAGGCCCCTCAAAGGTGAAATACTTGTGTTCAGATTGCACAATGATTGATGACAGTGTAACTGAGCAGGTCTCTGCTCTCAGGATCTGCAGTTCTAGCTGCTCTTGTGTCATCTTGTGGGGCTGGAGTTCTTCAGGATGGAGATCGTGTATTGGGACAGCTGATCTGCTGGCTAAGCTGGAGGGACAGTCTCTAGGATGGGAAATGTAATGTCTCACATACTTGTCAAATGAGACTTGGGAGCACCAGGAGCTTCTGGAATGTGAGGGTATCTGAAACTGAGATGGCTTATAAAGTTTCTTTGTTTATATCTGTTTGACTTAGGCAGAACTCGTTCTTGGTATGAATGCAAGGGGCTCTGTATGCTCATATATACCAAAGAATATTAAGTTTATGGATTGTTAAACTTTAATAAATCATGATGCATTTGGATAGTTGTTTTAAACACAATTTGCATGGTGGAGTTAGGTGATGCACTGACATAAAAAGTGTTATCCAAGTTGTGTGTCTCCTCAGATCTGTGGGAAAGCTGACCTCTGCTTTCTGTTCTACTCTAGGGTGGGCAGGAGACAGGCTACAAAGCAGAGAAAAACCCAGCAGCGCAAACAGCCAGGGAGAATCAAAGCAGAGAGAACTCCTAATGCCCTGGATAATAAGGAAGAGGTTCCACCCCTGAAGAAAATGAGAATGTATGTCATCAAAGTCCTTCTGTTTGGGGCTGGGAAGGGGGATACAACTGTTCCTTTGGAAAGGATTTCCACCTGGCTGAGAGGCTTCTCACAGGAAGGTTAGGAAGTGATGACTGGAACTGATTCCTGATACTGGTTTCATAAACAAGAAATAGCTGTAAGAGCTGAAGGAATCACTCTCAAGGTAGAGCTGTGAATGAAACAAGTGTGGGTTTCTTCAGCTTCTTACTCCTTATTCAGTGTCTGTCAGTCAGCTTTAAATTTGTCTTAATTATCCATCAGGAAGTCATCAGGCAGTTAGTCATAAGCTATGAAAGAGTCACAGCTCAAATATTTCTCAAATTAGCTTAACCACTAAGGTATCATATGGTGATGAGCTTGAGGTCAGGAAATTAAAGTGTGATCTTTGAAATGCCACTGTACTACAGCACTATTCCTTCCTTTAGAAAAGTTCCAAAACCTCAGTTATTCATCTTCCCTTCTGCAGCCTTAGAGTACCAGGGAAAACTGGACACTCTATACCTGTGGTGAGGTAAGACCAGCCTGGCATACTTTAGACCTCACCAGGTGTTGGGATGCATGGTGGTGAGCACTGCAGGTGAGCTTTCATTCAGAACACAGTTAATTGAAGTGGATTGCCCTAACAAGTTGTTTTCTTAGTTCTGGCAGCAGAGAGAAGGAGATAGAAGAATCCTCAACAACAGAGCCCTCACAGGATCCTGGCCTGTCCCCAGGGAGAGGGAAAAGCAAACAACCCATGCCCTCCACGCCAACAATGTTGAAGTACGTGGCTTTCTTGTGACTTGTCTGCTAATCACAGTTGATTTAGGTGACAGTCCTGGCTAAGTGTTTCCAGCTTCAATTTAGCATGTGATGGTATCACATTTAGTAAACACTGGATTGAGGCAACAATATTAGGATGAAATGTACTTCACCAGCTGAACATGTGCCCAGGAAAGCTTTTGCTTTTCTTTTGAGGAGGAAGTTGTTCTTGCTGATGGATTGAGCATACACAAAGCAAATGGGTCTGTAGAATAGCAGCTAGCTGTGAGATTTCTTGAGCAAACAAAATCCAAGCAGATTTTCTAAAGAGTATGTTTTTATAATAAGGGATGTTCCTGCAGTGAGGTTGGAGATAAGCGTGTTCCTTGCACTAACATCATACCAATACTCAGGGAAGCAGGAAGGCATACTTTACAGTCTTTAATGTGTTTCTGCAGGAGGACCAAACCTTCTAGCAAGCTGAAGAGTACAGAGGAACAGGAACTGGAAAAGATGCAGCAGTTGCAGCAGGAGGTTATGGAGCTGCGGAAGAAGAACGAGGAGTCTCTGAAAGCAGCTATTGCTGGAGCAGGTGGGCTCTGCCTGAATTGCAGATTGAAGCTGTTCTGGGCTCAGCTGGAGAGTCCTGCACAGAGCTGTGCAAGTACATCTGAAAACAATAAATAATAGGAAGCTTTTAATGTAGATCAGTCCCTAAACTGCCTGGAAAAAAAGTATGTTTGGGCTTTGTCATATTTTGAAAGGTTAAAGATGAGTTCTCTAAAAAGTTGTCTATTTATTAGAAAATAAATGCCTTTTTTATCCACACAAATCCTACACCCCTGCCCCACTCCACTTCCAGTTCTTATGCATTCTTTTTCTTTAGGACAACCCATGAAGAGACCTGTTGGTCAAGTAACAAAGCCAATTGATTTCCACTTCTGCACGGAGAATAGGATTAAACAGAATGTAGAAAGGCAGCCTGGGGATGAGTACAAGGAGCTGAATTTTGCAGCAGAACTCAGGAAGCATCCCCCTTCTCCGGTGAGAGTCAGAGTATTGCCAGCACTTGGCTGACTGATTCTTGACATCACCTCCTTACTGCTTGTGCAATGCCTGTGCTGGTGACCCGCAGAGGGGTTACCACAGGAGAGGCAGGTGTTGTGCAAACCTGACTGTGAACTCGCTGTGTGTCTGCATTGCCACAAAACTCCAAAGAAACCTTATGGAAAAAAGAGCCCTTTAATGTCAGACCTTCCAGTCATTCCACTTTAATATTTTGCTTTGTACAGTTTCCCAGTATGACTTGTGTGTGTTCAGACTGTTAACACTTGTGCTTACCCTCTTTTCAGTGAGGGGAAGGGCAGACTCTGTGCATTAGTGGGGAAAGGAAACGTCATCGAAGCCTCTTAGCCATGGCCATGCTGACTGTGGTTTTCTGTCTCCAGATGCGAATGCCGAAGGGTTGCACTGTCCCCAAACCTTTCAATCTGTCCCAGGGAAACAAAAGAAAACTTGAAGAAACCACATCAGAATATGTGTCATTTGCTGAGCAGGTGGAAGCATTCCAAAAACGCACACCCTCTCGTTACCATTTGAGGAGCAGGAAATCTGAGGAAGGTGAGTGGTCCTGGCTGTGTCCACAGAGGTGGTGATAGAACAAGAAAGATGCTTTGACTGCTCTGAGCAAACAGTCTGTGTCTGTTGCAGGCCTTGGCATTAACTGCTGGTCTCTGTGACTTGAATTTATAGGCCAAGCTTCAGAAAAGTTGGTGAAACCTCGGCGCACAAACGCCAAATCACCAATGCTCCGAACAAAGCAACGCCTGAGACCTGTCACCTGCAAAACTGCAGCAGAGTTGGAAGCAGAGGAAATAGAGAAAATTCAACAGTAAGTAAAGGTTTACTCTAGCCCTCCAAGGGAGTATTGTACCACACTGGAAATACCTTTCAGATACCAAAATACTGCTTCTCAGGAATACTCTTTTTGTGTAAAAGAATGAGTAGCATAAAACAACTGAGATTCCTTTAGTTTTTTCATAATTCTCTGGCTTTGATTGTAGGGAAATGAAAAGTAGCCAATTAATTTTTAAGAAAGTGCTCTTAGGAGAGCTGATTCAAGGTTTAGTACAGCTTATGATGGATAAAGCAAACCCAGTATAGCAGTGCATCCTGCATTTGCTTCAAAACTCTCCAAGTGGGCAAAGGTTTGGATTTCTAGGAAAGCAATCCATAACGTTTTCTTTATTAATCTGGCTGTTCTGAAACCAAAGGAAGAGTTGTTAACTAGAGCTGCACGGTAAAGTACAGCGTATCGGTGACTGCCTCCATCTCCGCTGTGTAGGTACAAATTCAAAGCGCGAGAATTCAATCACAAAATCTTTGAGAGTGGGCCACTCCTGCCCAAGAAACTCTCTGTGAAGGAGCTCACACAACCCATCGGCTTCGAGTTGGAAACAGAAAAAAGGATCCAGGAGCGTAAGAAGCAGCAGGAGGAAGAGCACTTCGAATTCCATTCCAGGCCGTGTCCCACAAAAATCCTGGAGAATGTGGTGGTAAGAAGTTTAGTAATACCCAGACCTGGGAATTAGGACTGAGGTGGCAATTAGCTTCAAAATGCCTCTAGCTATGTTGCATTATGTATTTTGATAATCTTCAGTAAACAGTGTCTGCCATTAGGTAAGAACTGCAGCAGGTACATCCTGTGCTGTTGGGTTGTTTCTCTGTGTGTGTTTTCTCGGCACTCAGCCTTGAGTAACTCCTTACTGGCTCTTCTGAGCAGGGTGTTCCAGAGAAGAAAGCACTTCCTTTTACAGTCCCCAAGTCTCCAGCCTTCACCTTGAAAAGCAGAACCCGCATGCTTGGCAGAGAGGAAGAAAAGGTAACAGTTGTGACTAGGCTGGAGCCTGGCCCAGGTCCCAGCACAGTGCCTGCTGTGCCTCTGGTGTGGGTGGGATGCTCTAGGCTGGGCTAGGCTCACTGACTGTGAGCAGTTCCTGCAGTGGTCACCTTTGTCTGTGCCATTCCCTTCAAGCAGTCTTGAGTTATTGCTACTCATTTTACAGAAACTGAATTCTCATACAAAACGGAATTTAAATGCAAGGGTGCTGCTGGGGGTTTCTGAGGTGTTGCTGCTATGAATGAGGAAAATGAACTGCTTAGATTTCTCAGGATGTTGCCCTTCCCTTTTCTGTCATTGAGGGCAGACACTGCACATGACTTTTCTTCTTCCTGAGGTGGGGAGCAGGATTCTGAATGCATCATATGCTTCTTCCTTTCCCTTTTGCAAAGAGGACATTAAAGAATTATAGTCTAATTTGGATGAGTACTAGAACCAGAGTGGTTTGGAAAGAGGTAGAACTGGCCTGTGGTTCAGTATGCCAATAAATACGTACTTCTTGGGTTGCTAATTTTTGCAGTGTCTGGTCTTAGCCTGACCCTGCTGTGCCCCTTATTAAAGAAGCTCGTATAAAGCTTTTCATGGCTTTGTTTGGCAGGAGTTGTGATCTCTACAAAACTGAAAATCAGCTCCTAACACTAATATCCCTTTAGGAAAAAGAAGTTGTACCTGGGATCAAAGCTAACCCTATGCCACATTATGGAGTGCCTTTCAAACCCAAAATACCAGAGCAGAGACATGTGGAAATTTGCCCCTTTTCTTTTGATGCCCGAGACAAAGAGCGGCAAATACAAAAAGAGAGAAAAATAGAAGAAATGCAGAAGGAAGAGGTAAGAACTACCTTGGATTCCACTCCTTCAGTGAAAAGAGTGTGGCAGGACTTGCCTTTTGCTGTTGTCTGTTAAACATCCAAGGAAAGGACAAGAAATATTTCAAGTTATTTATTTCAGGTGCCAAAGTTCAAAGCGCTGCCTCTGCCTTACTTTGACCAAGTTAAACTGCCAGAAAAGAAGGTCAAAATCCCAACGCAGCCTGAACCATTCCATCTGCAGGTGGATGAACGGGGAGCTGCCAAGCTCCAGAGCTGGAAGCATCAGGTAGGATAAAAAGGATAACAGAAAAGACTGGACTTAAAGCAGCTGATGGTGTTGTGGTCAACTCCAGAATGTGTCTTGCTCGAATTGAATGAGGAGCTGAGTTTGAGCAATGAATTATTCTGTCCTTGGCATGAGAGTTGAGCTGTGGGTTAAGGATTGGTGGGTTGGGGTTTTTTATTTTTTTTTCACTTTATGGTAAGTGATTGGATTTACCACAATGCATGAACAGCTGTGGGTGATTTCTAAGCAGCAAGTCTGTGCAGCTGGATCCCTTTACTGACCATCTCTCTGCTTGGGGATTTACTGACACATAAATTATATACTGCTTTTCGCATGTGAAGTCTTCAGTGGACACCTGAAACTTTCTTCAAGCTATTTTTGGCAAAGTAACTGTCAGGCAATGAGTGACACATCTTTTTGGCTTTCATATAATTTTCTATGGATATTATTTGAATAAATCAACCTGGCTTTTTCAGCGTTGGGAGTGCTGGAGTCTGTGTCAGGGGGCAATGGTCTCTTTATGCCTGGCATTTGATGTGCTCTCTTCTCTTGCAGCTTAAAGAAGATTTGAAAAGGCAGAAAGAGGCAGCGTGTTTTAAAGCCCGTCCCAACACAGTGATGTATCAGGAGCCTTTCGTACCCAAAAAGGAACAGAAACCAGTAGCAGGTGGAGACACAAGTACTTGCTATACGGGCTGGGCGGGTAGCTCAGAACTGATGCAATTAAGTGATGTTTTTTTCTGGCTGTTGCCTCTTCTTCATCAGCACAGCCAATAGCGCCTTGCATTTAATCAACTAATTGCCTAACAGCTTGTGTCCCCTAGGAGCACGGGGGGGTTCCTCTCCATCCCCCTGTCCTGCACCAGCATGGCAGCAGTATTTAGCAGCTCTGCTGCAATTGGCAGATGATTGATGTGTGCCAGCTCAGGATAAGGGTACAGAGAATGTGAGGAGCTCCCTGCAGAGACAGCTGGCATTTCTGCAGAGCTGTCACTCTCTTCCTTCCATTTCTAATGAGATAAAGGCATCTTCTGCTTGGTTAGACTGAGCTTTGTAGAGCATGAAACCAACCAAGAACTTGTGTATCCTAACAATTGTGTGCTTGCTCCCTCCTATGAGAACGCCCATGAACGGGTTGACGTCTGCATTAACACTGCTCACGTCTGGGAGCAAGGTTTTCTCTTTTCCTGAAGCCTGGAGGTATCTCCTAACCACCCTTGCCAAGGGGAAGCTCTCCAAAGGGAGGCTTCCACTGACATTAGTACTGCTCTGCTTTTCCTGACCGTCTTTGAACCAATGTTATCTCCTCTATTTCTAAACTTAGAGAGCCTTTCTGGTTCTGTAGTTCCTGAAAGCTTTGAGCTGGCAACGGAAAGAAGAGCAAAAGAACGTCAAGAATTTGAAAAGCGATTGGCAGACACAGAAGCCATAAGGGAGAGGCATCAGGAGCAGATCAGGCAGCAACAAGAGGAGCGTGAAAAGGAAGAAGTTGCTAAACTAAGGCAAGAAATGGTAAGTGAGCTGTTTCTGAGGAAGGGCTGTAAAGTAACCCAAAGGCATGTGGGAATATCCTCAAGGAGCTCATGTCACCATTGAGCTGCATTGACTGTCTTTTCAAGGTTCCCTGTTGCAAACTGACTCCTAATTAACATGAGAACTGGTTTAAAAAAACCCCCAAAACTGCAACAACAAAAAAACACAAACCAAAACCTTACAAAACAACCCAAACAAAGAAGGCAGCTCTGCTGAGATGGCTGAGCTGTGGAGCTGTACACATGTAGTTGTCAGAGCAGAATTATCTTGATAAAACTCACAACCCCGGTGTGTGCTGGGGTTCCCAGTGCCTGGGACGATGTGGTGGTCTCAAACGCCTGCCTTCATCCCACCTATGGCTCACCTGCAAGTTTCAGCTTCGTTTGCTTCATTTCCGCAGCCATTTACTTAGTTTGGTCCTTGATTATATTTATTTTTTTACAGGTTCACAAGGCGAACCCAATACGCAAATACCGCAGCGTAGAAGTGAAGCCCAGTGATCAGCCACTGACTCTGCCGAAGTCTCCCAACTTCTCAGATAGATTCCGGTGCTGATAAGCATCTATGTGATACCAGGAGGGAAATCTCATCCTTCTCCACTCCCTTGGTAGGAGAAGGAGCAGTTATTTTTCTATGACTCTCTGAATTCCTACGCTTGGTTCTGTAGTTTAACTCTACCTGAGCCCACAGCATCCCACCTAACTAAATAAAATTTCCTAATCGCATCGTTGTCTCTGGCTACTGGGTTAAGGCCCTTTCCTGCAGAAGAGGTTTTTTATAAAGGCTGACTGTACAGATGTGTGCATCTGGTAGAGCTGCCTTGTCTTTGTACACTAAGTGTTGTTTTCAAGTGTCTGTCTTGTAGCCTTTTGATCTGTAATAAACTTGAATTGTGTTAAGTAAGGTGGGGCTCCTGCAACCCAGTGCAGCACATGGCTGACCTTTCATATGATGTTAAGATTAACAGTGTGAATCTTGCCCACGCTTTAAAGTAGTTCTCTGTGTATATTAGAGCATTAAACCTTCTTGCTGTTTTATAGCTGAAGCCCTTCTATTTGGGGAGCCACTTAACTGACAAATGACTTGCTGTGAGCTGCTGCCCCAGCTCCTGCCAGCGCGGGTCTCTTGGCTACAGAGACATCAGCATCTCTGGCCAGTCTGGATGGTGAGCAGAGTTAAATATAGCCCAAGTTCTCAAATGTGCTGGACGACAAAATCGCCAGTGTTGTGAAGAGTGGTCACATTTAGATTAAAAATTTTATAACTTTTTCTTACATTGGTATTGGTGCTCTGATTTCATACCTTTGTGTCATGCTGGAACATGGGTGAGCAGGGCTGCTTGCTGCTGTTGTGCTGTTTAGAGCAGAGGGGAAAAAAAGAAAATTTAGAATTAATATGTCCAGGTAGGACAAACTTTCTTGTTTGGGTTGGGGGTTATGGCAAACACTTGTCTTAATTTCCTCTGAATTTGGATACTGTTGACAAAGCATTCTTAGAGTGTCTGGACTTTTATTCAGACTTTTGGGCAGAGAAGAAGAGGAGTTCAAACTTGGGGTGCTGGACTCCAGTTGAGGAGATGGTTAGAGGTGCCATCTCATCCTTGACAAAGTATGTCAGGAAATTGCTGTTTTACTCCTGAAGTAAGGTAACAGAGGGAGAAAGTCCTGAGAGACCTAAATGCCAAGATGAACATTTACTGTAATCGAGGGATTATGTTTCTTCAGGAATTCTCCTAAAAAGTGTGATGCTCAAGGAATGTAACTGCAGAACAGCTGGGGTCTCTATGAGAGTGTTTCAAAGAGCACCGGCCTCAAACTTCTCTGCTTTGGATCAAAAGAGGAAAAGCCCACCCTGCTGAAATATAAGGATTCTTTAAAAAATTTAAGATTTTATGCAGTTAGTAACCAAGGAACCAGAGAACCAGGGGGCTGAGGAATTGTGTTGGTACTAAAGGATGTGGCAGCGTGGCCTCTTGGAAGTAGTGAGTTCAGACATGGCTCTTTTTTGCTCAAGTTGCACTTTTCTTTCCCTTGAGGATTTTTGTGGGGGTGTGGCAGAGCTGGACCCAAAAGGTTGACTCAGTCACCCAGGATGCCTTCAGCCACACACTTCTGACTTTGCTGGTAGCCTCGTGTTGCTGAGCTGAGGGTAACAGGACAGCCAGAAAAGCTGCTGTGACAGTTTACAGGAGTGACTGCAGCAAGAGGAATGTGTCAGCATCCTCTTCTTGAAAACTAGGATCCATGTGGATCTGGCCTGTTTGCCTTGATCCCATTTCTGTCCCAGTGGAGCTGTTCCTTGCAAGGTACTGGACAGGCATGTGGCTGAACCTCAGATGTGCAGGCAGGGAACCCTTGCTGTTTCCTCGAGTGCCAGCCCTGGAGCAGGCAGTGTGTGGGCAGCAGGAGCAGCAAATATTTACGATGAGTCAGGAGGAAGCTGGAATGATGATGAGCTGCTGAAGAATGTAAAGGCAAGCAGGATAATGAGGCTGTGGAGCTGGACCAGCCACTGATCCCTGAAGGATGGAGCCGCTGGATTTCCCTGATGGCCCTACATGGCCTCTGCTCCTGCCCTGAGGAAGGGATGGTGTGCTTGACAGCTTGGCAGATTTTTTTTTTTCCCCAACGGTATCATTTGGGTCTAAGAAAAGACATTACATCTTTTGCCAAACATGGTCTCTTGTATTCCCTATGCACTACAAACAGTGGAAGGAACCTCAGGCAGCTGTGCCTCTAAGGGTCTGGGGTATTTGGCCAAACTGGAGTCACCCACCAGGTTCCCACAGGCTGGTGTGTGGGACCTGCCTCCTTCATTAGGAGGGAAGTGGTGATGTGGTGGAGAAAGTGCTCTAGTGAAGAAGTGTATAAAAGATGGGTGGTCTGGAGGAGCTGGATGGTGGTGAGGATGGGGTTTGGCCAAGGCTTCAGCAAGGAAGCGGTGGCAGGTGATTTTCCCAGCACCAGGGAGAATAAAGTTGCAGGACTGGAGCAAGAGATGGGGATTTAACTAAGTGCTGTTCCAGCACCTACCTTTAGAGTTGTCGTAGGTTGAGAAACTGATGTAAATCTTACGTTCTCCCTGCACGGATTTTGTGAAAACATTCTTGTATTCCAGAATTCAAAATCTTTATGTGCACACCTTGAGAGGGAGGAGGAGTCTCAAGAATAGCTGGATGCAAAATCTTCCTCTGATGCATTTCTTATCAAAATAATTTGCTGAACTCTGCCTAGAGCTGGAACTAAAAGGCAGACAGTGTTCTCCTGGACTTTTTTGCTGAATTGCAAGATATATGAAAAGGCTTGATGATGCTCTCAAATCACAGCTTTGCTTCTCTCTTCCCTTTCTTCTCCACTAGAAAACCTTGGCTGCCAGTGTAGCAAGGACCCCCTGCACATGGGTAGGTCCTGGTGCCACTGCCATTGGCTGCATTCCTGTCCTCAAGGTGCTGTGTAGCTCTGGGATTTTTTCCTTGTCTTTCCCTATCACCTTGATGGCACCTGTCACGACACAGTGGCAGCTCATTGTGGATGCCCTGGGTGCTGGTTAAGCTGTGCCCGCCGGGCCCGCCAGCCCGGCTGGTTTGTGTTACAGTGGCATGGCTGGGATTCAGGTGGGCATGTTGTTGAGCCTGCCCTGCTGCTCGATTTAGCCGGGGTGTAGGGTTTCCCAGGGACTGGGCCGGCTTTGGCCCCTCAGAGCCTCCCTTCCCATGGAAAGCGTAAAGGTTAAAGTGTGCTGCCGCAGTTGTGACAACGGCGTAGCTAAGGAACGGCATGCTTGATGCGCTGCCAGCTATCCCCAGGACAGGCTGTTTTCCAGCTGCAGCCAATGTAGGCTCTGGCTTAAATTCCTGAATGAGAAGGGGGAAAAAAAACCACCCAAGCCCAGGCTGAGAACCCTGGGTGGTGACTGGTTTGCAGAGAGACAGATCATTGTGCTGTTCCCTGGGGTGTGGGGGTTTGGACCAAGGCATCCAAAATCCTGGGGTGCAACAATTCCCGCTCTTCAATGCTACAATTCTTTCTGCTGAGGGGTCTGATTTCATCTTATTTCCTTCTGTCCACAAAAGAATTTTGCCTGTAATAATGCCAAACCTGATCATCAATCACCTTTGGAGAACCATTTCCAATGGCTCCCCGCTGCCTGCTGCTAGGGCTTTGCTTCCTCACCTTGTCTCTAGGCTTCCATGACTGGACACCAACCTTGCTCCCAGGGAGTGTGTGAGATAGCAGCCATCCTGGGAAGGCTGGCTGGTGTCCAGGTGGGTGCTCCTCTCTCTGGAGGATTTTATCCCAGTGTCCACTGCACCAACAGCTCTGAGGGAGCAGTGGGGCGTAGCTGTGGCACTTGGGCTCCTGCCCCATGCCTGGGGAGTGGGTGTGCTCCTTCCACCGGGGGTTTGCCAGGAGGGTGCAGAGCCAAAGGCTGGTGGAGTGGTGGCAGTACATGCCTGAAGTGACATTGGTGGCCTCCAGGTGTCGGCAGCCCTCAGTCTGAGGAGGGGAGAGGTAATTCCAAACTGCACATTGGTGATGACAAGTTAGTAGGCAGAGTGGCTGCTGCCCAGGCACAGCATCTGGCTGGTTATTCCTGACAGTGTGCCCTGTGGATGCCCAGGTGGAGGGACTCCTGTTCACCACGGGAGCAGTGCCCGTGCCGGGAATGGGCAGTGTGGGTGTCACAGTCCCTGAAATCCATGGATATGGCGATGCTCCAACCTCTGTGTGTACACAGCTGCATCAGCACTGCGGGTTGGAGGTGTCTGCCTGCTACTGCACTGTCCCTGCTGGTCCTCATCACATTCCAGGTCCTGCCCTGGATTTTGGGAAGGGAGCTGGGCTCAACAAAGCAACAAATCTGAGCTGTGAAGGTTGGAGCAGGAGAGCTCTGTGTCGGCACAGGAGGCCTTGGCTGTGTCTCACTGACCAAGTGTTGCTCTTCCATCAAGGTGGTGATAGAAGGTGCCTGAGGCCAGGGCAGGGACAGGTGGGACAGCAGCACCTCTGGGTCAGGGGGACAGCCATGCCGCCATCCTGGCTTGTGTTGCCCTCAATGCCACATATGAACCACAGCTCCTCTGTTAAAGCCTGACCCCAGCCTATGGTGCACGGGTGCTGCTGGCTCACTGGGAGCTGGAATGTGGCAATGTGGAGCAGCAGCACTGACCCTTCCCCTGCCTGGCTGGGGTCACATCCTCCTGGGAGGGGCTGCAGGCAAGGTGAGCACTGCTCTTGAGGGACTGCTTCTGCCTGCGTTGGTGGCTTTGGCTCAGCTTGTTCGTGGCACTGTCCAGGGCAGCCTTCCCACCTCCTTCACTGCTACAGCCTCCAGCTGTGACACAGCCCTGCACTCAGGTAAGGTTTAAGATGAGGAGAAAGCAAAGCAAGCTTTAAGCAGCCAGGTTTGGTGTCTGGCAGGACCTGTGGAAAGAGGAGCTGAGAGGAAGGACCTGGCTGTGAGCTGGCAGGGGCTGAGGCTGGAGGCACCCAGGGTAACCTCAGCCTCCCCAGGGGCACCCAGCCAGCTGAGTCCTGGGGAGAGCCCCACTCCCCCAGCAAGTATGAGGGTTCAGCCCTGCACAGTTCCTGGGGTGCAGCACCCCAGAATGAGCTGGGAATGCCTGTGCAGCACCCATGCACAGCATGACCCCTCTGGGAGCCTCTAATTCCTCTGTTTCTTTCCTTGATTCCCAAAACACTTAATTTTGCAGGAAATGAGTCTTCCAACCAGTTCCCAGGGGAAGCTGCTGCCCCTGGCCAGTGCCCAGTTCCCAGTTGCTGTCACCTGCATCAGGGCCTGGTGACAGTGCCCAGAGCCAGCAGTGCCCTTGGGTACCACATCATACCCATGGAGCACAGGGTCCTTTGGAGCTGTTCTCCCAAATGGTCAGTCTGGTGGGCAGAACTGGCCACAACTCAGTGGCACAGGTGACCAACCCCATCACCAGTTGCTTGTGGCCACCACTCCCATGGGTTGGCCCATGGCTGCCTTGTGTCACCTGTGGGCACCTTGGAAGACCTTGGCCACCTGGATCTTGTCCAGATTGCCCAGGCCACCCCTCACGGGATGGTTTCAGAGTACCACTGTGTCCAGTGCCAGCCCTCCCTGTGGTGCTGTGCTGGGGCAGGAGGGAGGTCTGTCCCCATCCCCTGCCCTATGTCTGCGTGTCCGCAGCCCACGGGGGACAGGCGAGAGTGGCGTGTCCTTTGAACGGGCTCCAGCAGCAACAGGTGCTGGGAAAGGCGAAGCGGGATGGCTCCTGCTGCTGTAAAGGATCCTCCTCTGCCTGCACTAATCCGGCTCTGTTACACCAGAGATAGAAGGGGCTGCTCCCTCCGGCACTGCCACAGTGCAGATGCTGCTGCCCTGACCACCCGCTGCACCAAGACCCAGGTAAGGGGCTGGGGGGCCTCTGTGGCTGCTCGCTTGGGGCATGGTGGGGGGCTCCTGCGGGTAGTGAATCCCCCAGCTCTGGGGGGAACGCCTCCGTCTCCTCGTGCTGAACTGTGGGGTGCAGGAACACTGTCCCAGGGACTGCTCTGCTACAGCTCCTTTCCCAGTAAGACCAGCAAGCAACTTCCCTGTTACTGGGATGGTTGCTGGTGGGTTTATTCTGTGGCTGGCCTGGCCTGGCCTCTGGATGGCTGCACAGGGGGGTGTTTTGGGACGGGGTGAGGAGAGGTGACCGAGCATGGGAGGGCAGTGAAGCCCAGGGCAGAGCAGGGATTTGGGGATCAGGGGTTGTGTTGGAGCCCCACACATGGCCATGGGCACCAACAGGAGCCCTTGGTGGACCTGGTTTTACCCCAGGGTAGGGGGATGGCAGTGCTGCCAGCTGCTGGCTCTGGAGGTTCGTGTGGCCCCTGAGCAGATGGGGTTTGCCTGCTTGGCTGTGTGGTTTGGGGGCAGCAGTGTTGGGGCCGTGCTGGGAATGCTCACCTCTCCTGCTCCCCCCCGCTCCAGCCTGGGGCTGGAGCCACCGTCCCCTGCCCCGCCGTGGTGGGATGTGGCCTTAAATTGTCACCCTGGCCGCGCCGCGCTGGCTGTTCGCACGTCGGGGGCCCCAGGCACCCAGTGACAGGTGTCGGCGTCAGGCCATCGATCAGTCACCGCGGGGCAGATATCGGGGCACAATAGGACGGTGCCGGCACTGGTGGCCACGTGGGACCCCTGGCCCGGTGCCACCAGCTCGGGAGCCGCCGGCTGGGCGGTGGGGATACGATTCCCGGCCGGGTGACATCAGCTCATCCCGGCAGGAGCGGAGCTGCTGCTCGGGTCCCTCCGCAAGGAGTCGGGTCCGGGGAGCCTTCACTTCAGCTGCTGCTTTCTCTCCCGCAGGAGCCTCGCCGGACCGGGAGCAGCGCAGGGGCAGCCGCGTCCTGCCCCGGAGGGTCCCCATGGAGCAGGGCGGTGGGGCGGAGGGTGCCAACGCTGAAGCAGAGGGCAGCGCAGCCCCCGCCGCCCCGCAGGCTGCCCAGCCCCAGGCGGGGACGGGGCCGGCTGCCACCGCGGCGCAGGATGGAGGGAAGGATGAGCCCGGGCAGGAGAAGGCTGGGGGAGCGGCTGGAGGAGGGAAGGCAGAGCCCGAGCCGGGGACAGCTCTGTCTGCTCCAGAGCCACCTCGGGA
This sequence comes from Grallaria varia, assembly GCA_013396735.1. Classification (NCBI taxonomy): domain Eukaryota; kingdom Metazoa; phylum Chordata; class Aves; order Passeriformes; family Formicariidae; genus Grallaria; species Grallaria varia. The sequence continues at coordinate 20,995 of VWZG01010267.1, forward strand.
TGGACGGGAAGCAGTGGCAGGAGAGGAGGCTTCGGCTGCGCAGCACAACGGAGGACAGGCAGCATCCGTGGGGGAGAAGGTGCTGGCTGCCACCGAGACCCAGGGCATAGGGAAGGTTGAGAAGGATGAGCCTGGGAAGAAGAAAACTCCAGCTGTAGAAGAGCCTAAAGCAGGGAAGGCAGCACCCATGGAAGGGAAGGCTCTGGCTGCTGCCAAGGCTCAGGTTGGGGGGAAGGATGAGAAGGATGAGGCTGGGAAAAAGAAAACTCCAGCTGCAGGAGAGCTCAAAGGAGGAAAGGCTCCAGCTGCTGCCAAGGCTAAGGATGGAAAGAAGGATGAGAGTGGGAAGAAGAAAACTCCGGCTGCAGGAGAGCTCAAAGGAGGAAAGGCTCCAGCTGCTGCCAAGGCTAAGGATGGAAAGAAGGATGAGAGTGGGAAGAAGAAAACTCCGGCTGCAGGAGAGCTCAAAGGAGGAAAGGCTCCAGCTGCTGCCAAGGCAAAGGATGGGCCCAGGGAGGAGAAGGCTCCGGCTCTGGGAGAGCCTGAAGGAGGGCAGGCAGTGCCCATGGAGGGGAAGGGCCCGGCTGTGACTAAGGCTCAGGATGGAGTAAAGGACAAGCCCAGGAAAGAGCAAGCCCCGGGTGGGTCAGGGGCTGAGGGTGGTGGGAAAGCAGAGCCGACAGAGAAGGCGGCTTTGGCTGCAGCAAACTCTGAAGCAGGGAAGGCAAAACCCAGGGAGGAGACAGCCTTGGCTGCACCTCAGGCTCAGGATGGAGGCAAAAAAGAGCCTGCAAAGGAGAAAACCGTGGTGGTTGCAAAGGAGAAGGTCCCAGCCACTGCTAAAACTTCGGATGCAGGGAAGCAAACTGCAGAGGCAGAGCAAGCCCAAGCCAATAACAAGGCTCCAAAGGAGAAAATCAGAGATTCTGTGAAGGAGAAGGCCCCAGTGGCTGCAAAGGCTCAGTGTGGGGAGAATAAAGTGATAAAGGCAGAAAAAGTGCCAGCAGTAAAAAAGACTCCAGATGGAGGAAAAGAGGAGCCTGCGAAGGAGAAGGCTCCAGCTCCTGAGAAGGAGAAAGCCATAATTCCTACAAAGGAGAAAGCCCCAGATGCTGCTAAGGCTCAGGATGGAGGGAAGGCGGCAGCAAAGACAGAAAAAATCCCAGCTGCAAAAACAGCTCAAGGTGGAGGCAAAAAAGAGCCTGCAAAGGAGAAAGCCCCGGCAGCGGTGACAGTGCAAGATGGAGGGAAGAAAACTGCAAAGGTAGAAAAAACCACAGTTGCATTAAAGGCTGGGAGCAGAGGGGAAGGTTCTGCAAAGGAGAAGGTCCCGGCTGCAAAGGCTCGGGATGGAGGGAAGAAAGCTGCTGAGGTGGAGCCCCCTGCAGCTGCAGCAGAGGCTGGAGATGGGGCTGAGGAGCCCGCAGAGGAGGCAGCCGTGACTGCTGTGAAGGCTCAGGGTGAAGGGGAGGAAGCACCAAAGAAGATGGAGGAACGGCCCCCGAGGGTCCCTGAGCCCCCACGCCCTGCTCTGCTGCAGAGCCTGAGCTGCCCGGCTGCTTGCCACAGGTACCTGCACCCTCCTGGGAAGGGGGGATCCCCCTCTCTGCCCCAGGGAGCCCTGGGCCCCTTCTGGGCAGAGGTGGGTGCTGGGCTCGGGGCTGCTCTCTGGGCTCTGCTCACCTCCATCTCCTGCTTCCAGGGAGGAGCAGCCCCGGGCAGAGGTGGTGGAGATGGAGACGATACCAGAGGAAACCATGGCAGGGGAGCCAAGAGATGGTCCAGCAGAGCTTGGCCCTGCCCTGCCAGCCGTGGTGGACCTGCAGCCCCCCAGCAGCCCCCAAGAGAGGACATTGCCCAGTGCCGCAGGGCAGCCCCCAGATCCTGCTGGCGTTGCAAAGCAGCCTGGACCTGAAGGGCAACCATCCATGACAGAGGCACCCCCCAGCCCCTACCTCACCCCCGATTTTGGGAAGGAAGACCCCTTCGAAATACTGGGTAAGGCCATGAGGTGCCTGCCTTGTGGGATGACAGCCCGGAGACCCCATGGCCCTGCCTCCTGTCCACGCTGCTCTTCGTGCTGCCGGCTCCTGCCCTTGGCTTGTCACCTGCCTGGTGGCCTTCGAGCTCCCCTTTCACTGTAAACAGGGCTAAATATGTCATGTTCCCTCCCGGCCTGCTCTGGCCACACTGACCGTGGAGTGACAGTGACCTTCTGGCCGGTGGCAGGGCACAGCGTGTCCCTATGTCCTGACCGCTGTCCTTGTGGGGATGGCAGGGCTTGGGGACAGCGAGTGCTTGTCGGGATCCCCGAGGGGCCAGGTCCTGCCCTCGCCTGGGAAAGGGTGGCTCAGGAATGGGTGTGTGAGGTGGTCCATGCGTGGGGTCTGCCCTGGGAGGGCAAGCAGGAGGTGGTGGCATAGAGGGAGAGTGGCCTAGAGTGGGTGGCAGGTAACAGAGTGTCCTGGAGAGGGCAAACATGGCCCGTGGTGTGGTGCAGGTGGATGCCATGGAGCAGAGTGCCACAGGGAGGGGTGGGTGCCATGGAGCAGGGTGGGTAGCAGGCAGCAGGGCAATGCTGTGGGCAGTAGCAAGAACCCTTTTCAAGGGATGCTGTGTCCCTGGTGCAGCCCCAGCCAGGAGCCCTTGGTTCACAGCCTAGCATTCAGTACCTGGCCTCATCCTGCACCCACAGGCTTGGCTGGGTGTCTGCCTTCACCCCACACTGGGGCACCGTGGGGTGCCCAGCAATGGGGTTCCCTGGCCAGCAGGTCTCCTTCTCATCCCTCCTCTCTGGGCAGATGATGTCCCTCCACCGCCGGCGCCCTTCGCACACCGCATTGTCACCCTGCACTCTGCCAGCGTCAGCTCACAGTTCAGCCTCAACTCCAAGGACATCCTAGGGGGGTAAGAAGGGGCCCCAGGAGGGGGAAGGATGCCCAGCTTCCCTCAGCGCTGCCCCAAGTTGCCCTTCTGCCTTGGGCACCAGCTTGGGGTTGATGGGACTCCTCTGGTTGTGATGGGGTGGGTGCCTTGGGCAGGATGGGTGCAGAGGGGAGCACTGCACAGCATACTAGTACAGACTGGGGGTCCCCAGCAGCGTGGGTCACCCTCTCTCCCTCCCCAGGGGCAAGTTTGGTGAAGTCCACACGTGCACAGAGAAGGAGACGGGGCTCAAGCTGGCGGCCAAAGTAATCCGGAAGCAGGGAGCCAAGGATAAGGTCTGAACGATGCCAGGCAGGGGATTCCTCCTGTCTATGGTGGCATGGCCAAGGTGGGGGGTGGCAGCTTCGTGCCCTGTGTGTCCCTGGGGCTGTGACACAGCCTGTCCTGGTGGCACGGCCAGGGCTGACACCCCTCACCACCGTGGGGCTCCTTCCACAGGAGATGGTGCTGCTGGAGATCGATGTGATGAACCAGCTGAACCACCGTAACCTCATCCAGCTCTATGATGCCATTGAGACAGCTCGGGAGATCATCCTCTTCATGGAATTGTGAGTGCTGGGACAGTGTCGTGTGAGGCCTGATGTCTGGGTGGGGTGCACCATTATGGGGGATGCATCAGAGTTGGAGCAGACATTCTGGCCTCTGAACAAGCACAAGAGGCTGGCCCCAGGGAATGTCCCCTGCTTGGCTGTCCCTTCTTGGACACCTCCCTGTCTTGCTCCAGGCTCAGAGGCAGCCTCGGGCTCTGTCTGGCCAAAGTAGCATCTCCCTCCATCACAGTTGCGTTGAGGTTGGAGCTGACCCAAGTCCTTCTGGCACAGCTCCCTTTCCCCCTACCCACTTGCTCCAGGGAGATTGGGGCTGTGCTGGGGCTGTTCTGCTTTACAAACCCCAGGGCAGCTGGGGTGTCCTGGGGTAACCCGCTGTGACTGCCTTGGCGGCGTCCAACCACAGCATGCACACACCCCACCATGGCTCTGCTCAGCATCTCCGAGGTGGGGCTGGGTCAGGGTCCCCAGAGGGGCAGAGAGCTCTGCAGAAGGACAGTTTGGGGCAGAGAGCCCCCCTAAGGTGACCCCATGATCCATCCCCACGCAGTGTGGAGGGTGGTGAGCTCTTTGAGCGGATCATCGATGACGACTACCACCTGACGGAGGTGGACTGCATGGTGTTCGTCCGGCAGATCTGCGAGGGCATCCGCTTCATGCACCACATGCGTGTCCTCCACCTCGACCTCAAGGTGCGGTGCAGGGGGGTGATGGCGGCTGGGGCCGGGTGTGACAACAGGACACGGGCCAGCCATGGGAGGGATGGCTGTGGGACAGCATTGCTCTGATACGGGTCAGCCACAGGACCCTTGAGCTGCTGGATCTGTGCAGTGGGGTTGTAACCTCTTGGTGGTGAGACAATGGTCACCCTGTGTTCCCACAGCCTGAGAACATCCTCTGTGTTGCTGCCACTGGACACATGGTGAAGATCATCGACTTTGGTCTGGCTCGAAGGTGAGATTTGCCCCCTCAGCCCCTTCTCTCCCTCCTCCCTGTCCCCTTTCCACCTCTGGGTACTGGGAGCCCCAGGACTCTCTCTAGGCTGTTGCTTTGGCCATGGCTCTCCCTGGCTGGCACAGGAAGACTGGGGAGGGCAGCATGTGCTGGGAGAGGCGAACTGTTTTGGGGGAGCAGTCTGTCCCACTAGTGCTGACCTGTCCCCCCTGGCTGCAGGTACAACCCCAATGAGAAGTTGAAGGTGAACTTCGGCACCCCTGAATTCCTCTCCCCCGAGGTAGTCAACTACGAGCAGGTCTCCTACTCCACTGACATGTGGAGCATGGGCGTCATCACCTACATGCTGTACGTCAGGGCTGGGCAGGGGCTTCCAGGGCTGGATGGGGGGCTGGGGGCCTGGGGCCCTGGGGCAGAGCTGCCCGGGGTGTGGAGCTGTCCCCAGGCATCTGGGTGTTTGGTGAGCAGGTGAGGCTGCAAGGGTGGCAAGAGATTCAGCCCGGCTGCAGGCAGGAGCACAGGACAGTGCCAGCAGCCCCACATCATCTCCCTGGGATAGCCCTGACCAGACTGGCTCTGTTTCAGGGGGTCTGGGAGGTTCTGAAGCCTGAAAGCACCTGGCTCCTCACCTCCTTGCCCCTCCAGGCTCAGTGGCCTCTCCCCCTTCTTGGGTGATGACGACACTGAGACACTCAACAACGTCCTGGCTGCCAACTGGTACTTCGATGAGGAGACCTTTGAGAGCGTCTCTGATGAGGCCAAGGACTTTGTTTCAAACCTCATCATCAAGGATAAGAGGTATGAGGCTGGCAGTGGTCATGGGGGTCTGGGATGGGCATCCCCAGAGCTGCACCGGGTACCGCGCTCTGCCTCTTGCCCCAGGGCCAGCAGCATTCCCTGGGCCCTGCACCAAGTGACTCCCACAGGGCCTTGCCCCACTGCTGACTGTCCCCAGCCTAGTCCTGCATCCCTTCCGGGGCACCTGCCCCAAGCAGGACATGTTGGACCCCTCAGGGTCACGCCCAGCCCCACTGGTCCCTGGGCACCTCCTTTTGGCTGGTTCCTCCCTGCAGGTTTCTGGGGTTTTGGGGCTCTGGGGGAGCTGGAGAAGGGGGTGGTTGGGAGAGGCTTGAGCAAGGCTGACGTGGGCTCCTCTCACCCTCAGTGCCCGGATGAGTGCCGACCAGTGCCTGAAGCATCCCTGGCTCAATAATCTGGCAGAAAAGGCCAAACGCTGCAACCGGCGCCTCAAGTCCCAGGTTCTGCTCAAGAAATACGTCATGCGGCGGCGCTGGAAGGTGCGGGGGGCTGGAAAGGGGATGGAGGTCAACACCTTTTGAGGGGGCTGGTGGAGGGGCTGCCAGCCTCTGTCTGTCCTGATGGATGGCATCGGGGACATCGACGCATGGCTCTGTCTTGCTGTGCTGCTGGCAGCTGGCACACAAGGGATGTGGACCCCTGAGCCTGGAGGGAGGGCTCCCCAGCACCAGCGTCCTTGTGTGGGTGCCCCTGAGGTGAGACCTCCGTCAGGCATTAGGTCCTTTTGTGGTGGTCTCTCCTGAGTGGATCCAAAGACCTGCTTTTAGGGGCAGGAGTGGTGATGGACCCCAGAGCAGGATCTGGATCAGCCTCCAGACCCACAGCCTTGGCCAAAGGATGAGCATCTTTCCTCTTCCCTTTTACAGAAAAACTTCATTGGGGTGTGTGCTGCCAACCGCTTCAGGAAAATCACCAGCTCAGGGTCCCTGACAGCGTTGGGTGTCTGAGCTGGGGCTCCCACAGGAGGCCGAGGCCAGAGAGGAAGCATTTGAGAGGGTCCCGCATCAGTCTTGCTTTTGGACAACAACAGGACCTCTCTGGGGTCCCGACTTCCCCCTGTGGGGCCAGGAGCTGGAGCTGTGCAGCCCCCTCCCTGCCCGTGCTGTGCCAGATGCTGCTCTGGTGCCCACGTCACATCCCTGCTCTGTGCCACTGTCACCGTGAGGCTGCTCTGCTGCGTCCCTGGGGCTGCGCCTGCTTGACATCCAGCGGCTGTGGGACTGCTCGGGGGCCAGGACCTGGCCGGGATCCTCACCTGCAGCAGTTCTGCTGAGCTCGTCCCACCTTGGGTGGCATTGCTGCACTCTCTGCTGGGGGTGCTGGCAGCCACCTCTGGGGCTCCAGCCCACCCTGCTCCCATCGAGTCAATGCTCCCACTGAGATACCCTCAGACTGCGAGGCCGCCCTGGCGCGGAGGCTTCTGATCTCCCTCCTGGGCTGGCTTTGTGATGCCCGACCCGCAGCATCTCTGCTCCGCTCACGCTTCCTTCCTGTGACCTTGGAGAGGAGGAAGGTCATTCCGGCGTGCTCCCTCTGCCTCGGTCACCTGGTGCTTGCTGCTCTTGGACCCAAACTGTGCCCTCTCTGCCTGTAAATGCCGCAACCCTGCCCTGCCTTCACCGCCGGTGGCCCCCGCCTCTCCCGCCCTCCCTTCCCGGCTCTGTGGCTCGGCGATGATGCTGGAGGGGCACCGTGGACCCTCACCCCTGTGCTTTGGCACCGCAGCCAAGGCTGAAGCACCTCCTTCCTGGCCGGCTGGGCATGTGGGAGCGGAGCTGGCCCGGAGCTGCGGCTCGCACAGGAAGGGAGGAAGCTGCAAGCACACTTCCAGAGGCGTCCCCAGCTGGAAGCCAGCGAGGGAAGAAGGAGGCTTTGTGTTCCTCCTGCCCTCCCTGCCCTTCGACTCTGCCAGCGGGGGAAAAACACAACCTCTGCTTCACCCGTCCCCGCCAGATCGCGATGAGCGAGGCGGGCTAATGCAGAGCAGCTGGCCCGGGCTCCCCGCTCCGGCCGGCCCCGCTCACCGGACCACCAACACAGCGGAACTGCTCCGGCCGCCGCCGCGGCGGGGGCTCCCAGGACCTGCCGGGGTGCGCGACAGGGATGCTGCCCCTGCTGCCACCTCGCCCGGCTCCCCATCCCCTCTGCCTGCACCCCTCGGGGCTCTGCCGATGCTGCCAGAGGATGGGCATCCCCCGGGCTTTGCGGCATCCCGCCTCGCCCGCTGTAGGAGGGGATGGGGGGCTGGAAGGGTGTGCCCCGGGTTTGGATTTCACCGCGGCTCAGCCCTCCCAAACTAGGGCTGTGTGTATGGTCTGGGGCCACCTGTGCTTTCTGTGCCTGCTGGAAAAGCCCTGGGGAAGAGACACAGGGAGAACACGGCCCCCCAGCCTCCCTGGCTGCAGCAGCGGGAGGGAATTCGGGCTTGTCCCCTCCGGGCAGGGGCCACGGCTGAAGCCCTGCCTGGTGCTTGCCTTCTTGTAAATAAATGTACAGGTCTGCCCACAGCCCACACCTGCTATTCTGGGGGGCTGAAGAGACCCCGCTCCCCCCCACAGGGCCCCTGCAGCCACGGGATAAGTGGAATGAGGATGGGAAGCAGTGTCTCCTCCCTGGGGCAGAGGGGGTGCAGGGGGTGTGCTGGGGATGGGGACCACCTGGTACGTCCTGTCCTGGTCAGGGCTGTGTGGGCACAGTGCCAAGAGGTTCTGGTCTCTTCACCCTGCATCTCTGAGCACCCCAGGGTGCTGGGGGAAGGGGAGATGGATGGATGATGGATGGTTAGTCAGTCATCAGTCTGAGGTGTCTTCAAAGCTCACGTGGGGTGCAATGCCCAGGCAAGGGCTGGTGGGTGCCAGTGCCCCTCTTCCCGGGGGGGCTGCGGCTGGCCCCGAAGTGGTTAAGGCTGCCAGAGCCCGGACTCCAGCTCCCACCGCGGGCGTCCCTCCCAGCCGCTTCCTGCCGGCAGCCTTTGACCGGTTCCTGTCGGTGACCACCCCGCAGGCCTGGACGCCAGCGCAGCTCCATCTGGTTTGAGTTACGCTCCGTGGCGGTGACGTCTCCTTCCTGTCTGGCCCCAGGAGCTGTGCATCGCCCGGTCCCGGACCCGGCCGGCCGGCCACAGGGGCTGCAGGGCCCTGCAGGGTGGCCGTGAGGCTCCCGGATGGACTCTCATGCCCGGACACTCCTGGCACCCCGAGCTGCTCTGGGGGATCAGTTCCTGGACACAGCCCTGTCTGTGCAGACCCGTGACACAGGGATGTGCAGGCACCAGCACATGCCAGCGTGGGCAACACATATCCCACAGTCTGGTTTGGCTTCTCTAGCCCCTTCCTTCACACCCTGGGGCCCTGCAGAAACACCCATTGAGGCTGGATGAGCAGGGCCACAGGGCTGACGCCTATGGAAATAGCCGTGATCCTATCCCATGCTCCCAGCTGAGAGGCAGGACAGGGGTCATGAGCACCCGAAGCTTTGGGGAGTGGACTGGTCCTCCTAGGGCCAAGGAACATAGTGACAGGGCTGCTCCTGGTCCCATCACAGGCCATGGCAGCCAGTTCCATCCCTCATGTATAGGGTCCTTGTCACCCACACAGATGCATGGCACTGTCTGTGTGTGTACATGTGTGTCCACAGCATCCACCCCCAAAGGCTGGAGCAGCACACATTCCCCATGTCTGCCCATGGCCCTGTGGCACCCACACTGCCCATGGAGGCAAGGGACCCTGAAGACAGCACGGGAAGGAAAGGGGAGTGGGCAGTCCTCTGGCACTGGCACCTGGCAGCATTGCCAGCAGCAGCAGGTTCGCCCCATGACTGGGTGCAGCACAGTCCTGGCCACGGCACAGCCCAGGATGGGAGCGGGTGAGTGGGCAGGGGGCCAGGCCACCCACCGCGAGCCAGGAGCAAGCCAGGGAGGAGGCAGAGCTGGGAGAGCTGCAGGTTCATGACCAGGAATCAGGGTGGGTGCAGGGATGGGGAGCACCGGGAGAGCACATGGCTCTGATCTGCATGCCCGGGTCGTGCAGCCTGTGCAGAGCAGCGGTCCCATCCCTTAGTCTGCGGGGAGCAATGGGATGGGACCTGCTGCTCCCAGCACAGAGACCCCATCCCGGGCACGGCGTGAGCCCGGGGCTGTGTGTTCCCAGCCGGGACGGTCGAGGGGCCCGGCCACGCTGCGTGGGAACCAGACGGCCCCTGGGCACGGCTGCGGCGTTCGCTTCCTCCCGCGCCCCCGGGGACCGTGCAAAGGAGGGGGCTGAGGTCAGCCGCGCTCCCCGCCGGCCGCTCCGGAGACGCCAGCATGATGTAGGCGCTCAAATATTGTTTTCCACTGGGTAGGAAAAAAAAAGGGGGAGAGAAGAGAGGCCCAGGGTTGAGTGGCCGTCCGCGATGACGAAGGGCGGCCCCTCCTGCCCTGCCCGGGGCTGGGACACAGCCATGACCCAGCGGCAGCCGTCTGGGGGCTGATAACAGGGCTGACGCGGCCGCGGTGCTCCTGGTCCCCGAATGACGGCAGTGTTGTCCCTCCGTGCCAGCGCGGCCCCCGCAGAGACCCCCAAGACTGGCCAAGGTGGGGCCCTGCTCACCTTGGGGGGCTGCAGGCGCTGCCACAAATCTGCTCCACACAGCAGCATGGGGAGATCCTGTCAGCCCTGTGTCCTGCACTGTGCCCATCCCGGGGCTGGCTGTGCCCTGGAGTCCTGGCATTGCTGCTTCTGGGGGACACTCTTGCCCAGCCTGGCGTTGGCAGGAAGGGGGGTACAGACACAGCCCTTCACGTTGCCAGCATCACTCTGGCCCCAGTCCAGTGCTGCGGAGCTGCTCACTTGGATGTCCCAGCAATGTGTGGGAATGGGTTGGTGTCTGTGTGGGGACCCCTTCCCACTCTGGTGTCCCAAAGCTTGGCCAGTTGGGGCAGGTCCCTGTGCCCAGCCCGGTGTCAACAGCGGTGACTCAGCCGGTGCCTCCTCTCTGGCAGCTGTTCCATGTGATTCAGGTCAGAGGAATCCACTTTCCTGGCCGTTCCCATAAGAGCTGCAGCCCCTGGCACAGCCCATCTCTGGGGGTGCCCTGGCCTTGGGGTTTGCAGGTGGGATCCCAGCCAGGTACTGGCACAGCCACAAGCAAGGACAGAAAGGGGAGAAAGCCCTGCCCCTCCCATAGCAGAGACCCCACATTGTATCACAACCCCCAGAGCCTCTCTGGCATCTCTCAGGCCACCCGGATGCACAAGTGAGGCCACACACTGAAGCTAGTGCCACTTGTGCCATGTGTGGCACACGGGGTGAAACCAGGCACTTGGATGGGTCCCAGGCACAGAGAAGTAACAGCAAGGCTCCATTGGGGCATAACTTCTGCTGCAGCAGAACCCCTTGACTCCTAGGGACAAGGCTCCTTCACACTACCATGGGATGGGGCTCTGGGGGCTCCTGACCCCACACTGTGGGAGTACCTTTTCTCCCAGGGAACACAGGACCTCGATGTAGGTGCCCTGGCCCAGGCCATGCCCTATCTCCCATTGGCTTCACTGTCCAGCCAGTCAGTGCTGATGGAGAGGCCAGCAGGGATGGGGGCTGTGCCGAGTGGCTTTGGGGACCTGGTCTGGGGCAGAGGGTCCCCAGCTCGCCCTCTGCCCACTGTCCACCTTAAGCAGGGCACAGAGACCACAGAGGCAGTTTTGGGGAATGTGCTTTATTGGGTCTGGGGTGTACCAGGGTGGGGAGTCCCTCACTCAAAGAAGAACATGCCAGGTGTGCGGTAGAGGCAGGGGGGCAGCCCCAGGTGGTAGCCGTTGCCCCCCTGCAGTGGGATGGCAGCCCCCGGCCCCCACGCCTCCTTCTGCTCACCTGCCCGTGGCCCCAGAGCCCCAAAGGGTGGCTGGTGAGGGGCGGCGGGGGCTGGGGGGGCTGCAGCCAGGAGATGCTCCAGCGCTGTGCTGCACGGTCGCTCCTTCATGCAGAAGCTCAGTGCCTGCACCCGGCACTGGTAGCTGCTGCCCAGTGCCTCGGGCCCCGGCCGGCCGAAGGAGCCAAACACGGGCAGTGAGGGCTGCACATAACTGTCTCCCTCCAGGAAGCACGATGGAGGGGGCTTGCTCGTGCCCAGGAGGCTGCCAGGGAACGCAGGTGGCACCTGCCCAAATGGCTGAGTCGTCCCCAGCCCAGGGGCAGCCGGCTCTTCACCCTCCAGTTGCCCCGGGGGAGAGCCTGGTGTGGCCGGCGAGTCCTGCGGGGGGTCCCTGTGCTGGGTGGGCAGCAGGGCGGGCAGCAGGGCAGGGTGCTGGGCCGGGCGCTCGCCGGGCAGTGGGTACTGACCTGGATGGGGCAGTTGCAGTGCTGCCGGGAGCCCGCCGAAGACAGTCTCCTTGGGTGGGCGGCTCTCAGGGGGTGTGAAGAATGGCCCCTTGGGCTGTGGCGTGTCCGGCAGGTACAGGCAGGGCTGCGTGGCCTTGGGCGGCTGACGCCGGGCACAGGGCTCGGTGCACCCTGGCACTCCGGCCCCCTCGGACAGCGTGGCAGGGCTTGGCAGGCGCCCCGTGGCCACTGGTGAGGTGTAGCCCCCCTCTACCTTCCCCTCCTCAGGCAGCAGGGTGGCAGGCAGCCCCCGTGCCCGCTGTCTTGGGGTCTTCCCACGCCCCTCGTCCCCCTCAGTGCCTGGAGCATCCCGGAGGCCCCTCTTCCTGGTGAAGCGCCGGCGGCGCCGCAAGAAGCTGCCGTTCTCAAACATGTTGTAGCAGTCAGGGTCGAGGGTCCAGTAGTTGCCCTTGCCCGGCTTTTTGTCGTCGCGGGGCACCTTGACGAAGCACTCGTTGAGGGAGAGGTTGTGGCGGATGCTGTTCTGCCAGCCCTGCTTGTTCTCGCGGTAGAAGGTGAAGCGGCCCATGATGTAGCGGTAGATGCCACTGAGGGTGATGCGCTGCTCGGGCGCACTCTGGATGGCCATGGTGATGAGGGCAATGTAGCTGTAGGGTGGTTTGGTGGCCTCGGTGCTGGGGAAGGGGCCGCCGGCTGGCTCGGCGGGCGGTGGGCTGCGCAGCGCCGTGTCGCTGACGGGGAGGTCGGGCTGCATCCTCCCGGCCGGCCGCTGCCTTCCCAGCTCTGCCGCCGATCCCGCTCCCGGCTCTGCCGCACGGCCCGTTAAAACCCGCCGGCCGGCGAGGGGGCGGCGGGCCCCTCCTCTGAGGGGCCGCCCAGGGCGGAGCGGGGCTTTGCCGTCCAGCACTGGTCCCTGCGGACACACAGACGGATGCTCCGCCAAGACCTGCGGCCAGCAGCCAGTGGCCGCGGGGCTGGCACAGCCGCAGCCTCCCCAGGGTGGAGGCGGGCACAGCCCCCGGCTCCCCCAGCCCCTTTTCCCACGCAAGGTTCCCACGAGCTGGTTCTCATCCTGCCCTGCCCACGGTGCGCAGCCGGGCTCCAGCTGCGCCTGGAGGGGGGCTGAGCGGGGGGATGCTGGCAGGACTGAGGGGGCTGCCTGCCCTCAGATGCCCATCTGCCCCCTGCCCACCCCAGTGCCTCAGCCCTTGCTCCCAGTCTGGGCTTCTGCCAGGTCTCTGTGCTGTGCCAGGTCCCTGCACCATTCCAAACCCTCAGGGTGCCACGTTCCCCCAGAGCCCACTCGCTCCACTCATCAGGGGAAACTGAGGCACAGGACAGGCTCCCATGTTGCCTGGTCAGAAGAACAGCCGACAGGCACCTCACTGTTGCCTTTAGCCCTGACAAGGGGCTGGAACACGGGGCAGGACAGACCTTGAGCCAGCACAGGGGCGTGGGGTGGGCTCACGCTGTTCCCTGGTGGCTGGGGCTGAGCTCGCTTTGCTCCCACAAGGCTCTGTGCAGACTCAGCTTCCCCAGCCACCTGTGCTCTCCTCAGATTGGCACCAGTCCCACATACCAGAGCCAGCCCCCAACATTGGTACCAAAACACAACCTTTATTTCTAAGTTTCACAAATGGTGAGTCCTGGCAGTGCAAGGTGCGAGAATGGAGCTGGCTCTGCCCTGGCTCGCTGAACAGGCACACAGCAAATCCCGCCCGGGGAGCTCCTGGGCAATAAATACAGCTATCACAGGGGACAGCAGTGCCTGCCCACCCTGGGCCATCACCTGCCTGCATCCAGTTCCACACGCTGAGCACCCTGTGCACTCTGCCGCGGGACACGCAGCTGGAGTAGGGCCGTGGGGCTCAGAGCCTCCTGCTCTGAGACTTTATGGTGACTGTGCTCTCCTCTCCTGCCCAGCTCAGGGCTGGCAGAGCTGTTTGAGGACGTGCATAACATGGCTGGAGGTGCCGGGGGCACAGGGATGGGGGGAGTTGCGGAGCAGCGTTGGCCTCAAGCGCAGGGCATGGTGGAAGAGCTCCCGTGCGAACACCGGCTCCACCTGTGGAGGCACAGAGTGACAGAATGGGCACAGGTCTGCATCCCCCCACTGCCATGGTCCCGGTGCCAGGCTCAAGGGTTGCCAGCCCTGGTGTGTACTCACGTGGGCCATGATGAGCTTCTGTAAGGGGTGCCCAGCTCTGGTGGGGTACTCCTCCCCGAAGCACAGGTGGATCTGGTACTGTGGCATGAACCGCCCATTGCTCAGGTACTCCCGCAGCTCTGAAAGACACCAACCCTGTCAGGGGACATGGGGACCCCACAGCCTCAAGCAGCCATGCCCCACTTCCCGTGGGGATCGGGGTCTCCTGGGCTGGCGGGCGGGACTTACGCTGCAGATACTGCTGCGTGTCCAGCAGCTTGTAGGTCTTCTCCCTCTCCAGCTTGTTGGGCCAGTTCCTGTGTGGGGCCAGTGGCCCCTTCCAGTACACCCTGCCCTGGCACTGGCGCTTCATGAAGACCCCCTCGGGCGCTACCCACAGCAGCACCCCACGCTCCAGGTGGGGCAGGAGCCGCTCCAGCACATTGGCCATAGTGGCGGCATGGCCGTGGCCACTGAGCACCTGCGGCGGGGGGAACTCGATCTGCTCCATGCAGGAGGGGCCGTAGAGGCGCTCGCTGTCGGCCGGCACGGCGCGGGTGGTGATGCGACAGCCTTCGGCCGTCCGGGTGGTCACCTCCTTCACCAGCACGTCGCAGTAGTAGAGGCGGATGTGGAGCCAGCAATCTGGGGCGAGGGGAGAGTCAGCTCGCGGGCAACCTGGGCTGGTGGGGCCACCCAAGGCACTGCCCACTAGCATGGCTCCTACCTGAGCTGTTGACATCCTCCACAGGGTGGTAGAACTGGGGTCTGGGAAGGAACTGGCCATGGGTTGGGTTCCAGCCATAGAAGACTCCCCTCATGGGGTACCCTGGACCAGGGCAGAGACGAGGTGGTAAAAGGACGTGGGCAGTTGTCCTCGAGGACTCCCAGGTGCTCTCCTGGCCTGGTGGGCAGCAGGGTCCTTTGCACAGTGTTTGTTCATTACTGGGGCTCATTAGAGCCCCTAAGTACATGATCAAGTGGCTTTGCTGGGGCAAAGAGGGAGTCCCCAGCCCGTCTTTATCTCTGCAGGTGTTTCCTGCACAAGGGACAGGAGAGCAGGATCTCTCCTGCCAGGAAGTGCGTGCTCCCTGCCACCAGCCCCATCCCATCAACCGGGGCCCTCCTCACCTCGCTCAGTCGGGTGGGCAGAGAGCAGGGGCTGTGGAGACCCGTGGTCTGTCTCCTGTGAGTCTTTCTGGCTTTCCTCCTTCTTCGGACTCCCTGCAGTGCTGCCCTGGGGGTAGGAGCGGCTTCAGTGAGAGCTAAGCTGGCAGCAGGGGTCCCTGAGCTCCTCCTGCCTCTGCCATGGACCCTGTGCACCAGCCTGAGCCTGCGTGGCACAGGGAACTCTCAGCAGTGCCCCATGGGACAGACACAGGCAGTGTGCAGGCCGGGGAGCAACTGACAGATGAGGGGAGTTTTGGGGGTCCCACCTTCTCCCTTGCCCGGATGGCACAGGGTGGGCTCACCTGCTGGTCCTCACTGCCTGGGGACTGTGTGTCATTGTCTTCTGCAGAGAGCAAGGGAAAACTGATGAGCCCCTGGCAAACAGCAGGAGCAGCTCCAGGGAAGACAGCTGGCATCCCCGGACACCAAGAGAGGAAGAGGAGCAGGAAGGAAGGGTGATGTCTGTCTTTGAGACATGGGGCTCGTACAGTCATGGTGCAGGCATCAACCCCACAACTGGCACAGGAGCAGGGACAACAGGGACGTACCTGCATCACAGGCTCCATCAGTCACGATCTGGTACACCTTGTAAGGTTCGGAGATATCGAGTTGGCTCCGCTCAGGCACCTCCTGGAAGTCAGTGCTCTTGTTGAGGGCACAGCGGAGACGAGTCTTCCAGGTGGAGGGGTCGGCCTTGTCTGTCCCTTCATGGTACTTCCCTTTGTAGACAGCCCAAGCCTGAGGGACAGAGGGTGCCCTGTGCTCCGGGGGCTGCCCACACCCCAGCACTGCCCAAGGTGGGAACAAGTCCACCGGGGCTGGGGGAGGAGGGGGGGACAGTGGAGAACTGAGGCTGTGTGTCCTGGGTGGTCGTGGGGTCCCAGGGGAGCACATGGAGCTGGGCAACAGGGAGCTGGGCAACAGGGAGCCCCGGGAGTGTGCACGGAGCACGGAGGGGTGTCCCAGGGGTGTGCATGGAGCCAAGCTGGGGTGTTTTAGCGCTGCCCACATCACCAGGCAACAGAGAGCCCTGGGGATGCACATGCAGCTGGGTACGTGGTCCCAGGGCTGTCCACGGAGCTAGGCGAGGGATTCCTGAGCTGCACATGGAGCTGGGCAGTGTGGAGCATATGGTGCTGGGCAATGGGGAGCCCCCGGGGGTGCGCACAGAGCCCGGCAGAGGGGAGCCGCAGGCAATGGGGAGCCCCGGGGGTGCACACGGAGCCCGGCAGAGGGGAGCACCAGGCAATGGGGAGCCCCGGGGGTGCGCACGGAGCCCGGCAGAGGAGAGCACCAGGCAATGGGGAGCCCCGGGAGTGCGCACAGAGCCCGGCAGAGGGGAGCAGCAGGCAATGGGGAGCCCCGGGGGTGCACACGGAGCCGGGCATGGGAGAGCACCAGGCGATGGGGAGCCCCGGGAGTGCGCACGGAGCCGGGCATGGGAGAGCACCAGGCGATGGGGAGCCCCGGGAGTGCGCACAGAGCCGGGCATGGGAGAGCACCAGGCGATGGGGAGCCCCGGGGGTGCGCACGGAGCCCGGCAGAGGAGAGCACCAGGCAATGGGGAGCCCCGGGGGTGCGCACAGAGCCGGGCATGGGAGAGCACCAGGCAATGGGGAGCCCCGGGGTTGTGCACGGAGCCCACGGGGGGCGAGTCCCGGGGGGCGCTCCCGGGGCTGGGTGGTGGTCGCGGGGAGCGCGGGGTACCTTGAAGAGCGCCGCGTCCTGCTGCTGCCGGTAATCCTGCTTGGCCGCGTGCTTCCAGGGGATGCGGAAGAGCGTCCGGTGCCGGTTCTCCCAGCGCAGCCCCGGGTACCGGCCGCTGTCGATCTGCGCGATCAGCCACTCCTTCAGCCGCATGGGCGCCCCCGGCTCCGCCATCGCGGCCCGGCGCCGAAAGCGAAAGCGCCTCGGCTTTCACTTTCCCTTCCCCGGCACACGCCGCCGGTTCTGGCTGCCACACGACACAGGGGACGGGTCTTAAAATTTTTTCCCTGCCTCTGGTTTCCCGCAGCAGCATCCGACATCTGAGTTCGGGAAAAAGTGCTGTAGTAACTGAGCGGGACAACAGCGGGACTCCCAGAGGGATCCCCAACAGAGGCGTCCCCGGGGTTTCATGCCCTCACACTCTCTGCAGCCAGGTACGGCAATGGAAATTTTAGGCCCTTTCCGCCGCTCATTGGCTCCTGCAGAGCCTCTGGGTGATCAGCCTCCACCCCGGTCGGTGCCGCAGGTGGAGGCAAAGGGTGGGTGCCCCTTCCCTGCCTGAGGCTCAGCCTTTTCCTGTCACCCAGAACACAATGTGCAGCTCGCACTGGTAGTTCACATACCGAGATACTTGCACTAGGTGTATGTCTCAACACAGGCTCCCTGCACCCACGGGAGAGGGGACAGGCACATTACATTCACGGCAGAGGGGACAAAGCACCAGAAAGCACGTGCAACTGCCATTTACCCCTCCCAGGTGCCTCCCCTCACACTTTTAGGACTCCCACATGCTCTCGAAAGGGGCAAGGGACCCTACTCTCCCGATCCTCCTGCTTCGGTGACCTGAACACCTCCCAGCCCCAGGGACCATGTTAGGGTTAGGGTTAACCAGCAGCTCATCCCGCGGGTATGGGGAGCCGCGGGGAGCTGCACGGGGTTTCCAGGGTGGTGTGAGCAGTCACATGTTCCCATCTCTCAAATCGCTCCTCTGTTCTAATCTGTCTCTGCTCACATCTGTTTCGCGGGGCTCTTTGCCCTGAGTCGGAACGGGAACCGGGTGGGAAGGGCGGATGAGCTGCACCCGGGGCTGTCGGGGCCCGGGAGGAAGCCTGACTCATCCTGCTCCCCGCTGGCCCCCAGCAGGGCACGGGCTGGGGCGCTGGGCAACCCTGGCATGACACGGCTGTTGGTTCCTCCATCTCTGCTGCAGAGCCCCGTGTTGTCGTGCAGGGAAATCCGCCTCCTCGGATCGGCTGCAGCCCCCCAGGTCACCTTTTGCAGCCCCTCAGGTCTCCTTTCCAGCTCTGAGTCAGAGAAATTCACCTCTCGCCGGGAGGAGAAGCAAAGTCCCTGAGAGCTGCCGGGGCTGCGAAGTCTCCAAATGAATAATCAGCGGCAGAGCGCCCAGTCCCGGGCTTTCCCAAAGGACGTGGGGATGGGGCACGGCCGCGTGGCACAGAGGGCACGAGGCCACACTGGGAAGGGGTTTTCTCTCCTTACTGAGCCCGCCTGGGGCCCCTTTGGTGCAGAGCGAAGCCCACGCAGCCCCTGCACCTCTGTTCTGGGAGTGCCGGGGGGCCACGTTCTGGGAAAAGGGCCTGGGACTGACCGACAGAGAATCCACACATCCCCTTTCTGCCTTGGGAAGCGGAGCAATAGCAAGGGGTCATTGCATAGTCCCAGTGGCTTGCACAGATTACATTCAAGGCCGGGAGATAATCGCAGCCGCCGGCTCGTTTGCCAGCCCCGGCCCGCGGGGATAAGCCTTATCGGCCGGGGATTTCATGTGCTGTGACAGCCGCGTGGTGACGCGGGACCCGGGGGATCTAATTACCCGGGCATCAGCGAGGAGGATCAGGGGCCGGATTCCACACCGGATTCCCCACTGTGCTGCTCCCGGCGCAGGGAAGGTGAAACTGCTTAATCCTTAAACCTTTCATGCAGAAATGAGATTCAAAGAGGAGTCAAACATTAACTCATAGCTAACCCTGCCCTCACCCGGGGTTTTCCAAGTTGTGCAAACCAGATCTGCCAAAATAAATACGTTTTGCTGTGCTGCTAAGCTGGGCTGGGCTGAGGGGCCACAGCTCTGTGTGATTTGCAGTGGGAACAGGGGAATCCCTGCGTGTAAACGCCTCGGCATGGCGTGTCCCAGTGTGGGAGGGTGCAGCTGTGCAGGAGGCACACATCAGTCCCAGGTGTGTGGTCCTGGGGTGCAGGCTGCCACCCTGCTGGGTGCTGGGGGCCCAAGGGTGCCAGAGAGCCCTGGCGTGGATGCGAGGGAGCTGGAATAGCAGCCTGGCAGGAGTTGGGAGGAGAGGAGGACTCCACGGCTGATGATACAGAAGCAGCAGAGGATTATGAGCCCATGGTTGCTTTGTTGACTCAGTGTCTACCCAAAGAGGGGGGAGAGGGGCTCCCACGCTGCCTGGATCACCCAAAGGCAGCACCCAGCCCAGCAGACAGGTCCTGGCGGCATGGAGGAAACCTGGTCCTGAAGCTCTGTCTCCTGGGGGATCCCTTGCCCTAGGAGAGGGGTGGCAGGGACAAGGGGGACCCCAAAAACATGCTCTGACTCCCAACAGGGGCAACCCAGCTGGGCATCCCTAGAATATTCCCCACCTCAGACTCTGCTCCAGGAAAAGGTGTAAATGGGACAGGTCTGGGAAGGAGCTGGGCCTTGTGATGCTCAACTGTTGCCTGGCTCCCATCACTCCCAGAACCTGGAGCCAGCAGACTCCTGGACCTGGTGAGTGGGTACACTGCAGTGAAACAGCCTCCAGGTGAGCTCACACCTGCTGCTCCCGACCTCTCCTGGAGCAGAGCCTGTCCCCAGAGAGCCCTGCCATGGCAGCCACATTTCTGGCCTCTCTTGTCACCTTACCACAAGGCAGTAGGGTGGTCCCTGTCCAGGCATGCTGGTGTCCCCAGCCCACTCCTTCCCCACTCTCCCCTGGGCTCAGAGAGTGTCCAGCAGCAGCTTCAGACCTGCCCCATGCCAAGACCTTCCTCCTCGGCATCCCTGCTCCAACCCAGCCACCACAAGGGAGTCAGACTGCAGATAAGGGGTGTTTATTACTGGGGGATATAGAAAGTCTTTAAGCGAAATGGCTTAAGGCTCTAGTGAGGTCTGGCCAGGTTAAACGCTTGGTTCCCACCTGTTGCAGATTGTGCCCTGGGATGGGCAGGAATGGGGTGCAATGGATTCCTAAAGCTACAGTGCTTGTTCAGGGCTTGTGCTTGGCCAGGCTGGAGCTGGACCCTCACCTGGGAGCCGGTGTGGTGGCATTACCTGCTGACACACTGGTGTGTCCCTGCTCCACAGTCACCTGGGCACTGGGAGCTTGTGCTGCTGGTGGGAAAACTGCTCTGAGGGAAGCGCCAGCTCTCGCACACCCTGTGCACCCTGAGGCCTGTGCAGTGGGTACCCAAGTGCTAAAGCTGCTGCTGGCAACACCTGGGTGCTGGCGTGGGGCAGAAGAGAACCCCTCTGTGTTTTGGCCTGAGCAGGAGCCTGCAGTGACCTGGGGGCAGAGACCTGCATCCCCAGCATGCCAGATGCAAAGAGGATGAGCCCAGCGAGTGTCGCAAAGTCCAGCAGTGCCCATGAATCCCACCCGCACAGAGGGTGGCCTGCTGCCACCCAGAAGAGAAGAAGGAGCTGGGTTTGGTGCAGGTCCCTGCCCAGTGCTCCCCATCCCGCTGTATTTTGTCCTTCATCTCTCCCAGGCTGTTGGGTGATTCTCGCTGCTCTCCCTTGGCTGGGGTCACTTCAGACAAGCTGGGATGCAGGAGAATGTCCTCTTCACTCGCAGCAGGAAGGGACTTGTGCTCCTGATGTCTCTGGCTCTTGGGACCAGTCCCTGCAGAGCTCCCTCTGTCCTGGAGGTTCCTTCTCTCCCTGCTGGCAGCAAGGCTTTTATTTCTTCCTCATCGTTGAAAGGGGAAGTCCCATACCTCTGCTTCAGGTGCCTGCGGACCTGGGGAAGGAGTGAGAAGCAAAATAAGGCAATGCTTTCCAAGGGCAGATCCAAGCCTGCCAGTAAAGGGAGTGGGGAAAAAATGGAGTCCCCTCAGGACTCCTCCTTGCTCTGAGACCCATGGCAGGCTCAGCAGAGCACAGGTGGCAGAGGCTGGTCCCACCTTGCGGGCTGCGCTGCCGCCGAATTCAGACAGCTGCTGCCTGAAGCCAGGGTTGGGGTTGGCGACAGGCCGGACGGTCCGGATGGCATCCAGCACCTCCTGGCAGCTCAGCTCCGTGACGACCATGACGTATGCCACGACCACGGTGGTGCTGCGGGAGATGCCAGCGAGGCTGGCAAGGGAAAGTGGAGAAGGGCTTGGGTTGGTGCCGCACCCTGAACCCACACTCGCCTCTTCCTCCACCCCTGGGCCTCAGCTATTTCAGTTCCTCTTTGCTGAGGACTTGCTCTCCCGGAGGTCTGAGCCCTTCCAAGGTCCTGGCCATCGATGCCTAAAAATACCCACTCCTCCCCTGGGAATGGGAGCAGCGGCCGCTGCCTGGCTGCCTGCCCCAAACCCCGCTCATCCCGCATGCTCAGCTGCAGCAAGAAGTTGCCCTGGCTCCACGACTGCCTGGATCCCACTGGATTTGAGTCACAAGCTGCAGCCAAGGGTGGATCCTGGGTGGGTCTGTGGGCATGGAGCCCTCTGGCACAGGCTGGCTTTGATCAGGGGTCTGCAGCCGGGGCTGGATATCTGTGGAGCTGGGGGGACACAGCAGCAGGCATGGGGGAAAAAGCATTACCAGTGAACGAGGCAGTTCCCTCCATGCAGACGACACTGGTGGATAAAACTGATGCATTCCTTGAAGTGCCTCTTGCTAGCAGGAAAAATAAACCAGACAAAATAAGAACTTCAGGGGTGGAACAGGATTTTTGGCTGCAGGCAGAGCAGCTCTGTGTGTTTGAGTTGCTTCAGGGGCTCTGCCAGACACTGCTGAGACCTGAGCAGCTCAGTGTTGTTGATTCCCAAGGGAAGGTGGATCTGCCAGCTCATCCCATTCTGGGGACGCAGCAGGGGATGCTGTGCTGGGGATGGATGGGGCTGCCCTGTGACTCGTGTGACTTGTGCTGGGGCAGTGGGACGTAGGCTGCTCACATCTCCAGCCACACCAGCACCCTTGGCCAGCTTCACACCCTTTCACCTGCTTTCCCCTCTCCAGGCAACTCCCAGGAGCGTGCTTGCTGCTCCAGTCCATGGGTACTGCAAAGGGGCTGCCCCTCGCCTCACCCCAGGCCTTGGAGCCATTCACAGTGGTCACTGAACTGGGATGCTGTTGGGGTCTGGGGCTGCTCCCCAGCCCTGTAGCATCACACTTTTAGCCTGCGGGTTGCTTTGCTTGAGAAGTTGAAGGCAGCACCTCGAGGGCTTGGCGTGCTGTGAGCCCTCACCCCTGGATGCCCTGAAGACCCCAGCCCTCGAGCATCCCTGACCTTCCCGGGGTACTCACATGTTGGCCTCGGGGGTGTCAGGCAGGGGGATGCGGAGGTAGGTAATATCCTGGAAGACACAACAGGAAGAGGACGAGCTCAGGCACCGCAGTCAGGGTGTTGTACATGCTCACAGCTGGGCTGGCAGCGCCTTTGCTGCTCACCTGGAACTGCCCGTGGAGTTTCACTCCCCACACATGGCATCCCCCTATGTGGGGATGGGCCCACACCCTCCTTTGGGTGAGGGAGGGCAGGGGGACACTGGTGACTCCTGGGAGGGGCTGGGAAACAAGATGAGGCTGGAAAGCTGGAAACTGTTTCCTGTCAGCGTTCAAGGCCAGGTTATGGTCACAAGACAGGCAGTTTCCCATGCTGGGGGGCTGTCCAGCTCCTCTGGAACCACTGACCAGGGAGGTGTACGTGCCATGGGATGCTCAGAAGGAGAAGGAAGAAGATGCAGCATGGAAGGAGCTGCAGGGTTCTACACGGTGGCATCAGGTGCAGGATCCTACCTTCAGCAAGGGCTGGGGGGATTCGTGGATCGAAATGATGTGGGTGATCTTGTTCCGGCTGAGCTGCTCCAGGTCTTTGGCATCTAAGAGATAAAACTAGATATCCACATGTATTCCTTTCTTACCCTTTTCTTCCTACAGTGCGCCCACCATGCTCCTGCAGCCAGCCAGCACATGGAGCCTTTCTCCAGCAGATCCACTGCATCCCACCCCCACATGCAAACACAGAAATCTGGAATGCAAACCCTGTGATCCCAAACCACAGACCTCTCCCTGTAAAGGCACTTGCTCGTGCTGGGAGAAGCATTCACACCTGCCCGGAAACACTCCGTGTCAGTGTCCCTCCTGCCTGTACTTGTCCCCAGTTTGGCAGGAGACTCGCGCCCTGCCTGCACCTCCCTGAGCAGACACGCCTGGGACTGGGACTTGCTGCAGCCTGAGGGATCTGCTTTATCTTGTGAACTGTGGAAGTGGAGCTGCAGCAATCCAGATCAACTCTTGATTTTCTGTAGAAAGCCCCTGAGCAGTGACTTGCAGCGCTCTGGTGTGTCCTTTCTGCAGCCACATGGACAGAAATGAGGTGTCCTTGGCTGTCTAGGGGGAAAATGCCCTCCCTCTCACTGACACTATCATCCTGGCCATGATCCTGGTCTCTGGTCCAGCACACCAGTTATTGTGCTGGGAGGGGAGCGTGCTCATCTTCCTGAACAGCTTCTGAGCATCTCCCTTTCATGTCATGACCAGCAGACACTGCAGGAGTGGACAAAGAGGAGGAGAAACATTTCCCCATCTCATTCCTTTGGGCTTCTAAACTTTCACATGGTGTAAAACCTTGGTTTGGGAATCCAGACCTCAATGTGCTAATGGCATGATGTGAATTTTAATGGGAATGAGTCTTGAGGGAGATGCTCTGTGGGGCAGCTGTGCTGTACATGTGGGGAGGGAGATGGGGACCCTTGTGGGCACTCACACAGCACCCACCACCTTCCCATCTTCCTCGGCAGGCAGTGACAGCAGGTAGTGACACAAGAATCAAAGCTTAAAGGGACTGGAAAATCTTATAGTTAGAGAAAATGCCTCTGTGAGCTTAATGTTGCAGGCCTGGAGTCTTGCTGTCACCCTGGATTGCTTGGCAGAGCAATGCTCAGGTGGCATCAGGCCAAGACCACACAGCTGCTCACAGGAACCTCTGTGATGAACCTGTGAGCTGGGTGCCCCTGTCCCTCTGTGTCCATGTGTCTGAAGAGCTCAGGGCAGCCTTCAAATCAGGAAACCATGCAAAGGCAGAGAGTTCCTGCCTTGCATTCCCCACGATGCCTCCACTTCCACTGCTGCCTGCCCAAACCAGGAGGCAGAGTGGAGTGGGTGGTGGGTGCAGGCAGGGTGTCAGGCAGAGTTTGCAGGCAACTCAAGCAAACCACCCTTCCAAGCTGGAGGACATCTCTGCAGCAGCTGGGTTCCGCTTACCGACAAAGTTCCCAAGGTAGAGGCCGGGAAGGATCTGTGGAACACAAGGGGAAGTGGCAGCGTGAGCAGTGACCTTGTGCCATGGTACCCACTGTGCTGGGACCCCCCTGGTGAGAAGCAGCAGCCTTGGCTGGAAGGGCCAAAACTCTGGCATTGGAGTGTCCATCACCAGCCCCAGGGCAGGAATGGTGCTGGTGCAGGTGGACCTGTGCATTCCCAGGGATGCCACTGCCCTGGCATTCAGGACAAGGGGCTGGATATATCCCTGGCACCTGCAACCACCTGGTGCTTCACCCTCATGTGTGCCGGCAGTCAGACATGGGGGTTTTTTATTGCTCCACTTGTTTATCATCAATAAATCCACCGTTGCGGTTTATTACCTGAGCTCGGCAAGTTGCATATGCCTCTGGACAGCCTTGGACTATACCCATGACCTGTGTAACTCCTGCTGCCTGAGAGACAGAGAAGCAACAGGCACAGAGAAGCTTGTGGGGGATTTGGCTGTCCCACTCCCAGCCCCAAGCCTTGCTCCCCTCACTCTGCACTGCAGGGAGCCCATTTCTCACAGCCCAGGCAGAGATTGCTCTGGACACTGTGCCTTCAGCTTATTTCCCTTGGGAAATTCCATTTCTCATAAAAATATAATTACTTGACAAGGCCTCTGTTAACAGCATTGCAGATGCAGAAGCAGGACACCTTGCTACCC
Source organism: Grallaria varia (assembly GCA_013396735.1). NCBI lineage: Eukaryota > Metazoa > Chordata > Aves > Passeriformes > Formicariidae > Grallaria > Grallaria varia. The sequence goes on from VWZG01010267.1 coordinate 45,740, forward strand.
TTCTAACACAGGGCTATTTTATATTCTCCCTCACTCACAGCCTGGGCAGTGAAGGGCTGTTCAATCCTGTATTCAGCCAGTTCGTCCTCAGCGTCTCCCTGCAGCAATGTTTGGTGCCCAGGGCAGGTGGAGGGCATTTCCACCAGCACAGCTGGGCTCACACTTGTCTCACTGCTCACATTCAGAAATGTTTCTCTCATTTGTTCAGCTTAAAGAGGTTTGGGGTTTTTTTTATGATTCCTAAGATTTTAGATCCATTTTCTATCGACAGGGTGCTTTTAACTCACAGCTGCGGCACTGAGAGGAGAGGGTAGGAGAAAGCCAGCTAGCAAGGGCAGCTCCCAAGGGCAGGGCACTGAACCATGAATAAACAGCACGTGCCTGTCCCCAGCACCCTGCTAACCCTCTCCTCGCAGGAGAAAACGGGGTAGCACATAAACAAAATAGCGCCCATCCCCTCTAGCCAGTGACAGGGACCCCCACGCACAGCTCGGTCCCGCTGAGCAGGGGGCGTGGGACCACCAGGCTCGGGATCTCACAGGGCTCCCGGCGTGCGCTTGGAGCTGGTTCCTTGGGGTTAAACGTGTAGGGAAAGGTTCCCCACTCCCTCGAAGGGGCTCGCTGTGACCTTTGTCCTCCACACCCCCTAAGCAGCCGTCGGGACGAGCCCCGGCGCAGTGTCCCTGCCTGTTTCTCCTCCGGTTGTGCCCTGCTGGCAGGCAAACAAGCTGCCCGAGAGCCGCGCTCTGGGTCGGATCCGCTGCCGGCAGGTGAAACGCCGCTTGGCACGGCAGGGGCAGCGCCAGGCGAGGGTCTCCGAGCGGCGGCACCGGCCGGACCGCAGAGCAGCCGCCCCAGCGCTCCCAGTTACCTGGCTCATGCCGTTCCCCATGGCCGACCGCGGGCGCCGGGGGAGGGCACGGGGCGCGGGTGTCCTTGTCCCCAGTGCTGCCGTCCTCCCTGTCCCCGGGCGCGGCTGCCGTCCCCGCTCCCCGGTCGGGTTTCCGTCATGAAGAGCTCGGTTCCCGCGGGATCGGCGGGCCGGTGGCGGTGCCGGGGCGGAGGGGAGCGCGGCCGCCGCGCTCCGCCGCTCCTGCCCAGGCCCTTCCCCGGCTGCTCCGGCGCTGCCGCGCTCCGGCTGCTGCCTGGCCGGGAGCAGACAAAGGAGGAGAAACTCCCCCCCTGCGCCGTGGCGTGGGAGCGCGGGGCCGCGCTGGCTGCTGCCTGTCGCCGCTGCCCGCGGCCGCACAAGGCTGCACTGTTGGGAGAAGAACAAAACCTTTGTCCCGCTCCATCAAGGAAGGTCTGTGCGGCCACGCGGCGAAGCACCCGGCAGCGTGCCTACCCCTGCCCACGCCATGCCCACTCCTGCCTACCCCTCCTCTGCCCGCTCCGTGCCCAC
>VWZG01010267.1:47216-60948 GCA_013396735.1 Grallaria varia
GCCTACCCCTGCCCTGCCCTGCCTGCACTTATCCCTGCCTGCACCATGCCTACCCCTGTCCTACCTGCACCATACCTATCCGTGCCTGCACCATGCTTACCCCTGTCCTGCCTGCACCATACCTATCCCTGTCTGCACCATGCCTATCCCTCCCTGCTCCATACCCATCCCTGTCCGCACCATGCCTACCCCTGCCCTGCCTGCACCATGCCTATCCCGGCCCTGCCCGCTCCGTGTCCGCCCCTGTCCGCACCATGCCCATCCCTGCCTGCACCTATCCCTGCCTGCACCATGCCTACCCCTGCCCTGCCCGCTCCACGCCCACCCTGCCCGTGCCCACCTGCAGGCAGGTGCCGCAGAGTCCCTGCCTTGCCCGGGGCGCTGGATGAGTGTCCCGGGGACCTCGCAGGACAACAGGATGGGCAGTGCCTGCGGGTGCCAGGGGTGAGGGGTTGCCGCTGCCTGTCACCCACCGCCCCGGCCCGCAGGGAGGGTCGGACCGAGGGGTCCCCCCGGGGGGGATCGGGGGGTCTCAGGCCGGGGGGTTCGGGGCGCGGGGGCCGCGCGCGCCCCCTGGCGCACAGCGGCGCCGTTGTCATGGGGACGGATGCGGGGACGGATGCGGGGACGGATGCGGGGACGGATGCGGGGACGGCCGGGGGTCGCAGCCCGGCCCGGTGGACTCCCGGCGCTGTGCCCCGGCTCCTGCACATTCCCAGGACAGCGTGTTAAGGCTCAGCAGCCCCCCGTGCAGCACAGCCCGCCCCACCCCACGGGCTCCCCACCGTGTATAGGGAGTATCCCTGGTGTCTACGGGCAGGTTTAGACGCAACACGTAATGCACAACCACAGGCTGGAAAACGCCTCTGAGATCATCGAGTTCAACCTATGACCCAACACCACCACGTCAATTAGACCATGACTCCATGTCCAGTCTTTGCTTAAATACCTCCAGGGACAGCGACTCCACCACCTCCCTGGGCAGCCTGTTCCAGTGTCTAATCACGCTTTCTGTGAGGAAATGACTCCTGATGTCCACCCTGAACCTCCCCTGGCACAGCCCTGTCCTGTCCTGGGTGTTGTCTCCATGCAGCACAGCAGCTGGGCGGGATGTGATCCCACCGAGAGCCTTTACCCTCACCAGCCATGGCATCTGGGCAACCTGTTCTAGTGGAAGTTGTCCCTGCCCATGGCAGGGGGTTGGAATGAGATGGTCTTTAAGGTCCCTTCCAATCCAAACCACTTGTGACTGTGAATGGAGTCTGAGGCTGTTTGGTAATGCTGGGCTGGCACCTGTGGTGGTCCAGGAGTGCTGCAGGGTCGCTGTGGGAAACTGCCTGCCCTGCAGAGACGGGTGAAAAAGCTACAGAAGGAATGGTAGAACGTAGACCTGCCCTGTTCTAGCTCCCTGTGCTCATGCAGAGAGGCAGAGAATTGAAATCGAGCCTTCTTCTTAGTAGGAGAAGTTCTCAATAGTATCCATATTTATTTATTTTCCCCCTCAGAGTACATGGTGTAGTTGATCCCCAACCTTAAAACGAGGGTAATTAAAGCGAGTCAGACTGTGGGAGCATTTGTTGTGCTGAATCTTATGTTTCTCTTTCTTACCCAGCTGAGTCAGAACAGCTGCTTAGTGAAAGATCTGAAGAGGTTTTGAAAGCAGTTAGAAAAGGAAGCAGGAAAGCCTAAGGCAAGAAAATGTGCCTTTATTCTGAAGCCCCTCAAAATGCCTTCAGAGTACTACTTGTTTGTGGAAGAATGTTGCGAGAATCCTGTCATGGCTTGGGTTATGAAACTGGTAAGTGTGTGCTTTCCCAAGGAAAGTGAGAGATGAATGGCTGCCTTCGTTCTGCAGAAGGAGAGGAAAATATGCAGGAAACCCGCAGGAAGAATTGGGCAGAGCAAGGTGCCGTGGAGCAGCCGTGCTCCTGGCCAGGTTCCTGGTCAACATGTACCACCAAAACACTGCTTCTTGTGTAACAGTTTATTTCAGCAGCGGAAAGTCATCTCGGTTTGTTTGTAGAGCCAAAGTTAACTCAGTGGTGAAGGTATAAAGTGCAGAGCTCCATGTGGAGGAACAGACTGTGCTCCCAGAGGTTCTGGCTGAGTTCATGCTCTGGAGTCTTTCAGTTTGGCTACAGGTGGGCAAGAAGGTGTGGGGTGTGCAGGGCAGGTGGTTAATTTGGCTTCTGGTGAAGGAGCATTAAGGCAGCCCCTAAAGATGGAGCTGTGAAAACCTCTGTTCGGTTTTAGGGAAATCCCACTGCATTAGATGTCAGCTGGTGTAAGCCTGGTGTGAGCTTACTGAGAGGAATTCCATCCTGAGAATGTGAAGAGATTACAAGAGACTCCATTATCACAGAAGCCCAGAAGGGTTCAGGTTGGAAGGGACCTTAAAAGCCATCTCATTCCAACCCCTCTGTCACGGACCCAGACACCTTCCAGGTTGCTCCAAGCCCTGTGCAAGCTGGCCTTGAACACTTCCTGGACATCCATTAGCAGTCTGGAGCACAAGTTGGGGTGGATTTGGTTGGCACGAACTTCTCTCTGCTCTGCAGTTGGAGATATGAAGGGCAGCCTCATGCTCTGAATCATGTTTGTGCCCCCAAACCTACAGCTGCCTGGAGCTGTGCTGAACACACCAACTTCCACTTCAGCCAATGACCTGGGGATTAATGGAAAATTGTGTTTCCTTTAGAAATTCTGACAGCATAAAGTGACACTGAGAAATGCCTTGCTTCTGCTGCAGGATTGAAGCCATTTAACATCCTGAGTGTTGTGCCATGGGGCATAATTGAAAACACACCCATCCCTGAGCCCTGCGAGCGAGCAGTCCCTGTGCTTTGTGCAGCAGGTCTGGCAAAGAGGCTGGGACAGGAGGATTTGCCTTACCCTTGAGAGAAGTGACTGGGAGGTAATTATGCAAACTAACGTGTGAATTACAGCCAGGAGGATAGCAGCTAGTGATTATCTAACTCTACAAATAGGAATGTGTTAATTGGCAACAAAACCCTTATATTAAGCTGATGTTATGCCCCACAACCTCAATTAACACGGTAAATAACCAGAACACAGTAAATAAGGATATATGAAAAAGTCTGTGATTAGTGAAATTATACCAACAACATAAAGAGTATGTGGCTGACCTCAAAACTTGCAGGCAAGCAAAAATAAACTCCACATTACTCCTTCTGTTGGTCTGTGTTCTGGAGCAGCCCCATGCTGTGATGTTCTCAGTTGCCCAGACCCACACTTGGAGGCAGGAGTAGGTCAGGACATGCTCAGTGTTGCATCCTGAGGCTGCAGAAACCAGGACCAGCTGTGGAAGGTGTTCCTGGGGAGCTCTGCTCTCTGGGTGCCTTGTCTGGGCCACTCCTCACCCTCTCTCGTACAGCATGCAGGCAAGGATTTTTCTGCTCTTGTTTGTCATAGTTCCCCAATATCTATCTCGACTTTCCTATTTAATTAAGTTCTTCTATAACATACACAAATTTAAGATGGGACTTAAAATTCCCAGCAACATATGTTGTGTTATGTATATTTCTGGAAGCGTGTGACAGAGTTTGTTTATTTGGAGCTGTGGGACTTCCCCATAGGCTGCCTTTCCTCCAGGAATCCTCCAAACACAAACCTGAGCTTTTTTTGTTGGATCCCCCTGCCACCATAACCTTAAATAAACGTGCTTGCACACAAGCAGCTGATGAATCGGGTTATGCAGGGCTCCTGCACCGAAGTCCTGGGAAACCACAGGAATTGCTAATGTTCATTCCACTAACGCTGCTCTTCCATCTGTAGCTTGGCAAGTCACAAGGTGAGGAAATGTTCCTGAAAACTGAAGGATATAATTGATTGAAGAAGGTGAGAATGACTCTGTCTCTTCTTTGAGAATATCCAAATGGCATTTTGTTCTTTTTGCTTTTACTTCATCCTCCCCTTCTGCCAGTGACTTGGTTTGTTCTCCTGTGCTCTTCTCCTGCAATATTCCTTCACCATTCCCCAGGGCAACAACAAAGGCTTGTACAGTGGATTTTCCCAAATGGATGCTTTCTCTGGGGCCTACTTCTTACATTTTGTGTAGATATTTTTATATAAATTTCTGATCTCAGGTACTTCTAACACTAGGCAGAAACTGGGTTATATGATACATTCATATATATATGTATATTTTATAATATATTTGTACTATATGTGCTTGGGATGGTCCTGCACAGCACCAGGAGCTGGACTTTGATCTCTGTAGGTCCCTTTCATCTCAGGATTTTCTATGATTCTATGATTTCTCTCCATTTCATAGGGTGAAAGTTTGACATGACAATTTATGTTCTAGCGACAGCTGTAAGCGCAAATCACCATTATTATGGCAGAAATGGATTTCCTTGCCTTTCTGTTTTCCTCTTCTCCCAGTACATTCCACTGAAGGCCTGGTTATACTGAGGTGGATTTACTTGCTTTTCTAATGCAGGATTTACTTGGAACAGCAGAGGCAATGGCTGTATCCTGCCTACCTGTGTGCTGTACAGAGAGAAAAGGGCTGTACAGTTCTACTGCCTGGTATTGGAGGCATCAGATGAACCTTGTCACTTCCAGCTCCCGCAAACACCCACAGGACTCTGCTGTCCCACCGCTGCTGCTGTCACCCTGCCTCCCTCCAGTCCTTTTTCATTGGAAAACTTGTGTCACCAGATCACTGGAAAGGTCAGTTTGACAAATCAGCTCGGAAAAAAGCTGAAATGTCACTCCTGGTTTTATTGTTAGTGGTTGAATTTTGGCAGCCTTTTTTCTTCCTTGGGTTCACAGAATGTAAGGAGAGGGTGATTCATGGGAGAGAACTATTTGATTTCCAACGTGTCACACTTGCTGCTGTATTGAGTTTGATAGCTTTCATTTGATTAACACATCTTCCCAAAAGGTATGCCACCTCAATTCGATGGCTTAGGAGACAGGAGAATCCATCACTTCTCTCTGTGAAAGTGCAGCAGAGTTCATGCTTGCTCTGAATGATGAAAAGCCCTTCCAGAGTGGGGGCGCACAGTCTGCCTTAGGTTTGGAGACAAGCTGGCATGAAGAGCTTCATGGAATGGTTGGGTTTGGGAGAGACTTCAAAGCTCATCTTGTTCCAACCCAAGTGGGACACTTCCCACTAGACCAGGTTGCTCCAAGCCCCGTCCAAACCTGGCCTTGAGCAGTTCCACGGGTGGGTTTTATGACCAGCCTCTGAGGTGGTAACTGAGGTTCTTGTCAATGGATTCCTTGGGGTGAATTAGAGTGAAATGACACTGAATATATGTGTACATATTTGAGGCAGGTTTATTTTAAAATCAATTTAATTGGAGCAGGAAGGAGATACGTGGAGATATAAAAATATCGTGAAGAAAATATATAAGGAAAAGAAAGAAAGAGAAGGAAAGGACAAGGGTAGATAGTGGAGAGGAACGATATCACCACCCATGGATCCAGTGATGATTTGATGATTGCAATTTCCGTCATCGGAGTGCTGGTCACAGTCTCGATCTGTTAGGGCTGGGGGCTCACGAGATAAAGAATTCCACGGGTTATACGCGTTCAGCCTTAGGGGGCAATGCCTCGATACCTCCCCTGGCGGGGAATTCTGCCCGCTGAGATGCAGCTGCTCCTTATCGGGAGGAGGAAATTGGCGTGAAAACAAACATTCCCCCCCTCCGCAGGATCTGCTTCTTATCGGCCCTTTTCCCCTTATCTGCTGCGAGAACGCTTTGTTGAAGGCGTCGGTGCCGTGTTATCAGGGAAACGACAGATCAAAGGGCTCCGGCAAAGTTTGGTTTATCGCAGCGGGGCATTGGGGACATTCATTCACGCGTTCTCCGGGCAGCCCGTGCCGGTGCCTCACCGGGAGGTACAGTACTGGCTCGGGGCGATTGCTCTGCCCTTTTCTCGCTAGCCCTTCTGATTACTTCTGATTTTTACTTTTTGTTTTTCCTGCAGTTTTTGGTCAGATAGCATCACGGGGCGTCGGGTTTCAGCTCAGGTGCCTGAAGATGAGGAAAACAGGGACAGACAGGGACAATAGTTGGTGCTGGAGCACACGAGGACTGTTAGAGGGAGAATTGTGTATCTGCTCGAGCAGCGTGTGTTTGTCTTGGATCCTTATCTCTGCCTCGTCCCAGATGTTCCTCTCGCAAAGGTGGCAGCACAGAAGAGTTCAGCTGACTGATGGCGGGCAGGTGAGGGGTGCGTGGTGCCTGCAGGCTGTTCCCAGCTGCCTGCTCTGGGCATCTCTGGCAGGCGCTGGCAAGGTGACCTCGCCCTGTCAGCTGCCACGTGCGCTGCAGCCACTTCGCTGGGCTGCCTCCTCTCCTGGCACCCGACCGTGGGATTTCCTCGGCAGCAGCTTTAGGAGTGAGGCTGGGCCGGGGTTGTTCTGCTCTAGTGATGCTTTGTGCCTCTATAAGGTGGATCTTTTTGGCTTTAAACCCAGTGGCTTTCTGGTGAGTGCACCTGTGAGAGGCAGATACAGCTCAGCCCTTCGCCTCTGGGACCTCCGAGGCACAGCAAGGCTGGCATTGCTGCACAGCTGTCACTGGGCAGCTGCCTCGAGAGAGAGAGAAAAGGAGAGAGAGGAAAACATATTAAATGGGATGTCGGATTTCTCATGGATCTGAGGTGGGAATCAGTGTTTGAGCATAGTAGATGAAGGTCTCGGACTTCCCGTTTTATGGGCTGCTCCCTTCTATAAATCCCTCTTGACAGCAGGGAAAGGAGAGTCTTTGCTGTACCCTGAGAGCAGAGGTGTCCATTTCTGCTGGGGAACTTCTGATGGGGACCTGGGGACTGTTTTCTCCTGCAGCTGCACAGCAGTCAAGCCTGGAGAGTTTATGTGGCACGTGGGGTTGGTGGCCCCAACCTTCTGTTCTCTGGCCTTTTACTCAGAATTCTTGCTGGGCTGTGGGAGACTCTGATGGGAAAAAAATCACGTGGATAAAATGTGTGGTCATCTGTTGGGAATAGCTTTGTAGAATTGTTTGGATGTCTCAGGGCTGCAGGTGGGTGATGGAGCAGCTCGGACAGCACTCAGCCCCCAGGTGTGGGGCAGGACCAGTGGAGGTTCTCCTGGATATGGACAAGCACTTTCATTCAGTGTTCAGAAGGAGATTAGCAGCAACAAACACTGCTTTGAGCTCCTGACATCCTGATCCATCAGGATCTAGCACCCTAAGGGTGCTGTTAAACATATAAGGGGTTGCAGCATCAGGCCAGCTGCTGGCCCTGAGACAGGGACATCTCGTGACACTTCTGCACCTTGTAGGTAGGTGTTTGGCAGCTGAGAGGGAGCTGGACTGGAGCTGGGTGAGGTGGAGAGAGGTGTGTGAACTGGTTACATGAAGGATGCTGCCACCTGGAAGGACACAGCTGCTTTTACTCAGAGTATCAGGGTTCTTTTAGCTGGGTGCAGTACCATGTAACTCTGTCAGATGTCCAGCCCTGTGTTGTGAAACATTGCCAATTGGGTTATTTCTGGAAGATGCTCCCCTCCAAGTATCACCAAATCACAAGCATCAGAGCACTTGCCAGAGATGGAGGGTTATGATCATCTCTTCTGCTCATGTATCCCTCAGCAATACCCCATCAGCACTTACAAACCTCCCCATCGTGCTGTTTGGGGCTGCCAGCAATGAACATCACCATGTCTGTGGTGAACTGGCTGAGAGGCAGGCCAGGAGCTCAGGGTATTTGAAACAAAGAACAAAAAAAATTCCCCTTGAAAACAGAATTTTACTTTTTTCTCTTTTTTTCTTCTTTTTTTTTTTTTTTTTTAATACAGGTTTAGTCCCTGACTAAGTGAAAAATACTTATCATGAAAGTTCATCTGAAATTCTGAGAAATTTATCTGCCAGATACGCAACCCAAGTATTGCAACAGCAGGAACTCAAGAGCGCAACTGACTTGTCATTACAGGAGCTGAGAGAAACAGAAACTGCAAATAGTCCTACAGAAATGACAAGCAAAAATAGAATTATTGTTCTTTCAGCCTTAATCGTGTAAAGTGCAAGCAGTATCACAGGTAAGGTAATTTCTCTTAGATGTGACTTACGTTGATGATGCTCCCCTATGAAATGTTGTCTCTAACTTCTTTTTTTAACTCTTCCCTCTAACAAGACATGGTCACTGGTGTTGCCTGTTACAGCCCTGTGTCCTGTCAGCTTCAGCCCAATATTTCACATGGTGCCACTGGTGACAGCTTTGTTTCAAATGAGCAAATAAATGCAGCTCAGCTCTGGTCTGGGATGGCTCTAACGTGCACAACCTACTCTGTTCACAACCTCAAACAAGATTACTGCTTAGGCAGCCTGCAGGTGAAGAGGAGCTGGAGGAACTTCAGTTGGTCAGGAAAGAAATGAATTGGAATGAAAGTCCTTGATGTTGTCACAGTGCTGCTGGGCTCTCAGAGAGATATTTGAACACTCTGCTGGGAACCTGTTCCCCGCAGACACCCACATCTGCAATTAAAAGGGGTTAATGCTCATTCTGCAAATCCTTTTCAGCACTTACTGCTTCAGCATGACTTTGGTTTTCACTTTTCTTTCTGGAAGCCAAAGGGATTATTTTTTTTCTTTAGTACCATCAAGAACAGGAATAGAAACTTTGCAATAAGCTCAGAATGTTCTTTGGCTCAGCACATGGGAAAGAGATTTAGGGTTGGATTTCCTATTGCTTCACACTCATTCCTGCCTGCTAGCAGGGTAATGATTTTGTGGGCAGGCGTTTCTCTTAATGAGCCATTGGCAAAATGACTGGTTTCCCCCTAATTTACTGTTGTAATCTCAGCAGGTTTCTGGAGGTAAATGCTTCACCTTCCTTTGTGCCAGTAGCCAGGAAGACTGAACTCCAGTGTCATCTTCTCAAAGACACACTTTGTATTGGAGACAGGAAGAGCAGAGAGGTGAAGATGTTTATCACTTTCTGAGGAGTTTTATTAGAATGTTTGGGATGGATGGTCTGGTTTCCTGACTTCCTTGGCAACTGATCGTAACCCTCTAACCTTTATGGTGATTAAATGATGAATATCCAGAAGCGGAGCAAAGTAAGGAAGCCTTCTGCCCCTTCAGAGTGGGAAAACAAGGCAGCACGGGGCTGCCAAGGGACTGGAGCCCATGTCAGAGCTGGGACTTGCACAAGAGCTCTCTGTCAGAGGTCCCTGTGTGCTGTGCCTCCCACTCGTGCCACTGCTGGAGCACTCTGTTCCCAGCAGCTGCTCTTACAGCATTTTCTGATTGACTTTACAACTGTGCAATCCCCCCATATTAATAGCAGAGGGATGTCCTCTGCTTTCAGCTGTTCATCTGTGTTGCTGGTTGCCTGGAAGTTGATTTCTTTGTGCAGACAGGGAATTGTCATTGCTCAGGTAGTTCTGTCCATGGGCTTGTTGTAGGGTGACACAGAAGGAGGAGCATGTTGGAGGCTTTGACCTGATCTGGAGTGACAGGCCTGTCAGCAGAGGGGGAGATCTGGGTGCTCTGGTGAATGAGAACATCACAGCGAACACGCATTTTGGTGCGGGACTCATCCAGTGCTGGCAGGTGCCCTGCTCAGTGCTGGGGCTGCACATCAGCAGGAGAGCACACACCTTTGCTGGACAATAAGAGAACAAGAACGGGCATGTGAGCTCTTAGAGGATTAAGAGAACAAAAGGAGCAAACCTTTCCAAAAAAAAAACCCTTGCAGTCACTGTGGTGACTGTTTATTGGGCACATACCGGAAGATATTTTACTGTTGGGGAGTAGTACTTGGATTCTCCATTCTGACATGCACCGTAACTTCTTGCCATGCACACCTCAGTGTGCCTACAGTCATCTCTGGCTGTGGTGTCTAACTAACAGAACACGAGTGCAGCATCACCTGAAAGTAAAACATCACCTCATCTCTACAGGCAGGAAGAGGACTGTGATGTGTAATCCCCTGTTAACATTTTCCTTGCAGGCTGCAGTGATGCCAGGAAGAAACAACTGAAGCAGCTTTTCAGGAATCTCCCTGCACAGCACAAAGTGTGGTGCTGATCCCAAGTTTGGGAGAGGAGAGACCACCATGGATGAAGTTCACCTTCCCCTTGTTCACTCTCCCCTCGTGTCAGGCAGCAGCAATTCCCACTTCTCTCCAGACACCACTGGCTCAGCACAAAGCACTGGCTGCCTTGCTCCTGAGAATTTCCCAGTTTGGAAGCTTCAGTGGGCTTGAATGAGGTATTTTAGCTGACACGGGGATGCTTGGCTGCTTGGCCAGCCCTCTGCACTGCAGAGCTTAGTTCTGCTCCCTGTAAGAAAACAAAGGGGCTAAACACATTCTGCACAGCAAAACAAAGCTTTTAGGGCAGGCAGGCACTTGATTCTCCTCCTGCCACTACTATGGAAACATGTCAGAGCAGAAAACCTGTTGCCATGAGACTGTAAAAATAACCTTGCCATCACGTTACAGAGCCACAGACTGGCTGCACCACCACGGATTATGTAAGAGCGGCTCTGACACTGGGATGTGGCACTGTGAGCTGCCTCTGGCTCCCAGGAGACAGGCAATCTTCTGGAAAAGCTACAGGCAAGACAGTCCGGGTAGTAAGTCTGTGTTATTTTTAGTCTGTGTATCTAAAATGTAAGCCTGAAGTGGCCAGAGGCATATTTAGGGTATGCGGCATCAAAAAGACCAAGCAATGGTAGTTGGGTTTTCAGGCTTAAAGAAATCACCCCTCGGTTTTAAGGGGTCTGAAACAGGGTATTTTTTTGGAACTCTGCATAATTTCAAGCGTGTGTGGAGCTGCCCAAGGCAGGAGAAGGCCCTGCTAAGCTGGGGGGTGGTCAGGGAGCCAAGGAAATGCTGGTGCTGTGCTTCAAGTTGTTGTGGCTGTGCAGAAGCAAAGAGAGAAGGACCAGCTCTGTTACTCGTGCAAGGTTTGACAGAACAGGTGAGCCACTTCCAGAGCTGGAGAAAGAAGCACAATGGCCACATTTAGAGTTCTTAAATTCTATCTAGGAATATCTTTGCAGAAGTTCAAAAAATAAAAGGCTTGGCTGGACCCAGATACTTCCCTGTACATGTTAAAAATCACTCACTGTAGTCTGATTAGTTTTTTAAAATCTTCTCATGCACTTCACAGAGTTGTGCTGGGGGAGCACATTCAGACCAGAGCAGGGAGTGTAGAAGACAGTAAATTTAAAAACCTTTGAAGAAACTATTACTGGTTATATCAACTGTTCTTTTACTACAAGACAAACCCAGTGACTATCTCTGCTCAGCCCTCCTCAGGCTGCTTTTTTAAATGTACCTAAGTTTTATCCCTTCATCTAGTCCTGAAAGCCTCGTTTCTGTTGCCTTTTGCTTTCCAACAGTGGAACGTGTTTTCCCAGCAAGACTAAAAGGATGCTGCCTCCTCCTGCCCCTCCCTACACATCTTCCAGAGATTCCTGCCGTGCCTCAGATTTACAACTTTGCTTTGTTCGTGTCCCAGGGGCGTGCACAACTCCTCTGCTGTGCTTCAGGCATGTGGTGGATTCCCAATCCCTCCTACTCCTGTTCCCAGTGTGACAATGAACCAGCTCTGAAGCCAAACCCCAGAAGTGCTCGCACAAACCCCCAACAAGGAACGTACACATGGAGTCAGGAATGTCCCACTGCTCTGATTTTAATGATCCCATTTCCACCCCGGCCACAGGCATTTGCCCAGTGCTGTGCCCAGCACAACTCTGACACCCAAGTACCAGCATGGAGCAGGAAAGGGCTCATGACCCAAGGAAACTGCAATGTTGTAGCTGAGGAGCCAAACGCCTCCCAGGGCCCTCACTGGGGTGGACTCTGGGCACACCAACGTCCTGCAAACCCTGAGGGCTGTGGCTGGTGCAGGGTGAGCCCCACAGGACAGTCCAAACATGTGCCACGACAATGGCACGGCCACCTCAGCCCTCCACGATGCGGTTGATGAGCTTCATCTCCTCAGCAGACATGGGATTCAGGTTAAACCCCTTCAGCTCAGGTTTACCTGAGAGAACACACACAACAATCAGGATTTTGCCACAAAAGAAGCGAAGCAGTTCAGGATAAACTGGAGAGGGGCTGTGGGGAGGGCAGAGGCAGACCTCAAAGCTGAAGTGGGGTCACCCCAGCCCATTGTGGGAGGTGGGTGACAGCTCTGTGTGGAACTAGACCAGGCTGCTGGAGGAGGGAGGGAATTGCGAAGCCAGTGGGGAAGCGGCTGCAGGAACACACAGGGTTTGGGAATTCCTGGCCCCTCCTGTGTCTGCTTCCAGGCCCTGAGAAGGTTCCAGAGCCGGAGGTTTACCTTGAGCTTCGTAGAGGCGGTTGACCTTCACACGCAGCTCCTTCCGGAGCTTGTTGATCTCCTCATCCAGCTCTTCCTGGTCTGGGAGGAGAGGTGGGAGTGAGGAGGACTGCAGTGGGCTCTGGGGTGAAGGCTCAACCTCCCACGGGACACTCAGTGCAGGAGCCCACCCTGGGGGTCCCACCCTGCCCTCCACCACCCACAGGCTGTGCTGAATTCATTCTGAATGTGCTTCCCAGGGCACAGCACAGGGCAGAATCAGCCCGTGACTGCCCTCGAGAAGTCTGGGGCACCTCAAAGCCCATCTCTCGATGGAACCCTGTTTATTTTTCAAGAGCACCTCTCCTTTGAGGAAAGGCTGAGACAATTGGGATTGTTCAGCCTGGAAAAGAGCAGGCTCTGGGGTGATTGAATTGCAGCATTCCAGGACCTGACAGGAACTTCCAGGAAAGATGGGACAAGGCTGTTTACAAGAGCATGGAGTGACAGGGCAAGGGTTCAAAGTGAAAGAAAGCAGCTTTAGATTAGATATCAGGAAAAAATGGGTGTGGGCGGTGGACCACTGGAGCAGGGAACAGGGAAGCTGTGGCTGCCCCATCCCTGGAAGTGTCCAAGGCCAGGCTGGATGGAGCTCTGAGCAACGTGGTCTGGTGGAAGGTGTCCCTGCCCACGGCACGGCATTGGAACGAGACTGAACCCTCCAGGTCCCTTCCAACCCAAACCCCTCTGGCTTTGGGGTGTTTCTAAGATCTCGTTGCTGCCGGTTCCCGCTCAGACGGCCGGTGCTGTGCAGAGCCCTGCGGGCCGGCTCACCCTGCCGCAGCATCTCGCGGGTCTTGGCCTTGGGCAGCTCGACGAACACGCTCCCGAAGCAAACCATGGCCGTGCCTGTGGGGAGAGGGGACAGAGGGGCCGTCAGAGCCGCCCCCGGCCCGGGGAGGGGGGCCCGGCGGGCACCGCCAGCGCGGCCTCACCGGCGGGCTCCGCGTCCTTCTGCAGCGCCCGCAGCGCCTCGCGGTTCCGGTTGCGCTTCACGTCCAGGTCCACGATCTGCGGCGGGAGAGACGGAGATGTAGCGGCGCCCGGAGCTCGGCGCTACCGGCGGCGGGGCGGGCCGGGGGAGACCCACCGGGGCCGGGCCGTACCTGCTGCCGTGCAGCCAGCACGTCCTCGGCCAGCTCCTCCACCTCGGCCAGGTAGCGCAGCACGAAGGCGGGATCCCGGGCCATGGCGGGGCCGCCACCGGGAACGCGCCGGGTCCGCCGCCGGTGGGGTCCGGGTCGGGTCCCCTCCCGATGGGTCCGGGCCGCAGCCGCAGCCGCGCCGGAGGGTTCCGCGGCGGGAGGGGCCGGCGCGCCCCCTCGCGGCCACCGCCGGGAGCGCGCCCGGGTTTGGGCACACGCGGTGACCCCGGTACAAGGGGACTGTCCCCAT
>VWZG01010267.1:76014-90989 GCA_013396735.1 Grallaria varia
GGGGTTGGCAGAAGGGTGGGAGCAGGCGACATGCGTGGGTTTGAGGGGCACTGCACCCCTCCCGCAGCTCAGCAGGGAGAAGTGGGGTCCCCACTCACTGTCCCCAAAACTACGCAAATAATGCAAATCTGGAGTCAGCGAGCGGAGAGGTGCCCAGCCCATCTGCAGGCACTGGGTGCCACGGACCCATGTGTGGGTCCCAGGGTTGGGTGCCCGGTGCTGACTCCTCCCTGTGCCCGTTCCCCTGCCAGGGCTTTGTGTCGCCCATCAAGCGGCTGGTTTTCCCGAAGGCTGCGCGGAGGGCAGCGCTACGCAGCAGCGTCTATCGGCGCCCGCTGCACTCCGTGCCCCTCTATCCCCCTGACTACCTGATCGACCCCCAGATCCTGCTGCACGACTATGTGGAGAAGGAGGTGAAGGTAAAGGGGTCCCCAGAGATGCCTGGGGTCACTGCCCGCTTGGGGTGGGAACGTGAGACCACCGCACCCTGGTGAGAGCCACCACCCACAGTGGCCAAGAGGGTCCTGGTCCCCTCGGGGAGGGGAAGGGTGGGCTGGGGATGCAGGAAGGACCCCCCATTGCAGGGTCTCCCTGCACCCCGAGGAGATGTGTCCTACCCTTGGGGACGTGGCTGGGGTGGAGTGGGGAGAAAGGTGCATGCCTCAGCATCCCAGTGGATTTTGCCTGCCTTGGATTTTGTCCCCCCCCAGTTTTTAGGCCACCTGACATGGGTGACATCCTCCCTGAACCCCTCCAGCCGGGATGAGGTGCTGCAGCTGCTGGACACGGCCAGGGTAGGAGGGATCACCACTCCCCAGTGCTGCCCAGAGGGTGGGCTCTGGGTGCTCCTCACCGGAGGGTGCTCCACGATCCCCTCGCACTCTGCCCCTGCAGCAGCTGAAGGAGCTGCCGCTGCAGACGACGCCGGAGCAGGACAGCATCCTCAGCCTCTCGGCGCGCTGCCTCCTGCTCACCTGGCGCGACAACGAGGAGCTGATCCTGCGCATCCCCACCCACGAGATCGCCGCGGCCTCTTACCTGCGAGACGATGCTCTGCACCTCCTCATCCTCAAAACCGGTGCGGGAGTCTGACCGAGGGTCACCGGCTGTGGCACAGCCAGCCACGAGTGCCCGCCGTCCCCAGGGCACGGGGGACTGGAGCCCGTGAGCTGATGGGGGTCGGGGTCTATCAGAGGTGGCAGAACGGGCTGAGCACAAAATGCAGCGTGTCTCCCCGCTCCTGGTGGTGTCCGCTTCCCGAGGCTGCCTGGGACTCCCCGGCAGGCAGATCCCAGCTGTGCTTCCAGCTCTGCTTTGAAGGCAGGAGGCGGAGGGCTGACAATGCCCCCCATCGCGTCCCCTCCATACAGAGAATCCCAGAGCGGTTCAGGGACTCCGGTGCTTTGATGGGCAAACTCGGGCTCAGCTGCCAGCCGCGAGCAGGGTCCCCGGGGAGGGGTCTGTGCCTGCACATTAGCGGCCCCCAATCCCCTGCCCTGCTGCCCCCAACCCACTGGGCGTCCCTCAGCCCCACCCCACACCTCCATCCCTCTGCATCCCACTGGGCTGGCGGGCCCCAGGGCAGGGGCTGGCGGGCAGGCAGGGTGGGCAGCGCAGCCCCACGCCGTGACACCCCGTCTCTGCCCCCCGCCCCAGGCCTGGGAGTGGACCCGGTCCCCGCCGGAGCGCACCCCGAGGCAGCCCCGGCCGGCGCGCCGGAGGCGTTTCCCCCCGAGAAGCGGCCGGGGGGCTCATGGCCGGAGGGGGGCCGGCTGGGGGGCCCCATGGAGCGGCGGCACACCATCTGCAGCCTGGACTGGCGGGCGGCGCGGGGCGGGCAGGAGGCCCGGCAGGGCGGCAGCCTGGAGCGGCGGCGGGGCGGCAGCTGGGAGCGGCGGCAGCGGGGCCGCCCGTCGGGCAGCTGGGAGCGGCGGCACGCCGGCAGCAACCCGCTGGACCCGCAGGAGCCCTGCCCCGACGCCTACTCCAACCTCATCATCCTCGCCGTGCCCAACAGGGTGAGCGGCCCCGGCGTGTGCCGCCCACGGCCCGCTCGCCCGCCCGGAGGCGCTCACTGCCCTCCTGCTTCCCGCTGCAGGACGCTGGTGAGGAGTCCTGCGCGCTCATCTGCCAGGTGTTCCAGATCATCTACGGGGACCAGAGCATCGAGTGCGTGGACCGGGCCGGGTACCACTACACCTCCACGCCCACGCGGCCCTGGCTCTCCAGCAGGAGTGAGTGGCTGGGGACAGGAGTGGGGACACCAAGCGGGGTAGCATGGGGCTCATGGGTGGGAGCACATGGGGCTGATGGGTCGGGGTGCATGGGCACAGCATGGCGGGTTGGCCTCTCTATGAGATCTCGGCTCTCCCTCCCCAGGCGAGAGCTGCCGCACAGATGGGACATACGGCTATGATGCCGACTACAGCTGCTGCAGCTCCTTGTGAGTCTGGCTCCCCCGGCGTGCCCCTGGACTGGGGTGGGTGCCCTTGCTCTTGGGTGGGTGCCCCTGCTCTGGGTGGGTGCCTGTCCCAGCTCCAGTGGTGCCCCAGCCCTGTCCCACGGTTGGTGCTGTGCTGTGGATGGAGGGCAGCTGGGCACACCAGGGGCAAAGGGACCCGCTGATCCCCATCCTCCCACAGTAATGGCTCCCACGAGACCTTCGAAGCGTATTACAGTGGCACCTCCTCGCCGTCCTTCCACCGCTCCCACCACAGCCTGGCCACCGCGTGCAGCGGCAGCGACCAGAGCGGCGCGGGGCTGGAGCAGCTGCAGGACTACATGATGACGGTGCGGACCCAGGGATGTGCACAGGGATGGGCAGCAGCCGAGGTGGGGGGCAGGTCTGAGCCCCCTGCACCAGAGAACAGGTGTAGAGAAGAGGATGGGGCTCTGTGCTGCCAGTGTCCCCAACTCTGACCTGTCCCTGTGTCACTGCAGCTGCGCAACAAGCTGTCCTCGCAGGAGATCCAGCAGTTTGCCCTCCTGCTCCGTGAGTACCGGCTGGGCACGCCGGTGCAGGAATACTGCGCCGAGCTCCTGCGCCTCTACGGGGACCGCAGGAAGTTCCTCCTCCTGGGTGAGTGTCTGCAGCCACGCTGTGCTGCCCTGCTGATGTCTGTGCATCCCTTGGGGATGGAGTGCTGGTGCTGGGTGTGCTCCGGGGGTGTCAGGACCCCATTGCTTGCTGGGGACAGGATGGGATGAGGCTCCTGCCAGCAGCTGATGGGGCTGGCATTGCACCCCAGCTCTGCCCACTCGGGCAGCCTCCTGAGGCTCGTGGTGCCCATGACAGGAATGAGACCCTTCATCCCTGACCAAGACATCGGATACTTTGAGACCTTCCTGGAGAGCATTGGGATCCGGGAAGGCGGGATCCTCACCGACAGCTTTGGCCGCATCAAGCGCAGCATGAGCAACACGTCGGCCTCGGCTGTGCGCAGCTATGACAGCTGGTCCCTGCGCTCGGAGTCCGAGTCCTTCAACCGCATGATCACGGACATCACCCATGACATCGAGGCACTAGCGCGGGATGAGGAAGAGGAGGAGGAGGAGGAAGAGGACAACTACCTGTGAGCCAGTGCCAAAACCCAGCTGTCCCCTCCTTGCTCGCTGATGCAGTGCTGCACCTTGAAGTAGAGAATTGGAAGGAGCTCAGCTCTGTCCCAGCACCTGGGAAGGGGGGTCATTGTCCCCCCATTTGTCACCATGGGAGGGGACAAGGCTCTGCACTGCCCTGTCTCAGCAGGACTATTGGAATCACGGTGCAGCCGTGGCTGTGGGGAAGCCACGAGTCCTGTAATTTCTGCAGATTTCAATTAAATGCTTGGGCTGGGAGCAGAGCAGGTTCTTCGCCGAGTAAAGGCTGTATCGGGGTGCAGGGGCTGCTGCGGTGTGGGGCTGAGCTGGGGCAGAGGGCTGCTGGGCTGGGGCACCCGTCCACTGCAGGGACACATGCGGGTGACTCCCAGAGCCGGGGTGCTCCTGGCTGTCTCAGGCTCGCCCCAGCGAGAGTGTGCTGGGACGAGAGGGGGGTCACAGCTGGCCCGCTGCAGCCGGTGTGACACTCCGGCCGCGGGCTGCGGGTGTTTCACAAAAGGAAGTTCCTGCGCCGGGACAGGCTTCCTGCAGCACCGCCCTGCAGCCCCTCCGCCGCCGAGGGACGGGCTGGTGGACTGAGGCTGATGTCCCCTGGCCGCTGTAGCCCAGCTAACGTCCCACGGCTGATGGCCCTTGGCTGATGGCCCTTGGCTAATGTCCCCGAGCCGATGTCCTTTGGCGGGGGATAGTGGGACGGCGCTGCAGCCCCAGGCCGGTGCGTGGGCAGCAGTTGCCTGGGCTACCACAGCAACTTATTTTTTCTCTTAAAAAATTTACATATGCAAACCCTCTTGAAGTGAGTTGCTCTTGCGCCCTGGCTGTTTCCTCTGATACCCTGGCCCAAGCAGCGTCATGGTCAGGGTCGTGGCAGAGCCGTGGGTCCCCTTGCTGGTTGCTCTCCCCATCCCGCATTCAGGGGTGCCCCGGGCGACCGAGAGCAAAGGCTGGAACACTGTGGAAATGGATAGGGCACCGAGCGGAGCTTTGGCACGGGAATACCAGGGCCAGCAGGGACATCACAAAGCCCAGGGACACCCGCACCCCTCTGAGCTGCGCTTTACAAACCTCATGCCCTCCACCCTCCATGTCCCGCACCCCATGGGATACTCCGGGTGTCTTTTCTTCTCCGTGGGGACAGAGACCCAGGCTGACGCCGTGGTCTGTGCTCCACCCGTGCCCCCCACTGCCCGCCGTGGCCCCGCACCAGGCCGGGAAACATCCCGGGGGCTGCTCTGGGGTGCCGGGACCCAAACCCGCACGGGGGCCCGGGGGCAGCGGGTGGAGAGAAGGGCTCTGACACCCCTCGAAGGGGATCCCAAGGGCAGTGGGGTTGCCTGGGGATGGAATATGTTTGCGGGCGCCCGTGCGGTGCGGGTGGGCGGTGGTCCCCGCTTCCACCCCGGCGCAGGAGGCACCGACCGCGGCCGCCCCGTCCGGCAGCGCCGGCGGAGTCGGAGGCGGGGCCGTACCGTGAGGGGCGGGATCTTACCGGGGAGGGCGGAGCGGCGGCGGCGGCAGCCCGGGCTCCGGGACGGGGACGGGGACGGGGACGTGCAGCGGGCCGGTGGCAGAGGTAAGAGCTCGGGGAGCGGGGCCGTGCGCGGACCCCCGAGGGCGGCGGGACGGGGCGGGGGAGCCCCGCGGCCGCTCACGGACAGCCCGGTGGGTCCGTCCCGGCGCCGGGGTGGTCCCGCTCAGACCGGCGGCCCCTGGGTGCCCGGGAGGGGGCGATGGCCGGGAGTCCCAGGGGTCCCGGTGCAGCCCCGGGTGGGCACGGTGTAGGCCCGACGAGGGGGTCCCTACTGGTGTGGCCTTGCAGGGACAGTCGAGTACCTGCTGCTGCCCGCCCCTAGCGAGGGCACGGGGCAGCGTGGGCTGGGGGCTGCGTGCTCCCGGAGCGATGGGCACCCCCATCTAACCTGGCCCCCGTGACTGGGGACACCGCACAGGCCTTGGGATATGGCTTTCCGGGATGGGAGACATCAGGAATGCCAGCTATGTCGCAGAAGCCGGTGGGAATGTGATGGCCACACGGTCTGGCCGCGTGCCAGCAGGAACCTCGGACTCCCTGGGGTGTTTGTGCTTCGTTGGGTCGGATGCCCTGACCTGGTGTGGGATCAACAGAGCAAGTGCCAGCCGTGGTGCTTGTGAAGGGCACGGCTGAGTTTAACCCAGGAACTGTGTGGGTTTGCCAGGGTGGATCTGGCACAGTCCAGAGCTCGTGCCCGGTGAGAGGGACGAGCTTCACAGCCGCCACCACTGCTCCTGCTCTGCCCTGGGGAGTGGGACCAACCCAGGCTTTGGCACGCAGGGAAGGACAAGGAGTGACCGTGGGGTGTTGAGGTGACAGTCATGTCCCTCGAGAGCCATGAAAGTGCAACTGTGTTGTGCGCATCAAGGGTTCAGCCCTGAACTTCCTCCTTCGCTGTCACCACCAGCACCTTCTCCTTTCTCTGCCCAGGTCTCCTTGGCCAAGGGAAGTTCATTTGCAGGGGTTTCCCATTCTCGCTGCTTCTTGCAGCAATTTTTTCCCACTGAGTTTCTTGGGGTGCTGGATAAAGTTGAGCATTTGCCTTCACCCTGGGCTGGCTGTCCGTGGCGGCTCCATCCAACAGAGAGCAGGGGAGCATGGCAGGGAGAGGGGACCTGCAGTGATGGGGGGGCCACAGGCACCAGTGGTGCTGTGTGGGGAGCCCTGTGCTGTGGGGGAGACCACCATGATGAGGGTCCCACTTTGCAGAAGACACCAAGTGGCTCTCTGCTGCCACGGTGCCCAGTGCCTGCACCCTGTCCTGGATCAGGGAAGGGCTGGGCAGCTGCTCCACGGCAGCTGATGCTGTCTGCCCAAAATTCACCTCCTGTCACATCTCCAGGAGATCCTTTTTCCTCTCTGGCAGGCCACCGCGCACTTTGCTGGGCACCTTGGCACCCTGCAGCTACCACCAGCCTTGGCAGAGCATCCGGGTGGGCATTGTGGCTCTATGCTGGGTGGCAGCTGCCGGGAATGGGGCTGGAGTGGGGCTGGAGCGGGGCTAGAGTGGGGCTTTCACCTCTGTCGCAATGACCTCACTTCCCCTCCCTTGGCTGCAGCATGGGTTGTGTGAAGTCAAAGGAAGCTGTTGTCCAAGAGAAGATGACAAAAACTGACCCTGACCCCGGTCCCAGCGTCCAGCAGGGCCACTATGTGAGGGACCCCACCGCCGCCAACAGGAGGGTGAGTGAGAGC
Organism: Grallaria varia; assembly: GCA_013396735.1. NCBI lineage: Eukaryota > Metazoa > Chordata > Aves > Passeriformes > Formicariidae > Grallaria > Grallaria varia. The sequence goes on from VWZG01010267.1 coordinate 82,841, forward strand.
TGCTGAGTGAGCCGGGGGTTCAGGAGTGAGCCATCATGGGGGGCTCAGCCCCTGTCCTCAGTGGAGCTGCCAGCACTGAGAGAGGAGCCAACTGTGGCAGGGACTTGGCTGTGGGGTGGGAGCCCATGCCACACTGGAACAGGGCACAGAGTGGACCTAATGGGAATCCAGGAATTATGGAGAAAGGGAGAGAAAAACTGAAGTGTTGGGAGGGGACTGAGATGCTGGTGCAGTGTGGGTTGTTGTGTCAGGTGGTGCTGGGGATGCCCCTTGGGTGCCCTCCTGCCCCTGCCACTGCTGTTTGGAGAAAACAGGTCTCTGCCACCTGTAATGTCACTCTCTGGTTTTGTCCCACTTTCCAGAACAATAATGTCCCCACTGTGGCTGTGCCTCTGCCTGAGGATGGTAGGTACAAGGGTGCTGCAAGTGGGTGTGGGAGGTGGGAGCATGTGGGGGCAGCATGGCCAGGTCCTCTCCAGCCTGGGGGACCACTGCTGATCCCAGTGGGATGGGAGCTCTGGACACCATGGAAATGGAGATGCTGGGGGCTGTGGGGTCCTGGTCAATGTCTGTGCCAGTGTCCTGGCCAGTATTCAAGGCATGAGTGACTGGGCAACCATCCCAGCATGGGGAGGGGTGCCCAGGGAGCTCCCTCATTGCAGACTCTGGGGACAGTGTGGTGCTGGCACTCTTCAGCTACGAGGCGATGAATGCTGGGGACCTCAGCTTCCAGAAAGGAGAGCGGCTGAGGGTGCTGGAGGAGTAAGTGCTGTTGGCATTCCCCCACCTAGGGTTTCCTGAAGGCTTGTGTGGCCTTATCAGGGTTTTTTCCTGGAATGTGCCCATGGAGGAGCTGCTGGTGCCCAGTGCCATGAGCCAACCTAATGCCATTTCTGCCACAGGTCAGGGAACTGGTGGAAAGCACAGTCACTGGTGACAGGACATGAAGGCTTCATTCCCAGCAACTATGTTGCTCGAGCTGACTCGCTGGAGACCGAGGAGTGAGTCCATCCCTCTGTGGCAGATCCTGGTCCTGTGGGGTCCCACACTTCCCCACTCCTGATCTGTGTCCTGCCCTCAGTGCTGCCCCACACCAGCCTGGCCTGCCCAGCATCATTCCTTGGTCCCTTTGGTTCTGCTGCAGGTGGTTTTTCAAGGGCATCAGCCGGAAGGATGCGGAGCGGCAGCTCCTTGGCCCTGGGAATGTGATCGGGTCCTTCATGATCAGGGACAGCGAGACAACCAAAGGTGCAGAGGGGTGTCTGCAGTGCAGTGGTGGGGAACAGCTGCCCAGGGAGCCTCCCTTATCCACATTTGCTGGGCAGAGGAGTTCAGGACATCCCTCCCCAGCCCGGGGGCTCTGCTGTGCTGTGGACAAGGACTGTGGGGTCCATGCACCTGCTGTGAGTGTCCCTGCAAGAGCCCACGGTGCTGCCACATGTCCAAGCCCCTTTAGGGCTGCTTTGGGTGTTTGGGGTGAGGGTGTAGCTGGCCTGGGGCTGAAGTGGGCATGGTGGGATGGGTGCTGCTGGCTCTGCTGGACAATGACTCCACGAGTGCCGGGAGCATGGGCTGGCTGGGCATGGCAGGAATATGCCCCCACAGGGGCTGCCAACTCATCCCTCCCCAACCAGGCTGTTACTCACTGTCGGTGCGGGACAGGGACGAGATGCAGGGCGGGGCAGTGAAGCATTACAAGATCCGGACTCTGGACCACGGCGGCTTCTACATCTCCCCACGCAACAACTTCAACACGCTGCAGGAGCTGGTCCAGCACTACAAGGGTGAGCCTTGGTGCACCTGGCCCCCTGTCCTAGAAGGGGCTTTCACTCTGACTCAAGCAGCCACTGGGCAGCCAAGGGTGTGCAGAGGCCTAAGGGCTCCTGTCTGTCACTGCTGGGCTCCTGTTGTAGCTCCAGCTGTGATGTACAGTGATTCCCTGACCTTCCTCTGGTACCATGGCTTGCAGGCTGTCACAGCTGTGGGTGTTGGTGTCCCCAGATACCCACGGGACTCCCTCTTTGAAGCACGATGTAGCTGGTGAGATGGGCCAGCTCATGGTCCTGGCTGCTCCCTACAGGTCAGAGTGATGGGCTGTGCCAGAAGCTCACCCACCCCTGCTATGTGCCCAAACCACAGAAGCCCTGGGAGAAGGATGCCTGGGAGATCCCTCGAGAGTCACTGAGGCTGGATAAGAAGCTGGGAGCCGGACAGTTCGGAGAAGTGTGGATGGGTGAGAGAGAGGGGGAAGGCAGCTGAGAGGAAGTGGAAGGTGGTGGGGAAGGAGGAAGGGTGAGGGATGGGAGAGGAGGTGGAGGGATGGTGGGACGGAGGAAGCAGGGAAGGAGCAACGTGTGGGAGAGGAGCAGGGGGAGGTTGAAGTGGCCCTGCATTTATGCAGGGGCTGTTCATGGATGGGTGTGTGTGTGTGCAGCCCTGGTTGTGCATGGTCTCCAGCCCTCACATGGCAGCTGGATCTGCAGGACTGGGGGTTTTGGCTCCAAAACCCAGTGCTCCCAGTGCAGCCTCGAAATGGTTTGTTGTGCCACCCCCCAGCTACCTACAACAAGCACACCAAGGTGGCAGTGAAGACAATGAAGCCGGGCAGCATGTCCGTGGATGCCTTCCTGGAGGAGGCGAACCTGATGAAGACGCTGCAGCACGACAAGCTGGTGAAGCTGCACGCAGTGGTCACCATGGCGGAGCCCATCTACATCATCACCGAATTCATGGAGAAAGGTGCCACCTGTGTCCCTGAGTGGTGGCTGTAGGCCAGGCCAAGTAGCAGCACCCAAGTGCCCCGGAATGGTGCAGGATCAACCCCTCCTTCATCCCGGGCTTGGCCGTGGGCTCTGCACCAGCTCCCGGGACACTGGGAGCAGGTCTGGCTCCTGCCACTGCATGTCTTAGGGCTCTGGTACAGGGCAGGGTGGGGGGATGTGGTGACAGTGCTGGGAGAGGAGGGACCCCCAGATGAGGAGGAACACTCCACAAGGCAGGAAGGAACCTGCAGGGGCACTGGCCCCTTGGCCCAATCCATGGGAGTGGAGTAGGGGATCAAGTGTGTTTCCTGTGCGCCCTTGTCCTGCTTGGCTCCCTGGGACCCTGTGCCACCCTGAGGACTGGTGCAGGCTCCAGCTGAGCCACCAGCCCTGGAACTGTTCCCTGTCCACAGGGAGCTTGCTGGATTTCCTGAAGAGCAACGAGGGGAACAGGCTGCAACTTCCAACGTTGATCGACTTCTCTGCCCAGGTGAGGAAGGAGCAGACCTTCCCTGGCTCTTGCTCCCCTTTGTCTCCCTAGGAAGGATGAACCATGGGATTGAGGAGCCGAAGAACTTACCTGGGGCTTGGGCAGCACCAGCCACAAGTGTGGTCTGAACAGGCAGGCACTGGGAGTGCTGGGGATGCAGTGAGGTTTCCCTGTGGGCAGCTGCCATCCCAATCCTGCCACCTCTGCAGGAGCAGGTGTGCGTGAAAGGAGACGTGGCAGCTTCCCCCAGCCCAGCCCAGTATCTGCAACACACAGCTGGCCCACCTGCACGCGGGCAGCCCCAGCGGAGCTGCATGGAGCCTGGGAGGGGGGGTTGGACAGGCTGCTCCTTCTCAGGGGTCAGTAAACCCGTGACTTCTGAGGCCGCTGTGGTTTCTGCAGCCCGTGCAGGGGCTGGTGTGCTTTGCGGATGTTACAGAGGTGAGGGTTAGAGCGTGTTTTCACACCTCACATTTGCACGGTCCCTTTTCTGGGACGTGCTTGTGCTGGTCAGTGTGGCCCCTCCAAGCCCCAGGCTAAGCTATTGATTTCTATCTGCTGCTGCTGTGCAGTTACCTGCAAACCTCACCCCCAGACTTGGCCCACAAACCCAGTGTGGCCACATGCCCAACCCATCTCACCCATGTGCCTGGCAGGGTGCTCCGGGGCAGTGCTTTTCCCTGGCTCAGCCTCGCCTGGGGCAGGACCCAGCTTGGTTGTGGGGGTGTGAAGCCCCAAGGGTTTCACAGGAGTCCTGCAGCACGACCCTGTGTGCTCCCAGTGCCTGGGAGGCTGAGCCAGCCGCAGTTCCCGATCTCCAGGAGGGAGCACATTGTCCTGTGTTGTCTGTAGGAGGTTTGTGGTTCACTAAAGTCACCAAAGGGCTGTCACAGACAGGGCGAGGCAGCTGGAGAGGCAGGAGGACTCAGCAATAATTATTTCAGGGATATTTTCAGAACCTGATTCTGAACACAGCAGGCTGTGCTGTCACACACCTTGTTCCACATGTGCAACCATTTGTACAACCACTGCTGCTTCTGCAGTGCCCCAAACCCACGAGGGCTGAAAATGGGGACCCTCGAGCTGAGCTTGGTACCTCTGTGAAATATTTCTAAGAGGCACCTGAGCAACAGGAAAGCCAAGATGGGGAGCTCAGACCCCGGGGTTTAGACCAGGTCACTGGCTGCTGGAGCCGGCTGTGCCGGGGTCTGCGGATCAGCTGTGCACTCCTGCACACCATCTGTTCCCAGCAAGCTGGATCGTGCCAACCCCAGCTCGGGCCACAGCTCCGAGGGGCTGCCTGGAGAAGCACTGGGGAGCAAAGGCTGAAGTGCTGCCATAAGCAGGCAGCAGCCTTGCACTTTGCTGTGGCTGAGTCACTGCGGGTAGAACTGCATCTGTGGTCATGGAAATGATCCTTCCGCTCTTGCACTGCCTGTTTACTTCTGTATTTTGTGGGGAGAGCTCTGTGAGAGCTGCACCTCACCCTGGGCTGGCTTTTGCGGGTGTGATGGGGACAGGGGGGTCTCCCCTCCAGGTGCTCCAGTCCCTTCACTTTCTGGATGCTGGTCACATCCAGGCATGGAGTAACTTGGCACGAATCTGGGGGTTGGTTGAGCACACACCAGGTCATCTCTGCATGATCAGGGCTGACAGCTGCACACACTGAGTGCAGAGACTTCAGAAGATGGAGCCAGAAGGGGGAGATTGTCAGGGGCCAATACAGCCATCTTGCTGCCAGGCAGGGCTGACTCTTCACAAACTACTCTGGAAGATCCCAAGCATCTCCTCACCCTCCCCAGGAGACCAATCCTCATGGTTTTTTGCCCTGGCCAAGGAGCCCTGCAATGCCAGCCCTCGCTGCAGCAATCACAGTCCATTGATCCCTTCATGTAGAGCAGACAGGTGACTGCTTCTCTTGAGCCACCATGGGTGTGTTTGGAGACTTGGCCTCATGTCTTCCCTGAGCAGAGTGTGATTTGCTTCTGTCCATGTCTGCACAGCTGTGCATGAAGCAGTTATACCTTGACCTGCAGACGCCCACAGACCCTCGCTCACGATCACACAAGCTCCTTGGGTGTCAGTTCTCACAGCCTTTCTCACACAGCAGCTTAGAGGTGTCGTGTTGTGGTGGTCACCCAAACCCTGACCTCTTCTGCAAGGGATTCCCCTGCTCAGAGAGTGCTTCCCATGCAGGAGTTGGTCCCATAGAATCACAGAACAGTTTGGGTTGGAAGGGACTTTAGAGCTCATCTCATTCCAAACCCCTGGCCATGGGAAGGGACACCTTCCACTACACCAGGTTGCTCCAAGCACCATCCAGCGTGGCCTGGAACACTTCCAGGGATGGGACATCCATCTCCTGCTGTGGTTCGCCCCCCTTTCACCCCTTTCTGAGCACTGCCCAGAAGCGGTTGACTTCTTCAGTGCTGAGGGGGACGTGTTATTTCAAGCAGCCTCTTTGCATTTCCCTCGTTCCCCTGCGGCAGATTGCAGAAGGAATGGCTTTCATTGAGAAGAGGAACTACATCCACAGAGACCTGAGAGCTGCCAACATCCTGGTGTCGGCAGTGCTGGTGTGCAAGATCGCAGACTTCGGGCTGGCCAGAGTCATCGAGGACACCGAGTACACGGCCCGGGAAGGTGTGGGGGGTGAAGGGTTGTGGGGTTCCCTGAGAGTCACTGACCAACGTGTCACCACAGTGGCACCAACCCCGGGAGGGCCATGCTGGGTATGTGGGCAGAGGAGGGAAGCTTCTCTCATTTGCATCACTTCACTTCCTCCTCATCTGTTTGTTTCCTGTTCCCCATATTTCACCACCCGCTTCTCAGCATCTGGGTTTGAGTTCATGTTTCGTGTTGCATCTGTTTGTCCAGGTGCCAAGTTTCCCATTAAATGGACAGCGCCAGAAGCCATCAACTATGGATCTTTCACTATAAAATCTGATGTCTGGTCCTTTGGAATCCTCTTGACTGAGATCATTACCTATGGACGTGTCCCCTACCCAGGTAAGGAGGTGAAATTCCTCCTCTAATCTGGTTCCAAAAGACACACTCCACTTTCTGGGCCCCTTCCATGGCATCTAAGCTCCTCCAACACCATGGGAAACCTCTGTAAGTCCTTATCAGTAGGGACCACTCTCTATTTTATACTAATTGTTACCTTGGTACCTTTTTTCAATGGGAAATTACTCTGTTAATGCTGCTACAAACGGACCACGAAGGATCTGGGGTTGCATAAATGGCTGATCTGAGGAGGAGCTCTGCCCCCACACTGACCTGTTTTTGGAAGAAATGCCTTCTTACAGTCTCAGCACATGGATATGTAGAGCCTTTTTTTTTTTAAATTTATACAGCATGATTATAAATCCCATCTGATCTGAGGTACAAAACTCCATGTCACAACTAACCAGCATCTCGATTGTCTGCATGTTTCCCTGACCAGGAGCAGCAATTCCCTCTTCCCAACCCCTCTAACCATTCCTTTTCCTTCCGAAGGGTGAGCAGTTTTGGGCTTGGGCTTTGTACGCCTTTCAAAGAAATCAATGTGTGTGGTGTTGTTCACCTGTCCCACCCTGTTTCTCCAGGGATGTCCAACGTGGAGGTGATCCGGGCGCTGGAGCGGGGGTACCGGATGCCCCGCACGGATAACTGCCCCGAGGAGCTGTATGACATCATGATGAAGTGCTGGAAGACCAGGCCTGAGGATCGTCCCACCTTTGAGTACACACAGAGCATTTTGGAGGATTTCTTCACTGCCACAGAGAGCCAGTACCAGCAGCAGCCTTAATGCAGGATGCTCAGAGCAGCGACCACACATCCCGCTCTTCCCTGTCCCACCTGTGTCCTGCTTCCCCTGCCAGCCTGGCCCAGGAATCACAGCCTTCCTGGAGTGGCTGGGCTGGAAGCAGACCAGGAGGAAGCTGTGCTCAGGATGGAGAGAGAAGTGACGTGTGGCGATACCTTGTGCCTTTCCCAGGAGCCTGAGTGCCTGTGGAAAGCGCTGGCTGGACAGTGGTTGCCCACGCTGGCATATCCCCAGGAGGAGGGACAGGGATGGGGCTGGGCCTGCTTTTACTACAAAGTAAAAAACCCAGATTAGTATTTTTTGTTAATTCTTCTGAGATCTTATCACGCCATTCTCCAGGAGCAGGTGCTTTAACTGCACTGGCCTCAGTGAAAAGACATGCAGTGCCCGTGCCCCACCTGGTCCCTTCGTGTTTGAGATTCCCAGGGGATTCCCTGGGAATGCAGCACTTCGGCTCATCCCAGCGCAGGATCCTGGGGTTTGGATGTGAAGTGCCACAGACACATCCTCCTCTCTCCCTCCTGGGTTCCCTCCCTCAGTGTTTTCCCAGCCCCTCCTGTGCAGAGCGCAGGTTTGGTGAGGCTCTGCAGGGGTGTGTGCAAGGACAGACAGAGCTTTTCCAGGCTATCCTTGGACGGACGCCCCTCTGCTTGCCTCGGGAAGAACCTCTGGAACCCAAAGCCACAGCCCAAGGAGCCCTCTCCTTGATGGCAAAACTTATAGGCAGGATTTGATGCCTGCTGGGGCATTTGCAGTGTCAGCAAGGGCCCGGTGCTCCCTGCACACCCACTTAATGTTGCTGTTTATTTTTAGTATTTAATGACAGGTTATTTGCGGAAAAGAAAGGAGCAATATATATTTTTTAAGATAGCCCTGTACCTCCTACAGCGGGGACACCGGCGCCTGTGATAATATTTTTGATACCAAGAGGCAGAAACGCTGACACTTCAGCGCTTTTCTATCAGCTTTGGGAGACTCCTTTTTGCAATCAATAAAGTACTTATCAACCTCTCCTCTGCTGGACATGCCTCCTGCTTTGCAGCCCCAGCGGGGAGGACGGGGATGGGGTAGGGCTGGGGGACAGGGATG
>VWZG01010267.1:91066-119580 GCA_013396735.1 Grallaria varia
CGGGGATGAGGCAAGGCTGGGGGACAGGGATGGGGCAGGGTTGGGGGACAGGGATGGGGCAGGGTTGGGGGACAGGGATGGGGCAAGGCTGGGGTCCGCAGCACTCCTAGGAGGGGGCCCGAGGCCCGGGTGGGTTCGGAGCGCCCCTGGGAGCGGCCCCGGGTCCGGAGCACCCCTCGGATCAGGCCCCAGGCCCGCGGACCGGGCGGCTCGGACTGACCCGGCCCCGGCCCCTCCCGCCTCACTGCCCGCACCAAACACGGCGGCCGCGGCGTCCTGCCCGCCCTCCACACCGAAGCTCCTGCCCTCAGCCAAGATGGCGGCGCAGGCCGTCCCCCTTTTCCCCGCCGGCTCCGCGGAGCCGGAGGTTCGCTGTGGCCCGGAGCGGCAGCAGGGCCGGGCGGAGCCGGGGCTGAGGCGGGAGCGGGGCCCGCAGAGCGGAGCGCGGCCCTGCCCGGCCCGGCGCGGTCGCCATGGCGATGGGCCCCGCAGCCAACCGCGCGCCGCTTCCGGTGACGTCAGCAGCGACACGTGGATGCAAGATGGCGGCGTCGGCGGCGATGGTGAGTGCGGAGGGGCCTGGCCCGGCCCCGCGTCCCGTCCGCGCGGCCCCGCCACGCACCGGCCGCGGCCCCGCAGCGCGAGGCGGGGAGGGCGTTCCGGGAGGGCCGAGGAGGGACACGGGCCCGGCCGCTGTCCGGCGGAGGCTCCCCGGTCTCGCCCGGGGCCTTGCAGCCGTGCCGCGGCTCCCGGCGGTGTCGCCGGCGGAGCGCAGAGCTCGGGCTCTGCCCGGTGCCACCGGGCCCCTCGGCAGCAAAGTTGGCACCGTTCGGCGAGTCAGGGCGCTGTGCGGGCAGGAGGGGCCGGGCCGGGCCGGGCGCTGTGGGTTGTCGGGAGCACCGGCACTTCTTTCCCATTGCCGTTCCCGTTCCCTTCGCTGGGCCGCTCTCCTGAGGGAGGCGTCGCCCCGGGCCCGGCGCTGGTGCCGAGCAAAGCGGCTGTTGCCCCGCGTGTGGTTTTCCCAGGTGTTGGGGCCGGGCTGTGAGCAGCCGCTTCTCCTTCCCCCGTCCCACCATCCCTGTTGTTATTCCTGAATTATTCCCTGAATCCTCGGAGAGCTGAAGGTGTTCCTGGTGGGCCTTTGCTAAGGTAGCTGAGCATCAGTGCCACCTCACGGAGGAGAAAACGAGCTGCTGGGACGTTCCTTACTTGCCTTGGAGCCTTGTAGTAGTAAAACGGATTTCCTCCTGGCTTTCCTAAAAGGATATTTCCGTGACAATGCGGTGTGGATAAAGGATGCGGGCTGATACAAAGGTCTCTGCTGGCCGGGGCTGCGGTGTGAGGTGACTCACGGAGAAAGTGCCATTAGCACTGTAAGCGACCTGTTATCGTGCCTGAGGGCAGAATGAAGGTTACATGTGTGAGAGGGCTTCGGTGGATTTTTTTTGTCTCCCACAAAGTCGTGGGTTGTGCCTTTCCTCCCTTTCTGTCACTATATTCAAATGTTTCAGTAAGTGGAACAGGACTGCAGTGCTTTGTGAATCCATCTGGAAAAATGGCTCTGCACGGGTTGTGTTTCCCCTGTTTTTCTTCAATGCTGTCTCTCAGCTCTTGGTTATGGCTGTTTGATGCCCCTCTTACCCTTCTCTGCCCAAAAGAGATGGGACAGTGTCCATAATTTCATTCATTATATCCGTGTTGTCACTTCCTACTTCCTTTTCCTCCCTTTGAGCTAACACTGTGTTCAGTTCTGAAGTTTGTAGGTAGATTGTGAAACTCTTAAGACCTAAACCATCCCTGGCTCAGCACCAGCCCCATTCAAATGCTTGCAGGGTGCTTGAAATTGCTGCTCTTGCGGGTTTCTTCATGTGCTTGGCAGTGACTTGGGCAGGGCCATGCTGGGTGTGCCTGGTCCGGCCACGGATCCTCTGGGACATGTTGGAGCTGTTGCAGAGAGAAATTCTGCTGTTTCCCCTTTCCCTTAAGTAAATGTTGGAGTTCAGACTCTGGCAGTGGTGGCTGTGGGGAAGCACACACGTGTGTGGTAATAACTGCGCGTTGTAGGGTCTCTTTGTGCTGGGTCAGTGAGCAATTCCTCTGTTTAGGCAGCGGGGCTTGTGAACCTTCAGTGAATTCACAGAGAGTGGAAACGTTGCTTAAGTCTTTCTGAGTGGGAAAAACTAGATAAACTGTGTCCTGAAGTTGTCTGCAAATCCCAAGTCTAGTGATAATTATCCAGGAGTGCTTTCTTGGAGAGGGTTTGTGTACCAGCTCCTAGCACTGCGCACAGGACAGACAATGCTGTCCTGTGTGCTGCAAGGAAGGTTTGAGTTAATTTCTTCTTACAGTCAAATGCTTTGTTCTAAAGTTAATTAAAGGAGTAGATTTTCAATATCTCTTTAGGGAGATCCCACAGGCATGAGGAAGCTGCCCTTGGAGGAGGGTGTGCCAGGCTGTGGGGGTGGTTGGTGAGCTGTGCTGGCAGCTCCGACAGGGTCCTCCCTGCACCATGCCAGCTGCTCCTGGGGTGACACCTTCTGCCTGTGCTCATGCCATGATTTCTCCAGGGCAAAATCATGCCAGAGATTTCCCTCTGCCAGTGGGAGGGCGAAATCAGAGAGTGGCTCCTGTCAAGGGCCTGTGTGCAGACAGAATATGGTGACATTTGAAACAGATTTGTTTCTTCCCCTTGTTTAAGACAGAGATTTGCTTTCCTTCCACAGGATTTTTGCTTGTGATGGATCTTTTCAGTCTGAGTCGTGCTGTGATTTGGGGGACAGGAGGGGGTGATTTTACTCGTGCAGTTATTTCTCTTACTTAGATCACATTCTTCTAAGAAAGGGTCTGTCTGCATATGGGAAAATAATCAGGCTTAGTCAATCACTATTTTTGGCTACGTGCAGTTGGATTTTTCTCAGTCTGGAGTTGTGCATATTTGTTGTGCTACTTGTTGCTTCATTATATGATTTCCTGGCACCTCAGATGCAGCGCTGTTTTATGCATGTGTTCTGAAATGTAAGTAGTTGATAAAGGCTGTGAAGGTCTGTGTTCTGTCTCCTGGAAGTCGAGGCCTCACCAGGGCACCATGACTGAACAAAAGCAGAGCTCCATTCTCTAAATCCTAACCTTGCAGATGAGGTAACTTATCTTCCAGACATCCCCCAGTTGAGATGATCACCTGGCCAGGCCCATGAGTTACACAGTTGTTTTGGGTGGTGTCCGTGTTGCAGTTCCTAAAGCCGCTGCCTTTGTTTGGAGAGGATGAAGCACATCTGTCAGTGCAAAAGCAAAGATCCTGACAAGAAAGAACCCCAGCATCAGCTTCCCTGTGCTCAGGGACATTTCTTTCAGATCTTTTCTGCACTGGACATTTCTTTCAGATTTCACTCCCAGAGCTCCCCCACCTGTTGCATAGCAGCGTTCCCATTCCTTGCTACCAACTGTTCTTTCCTGGCACAGCTTTCCAGAGTCGCCCTCTTGTCTTTTCTGTTGCCTGGTGCTGCCTGAGTCATCATCATCTGTATGCAAAGAGCCTGATTTCTGCAAAATTTTTTGTCATCAAAAATTTCATCTTCTGCATCCTCATGTGTCTCCTGAGCATGTGCTGAAGTTCTGTCCTGGTCTTGTCACCTCCAAGCCCTCTGGGGCAAGGGTGACACCAGTGTGGTTTTGGTTTTCAAATGACATTGTGCTGTGTAGGTCAGTCACTTTAGTGACAAATGAGGTAAGGACTACAAGTCAGTGGCTGCTCTGGGACAAGAGTGCAGGTTCCTTCCAGTGCTCCACCTACCCAGGAGGCTTTATCTTACTTGATGGAGGGTCACAGAGCACTCTCTTAAAAGATTGGGAAGGCAAAATTTAATGTAGCACAGAACAAGTCCTACAAAGCAGATCAGTATTGAAGCCCGGCCAGTTTTAACAAGTGTTCTTCCCAGATGGGGTTTTTTGCCTGCTCCAAGTGCATTTGTCTGTGCTTAGAATAGATCTGAAAATCTCCCTTGTAAGCAGAAAAGATCACAGAATCACAGAATGGTTTGGATTGGAAGGGACCTTAAAGCTCATCCCTTTCCAACCCCTTGCCATGGGCAGGGACACCTTCCACTAGACCAGGTTGCTCCAAGCTCCATCCAACCTGACCGTGGACACTTCCAGGGATGAGGCACCCACAGTTTCTCTGGGCAACCTGTGCCAGGGCCTCGCTAGTTCCTACTGTCTAACCTAAACCTAATCTCTGTCAGTCTCTGTCTTCAAACTCTGCCAGTTTGAAGCCGTTCCTCCTTGTCCTGTCACTGCTTTTATAAACAGTCTCTCTTCATCTTTCTTTTAGGCTCCCTTCAGGTACTGAAAGGCCACATGTATCTGATGATTCAGTACTAACGTTTTCTGTAGGTGACTAGCAATTGCGTTTTAAATACATTTTAGATTTTAACCCTCCCAATATTTATGGCTTTTTTTTTTTCATTCCTGCTCAGTTCCAGTAATTCTGGGTGCTGTGTTGTCCCTCGCTGGTGCCTGGGCCAAACATTCCTCTCTTCAGAATGAGGGAGATGATGAAGAGGAAGGGGTGTGGGGACAATAAGCACAGATTTTATATTTTTTTTTTTAATACATTTTTTTCCTAACCCTGAGGAAGGATACCCAGGATAGGGCTGTTTGTCCACACCATGCCAGTGGATGCCAAGCTCAGGGCTGTTCCCTGTGGTGCTGTGTGCCAGACTGACTGTGCTGAGGACACACAGGGACAGCAGGGATTTGGTTTGTTACAGCTGCAGCATTAGCTCAAGAGTTGTCCCAAATCAAGCTCCAGGTTTTGTGTGGTTTTCCAGTGGTGCTGGTACACACGGGGAGTTTGGGAGAAGGGGCTGAAGGTAGAAGTGCTGTGAGATTACACCAGAGCTGATGCTTTAATCCAGGCAAGCTGCTTCTGGCTAATACTCTTTAAAGCTTGATTTTCATTTCACAGCATTCCTGCCCATGCTGGAGCTGGGTCACCTGAGGTAATGGGATGGGCTGAGGAGGCAGCAAGGTGTGTTAAATAAAGGGTTTGCTGCTGGTGTGCAGGGTCTGGGCTCTGTTGGAGCCCTGGTGGAGATTGCACCTTCCAGCCTGACCTGTCATCCTGCTCCCTAAGAAAGGGTTGGAAAAGTTTTTTGCTGTGTTACCGAGTTGTGTTGTGGCCCAGAGGGGTGAGGAAAGAAGGGAGTGGAGAAGGAGGGAGCAATGATGTGACCGTCCCTTTGGGCACAGTTATGTTGGTGTCACACCTGTCCCCACAATGACTGTTCTGGGGCATGTAGCAGCACATGAGCATCTGTCTCTAAGTGGCTCCAGACACTCCAGTGGCTCCATGCAGAGCTGACAGACATGCAGTGCCAGGGCTACAGCCCTCCTCTCTACTAATCCATGCAGTTCTCCAACACAGGGAGCTCAGATGGGTGAGAGCAGGAAAGTGAGATCTGCTTGATGCCCTGTGGTGCACATAAGAAGTGCATATTTCTTGTGGTTGAGCAAAGCCAAAGTTTTCTTAATAGCAAGATGAAGAGGCAAAGACACCTAGAGTGGAAAGTGACTTGATGAGAGTCACAAAAAAAAAAAGCTACTAATAGCTTTTGTGAATTTAATTTCTGTTTAGTCACCTGACAGTGCAGTCTGGGATGAACGCGTCCATTGTTGTTGCCCATCTCTGATGTTGCTCCTGCCTTTCTGTTATATATTTTACTGTTTCTTCTCCTTTTTGCAGGAAAGGTTAAGACACATGCTGGTCTTGCTGTTTTTGCTGCATGGTACAGACTCGTTCTATGTACCCGGGGTGGCTCCTATCAACTTCCACCGCAATGATCCCGTAGAAATAAAGGTAGGATAAACTTGGAGCTGTGTTAGTCTGTTTGGATTGTGTTTTCTTGTGTTTTGGTTTTTTTTCTGTTCTTTCCGAGCAGCTAAATGGGCCTGGAAAGTCAATTTGTAAAAATTACTAAAATTTTTTGGGGCAGATAGTCTGTTTCACAACATTCATGTGAATGGGAACAAGGGTGTTGGGGACAAGCAGCCCTCAAGTGGTCACTTCCTCATCTTACACTTGGTTCCCAACATGATTCTTGTTCTTGTCCCTGATATCTTCTACCACATTCGTTCAGCAGCTGCACCAAAGTCCTTGACGTGTCTCTCCATGTGGGAAAAGAGCCCCTTTTTCACTGTGGCTTTGAAGTGAATTTACTTCCTCCAGCATTATACTGACTCTCCAAGTACCTACAGGGTGCCTTTGGCTGGAAGGTGAACTGTGGAATAAAGAAGTGATTTGAGCCAGACCTTCTTAATTTTCTCTTCTACCTGGGTTGCTCATGTTGTGTCTTCAGTACCAGGGAAATCCATGATAGACCCTTCCCAAGTGGACATGTTTGTCCTTGAGCCTTGCAGATGTTACAGCCCAGCTTTGCTGGGAGCTGTTCCTGTGCAGCATTGCTGGTACTGAATGACAGAGCTGCTACACCCATTCTGGAGGAAGCCAGGCTTTGCTTCCAGACATCAGCGATTTATAGCCCATTTCATTTATTTTTCTAAAGCTGTGGCCTCTGTCTCAGCAAATCCAGCACCCTTGGGGCTCCTGAGGTTGGCAGCTCCCACGTGAAGCACAGCACACTTTTCTCTTTGGCCACAGGCTGCCAGACACAGGCTATTTTTAAGAAAATGAGACTTGCCTGTGGCTCCAGTGAGCTTCCCAGAAGAAGGGGGTATTGGAATGGCTGTTCTCAAAGGGATTTCAGGAGCCAAATGCTCCCCTCAAGTGCTAAGGCAAGTCAGTGTGTTTGCCAGCACTCTTCCAATAAATGAGCTTGGCTGTGTTACAAAACACTTCTGTTTTTCGGAGCAACTGTGGCCTTAGCTGTTGTGGTATGTCTCTGGACTTCCCTTCTGCTCTGTGATTTGTGGGAACTCTCCAGGAATGTTGGGGGTTTGTCACCAACCCTTTTCCTCCCCAGTCTCATGGCTCTCTGGCTTTCCTTGCAGTGATTAAAATTGCTGAATTCTTCATAGCCCTGGAGGCCAGACAGGACCCAGGAGGTCCAGTGGGACATGAATTTTTTTTTGGAGGAAATCTTGTATGAAATGTGACTCTTGAATATCTTTTGAGCTCAGAAACATAAATTTGTGAAACCACCAGTATTTCCCTGTGAATGAATTTCTACTAAATCATAATGTAGAGAATGTACATTAGGAATGGTGCCAAAGGAAAGCAAGCTGGAGATCTCTCAGGAACATGTGTGTCTATTATTATTTTTAATATTAGTAGTAGTATCTTCCAAAAGTGAGCTTTACAGGAGGTGTCTTGAAGAAAGCATCAGCTTCTGAGAGGTCAGAAAACTATCTGGAATTCTTTCCTGGGAATAATCCCTCTGTTCTTCCTGCAGGCTGTGAAGCTGACCAGCTCCCGGACCCAGCTGCCATATGAGTACTACTCGCTGCCCTTCTGCCACCCCAGCAAGATAACCTACAAGGCTGAGAACCTTGGTATGTACCTGTCAGACAGCACAGTCCCACAGTGGGGAGGGGTGTTTACAGGGGGAAAAGCAGTTGGAAATGTCACCTCTGCTGAGCTGTGAGGAGAACCTGCTTCCTGTGATTCCCTTTCTGCTGGCTGTTTGCAAATAGGGGTGTCTGTATATCAGAGGAAATGTCTTTCCTGAAGGAGAGTGTGTAACCTCCTTCAGAGTAGGACTTGATACTTCCAACAAAATAGCTAAACTGTCCTTCAGTCTGATCCTTGCACTTCTGGTAGCAAAGGAGACTTGCTGTGGTCCCTCCAGCTGCACAGTGCCTGGTGCCAGGAAGCCCGGCAGTCTCCAACCCTGCCCGTATGTTCCTGTTTTCCAGGTGAAGTTCTTCGTGGGGACCGAATTGTTAATACACCTTTCCAGGTTTCCATGAATGTGGAGAAGAAATGTGAAGTTCTGTGTAACCTTCCCAACAAGCCAGTTGTGCTGACAGTGGAGCAGAGCAAGCTGATCGCAGAGCGCATCAGAGAGGATTACTATGTCCACCTGTGAGTCACCTCAGGCATGGGTTTGTGTCAGAGGGGATTTGGTGCTGTGGACAAATTTGATCTGAAATCTGTGTTTTCAGCATTGCTGATAACCTCCCTGTGGCAACACGGCTGGAGTTTTATTCCAATCGTGAGGAAGAGGAGAAGAAGAAGGAGAAGGATGTGCAGTTCGAGCATGGATATAGGCTTGGGTTTATGGACGGTAACAAGGTAGAGCATCGAGGTGCTGTCTGAGGGTGCCTGGAGGAGATCTGGGTGTCTATCAGAGGGTGTTAGAGATCTGCCACAGAGTATCAGAATTGGGAATGCAACCAAAAGGTTTTATAAAAAGTGGAAATACGAGAGAGGGGTCTCTTGTGGGAAGCAGGGGGTGGGTGCTGGACTGTTGGTACGATAGTCAGTAGTCCTACCGTGGACTGTGTAACTTTGGACATGCTCATGGAGTGGTTTCCCCTCAGCAGAGCAAAGGCACTGTGCCCCCAGGGCTGGCTCATCTCTGATATTGGACTGTCTTTCGTTTTTCTCACTGAAGCTGTTTTCTGCAGCTGTCGCTTCTCATCTTTGCCTGTTCCTCCCCTGGGGTGCTGACATTTTATTTCATGTCACTGTTTCAGTTCTACCTGCACAACCACCTCTCCTTCATCCTTTACTACCACAGAGAGGATGTGGAAGAGAGCCAGGAGCACACCTACAGGGTGGTGCGCTTTGAGGTGATTCCCCAAAGCATTAAACTAGAAGGTAAGACACTCCTGGGGAGGGCAGTAAGGGGGCAGAATCTTCTGTAGGAACAGGAGTTGGATGCCACTGGTGTATCAGGGTGCCAGTTGTTGCTTCACAGGGCACAGAAATGAAATGTCTGTCCAAATTATAAGAATAAACCCCTTTGTTATTAAGGGAGTACCAGCAATAGAGAGATATCCTTGAACTGCAATCCATGGAAAAAATAATTTCCTGTAAAAAGATCTGAGTTTGAGGTTTTGGCGTTGGATTTTTGTGCACTGTGTCATCTGGCATGAAGCATGCCTGGCATGTAGCTCTTGTGGTGCTGATCTCCCTGACTGGGTCACCATGTGCTCATGCAGCGACACACAGGATATCTGGAACTGTTCCAGGGGGATTGAATTTTAAAAATAATGGTTAGGGGAAAACACTCCTACCTCAGTAAGCCCAAGGTGAAAGGGGTGTCTCATGGTGGGTATCACCCCCTGCAGCTGTCCTCTCGCAGAGTGGGCTCTGCTGCAGAGGCCTTTTTTCTCAGCATATCATGTGGAATAGAGGATTTATTCATGGTCTAGATCTTTGGCTTCAGAACTTCTGGCCTTTATCCTTCCAGTTAAGGAGAGCCCTGTGCATAGCTTTCCTGAAAGTTTGTTAATGGTGCTCCACTGCTGGTCAGGAGAATAGTTTTGCAAACTGCAGTGCAGGTGAGCAAGGAGTGAGTGCTTCCCCACAGTACCTGGAATAACTGCAGCCCAGTGCCCTGAGGGTGATGCTCTGTGGGAGAGGTGATGCCTGAGGGAAGGACTGACTGTGTGTGCCATGTTTTTCCTTACAGACTTGAAGGCTGATGAGAAGAGCATGTGTACCCTGCCTGAAGCCACAGGCTCTGCCCCTCAGGAAATAGATCCTACTAAAGAGAATCAGTTGCTTTTCACCTACTCTGTGCACTGGGAGGTGAGGCAGTGCTGGGGAGCTGGCTGGCAGTGATGCTCCAGGTGTGTGTCACGGGTGTTGTGAAAGACATTGGGAATGTGCTGATGTGAGAAGAACTCTCCTAATTCTTTCAGGAAAGTGACATTAAGTGGGCTTCCCGCTGGGACACGTACCTGACCATGAGTGACGTTCAGATTCACTGGTTTTCTATCATTAACTCCGTTGTGGTCGTCTTTTTCCTTTCAGGTGAGTGGATGTGTTGGGAGGGGAAGGCTTTACCAGTATCTGCAGGGAATTTGCTTTGAGCAGATGGCTCGAGGGGGATGTGGCCTGAACCTGGTCAGATGGGGCAGGAAACCAACATCAGCACTGAAAACCTCCCAGTTCAGACAGCACCCTGTGGGGTCAGGTGGTTACCCACCTCACTGGGGTCACTGAGGGAGTATGTGGTTAATGCACATCTTGCATGTCCATATTTAAGTTAAAAAACAAACCACAGGAAAGCCTCAGTGCCCCATTCCTGCTGGAATGCTGCCTTCCCTACTCCCTGGGGTTTTGTTTCTGTCTTTGTTGATTGCTCAAGACCTCCTCTCCCAGACAGAACAGTGTGTTAGTGGGAGCCATATAGTTGCACAGTGTGAGAGCAGCACAGCCATGTAGGAGCCTGTGAGCTGAACACAGTTTGTGCTTGTTTTCAGGGATTCTCAGCATGATCATCATCCGAACTCTGCGAAAGGACATTGCCAACTACAACAAGGAAGATGACATTGTATGTGTTTGTTCTTGGGGCTGGGATCCGACAGGGAGGGAAGCACAGACCAGGAGGGATCTCTTGTGCAGAGTTGGGTGTATTGTCTCTTCTGTTGTCCCATTTTGTTTTGAGCCCTGGCTGGGCCCAAAGGGCTGTTCTGTCATGCTGTCACTCATCTCTGGCTGCCTGTGTACAATGGCATATTACCAGTTCAGATGTCTTCAGATCTGAGTAATGACTGCAGATAGTTTTGTAAATGTGTGCCTTGGCACTGGCAGTTCAGGTCTCAGCTGTTTTAAGCTGAAGAGGAAAGAAGTTTCTCGGCTAGAGTGGTAACATGCTGTAGAAGAGCCAGATCCAGGGAAGTTACCCTCTTAGCCTGGCTGTGGTAGGACTAATTTCCACTGGCATATCATACCTAACTAACCTTCTTTTTCTGTTGTTGCTGCAGGAAGATACTATGGAGGAATCTGGTTGGAAACTTGTGCATGGAGATGTCTTCAGGCCTCCACAGTATCCTATGATCCTCAGCTCTCTCCTGGGTTCTGGAATCCAACTCTTCTGTATGATCCTTATTGTCATCTGTAAGTAGCACATGCTGCACAGGGTGGCTGTAATAAGGATGATGCTCGAGGGTGTTCGTCTTCACCCTGTGCTCACTTTGGCTGGAGTGAGGCCCATGAAGCTGCTTCCTGTTGCTGTTGGCCTGGGCTTGGCATTGCTGAGCTCTGCCCGATGGCATTTCCCAGCTGAAGGCAGCTTTGTGTGATCATATTTCCTGTTGCCAAGCTGTGAGCCCTGGGTGATAGTGGGCTGAGAGACTTTTGCACAGGCATACCTTGCCCGTTGAGCTGCACCTGCTCCCATCCCTGGGGAAGCTGAGGCTGAAGCATGGTCTGTAGCTGAGATCAAAGCTGTGCCTTCCTCTCTCTGGCTCATGCTGGAGGCTGTGGATGTGTTATGCTGTGCAGAGATTCCAGGCAGCTGTTGCCTGTGGATGGAACAGGCCCCTGTCTCATGTACCTCAGAGCTGCTGTTCTTGTCCTGTTTCCCTCTGCAGTTGTTGCTATGCTGGGGATGCTGTCACCTTCGAGCCGGGGCGCACTGATGACAACTGCCTGCTTCCTCTTCATGTTCATGGGGTAGGTGCCTCCACGACTTCCCCCCCCCAGTGCTGTCTTGCATCTCCCCAGCAACAGCATCTCATTTTCTTTGTCTTGGCTTGTTTCTCTCCAGGGTTTTTGGTGGATTCTTTGCTGGCCGCTTATACCGGACTCTGAAAGGCCATCGGTGGAAGAAGGGAGCCTTTTGTGTGAGTCTTGGATGTTCTGTGCTGTTTATCCACGTTTGCTGATGGCAAAGATCTATGGATAAGCTCCATATATGTTTGTGGTAGCTGGACACAGCCTGGCTGTGCTTCAGATTTGCTCTGGGTTGGTCCTTGTAGCTCTACAGAAAAGGGCAAACACCAGAGCGTGTATTAGAGCAGAGAGGGTTGTCCAAGATCATCTCCACAGCTCAGCTCTGTGTCTTCATGCTGTAGCAAAAGGGACAGTATTCCACATGTGCCTTGTCCTACCAATGGTCTCATTACAGAGGAACATCTGGCTGGTGAGTCATGTGTTCTCTCTTATGCTGTGGTTGCTCTTGCAGACAGCGACCCTGTATCCAGGCGTTGTTTTTGGCATCTGCTTCGTCCTGAACTGTTTCATCTGGGGGAAACACTCCTCTGGTGCGGTAAGTACCACCCTCTACCTGGGGCCTGTGGGGCTGGGAGGGGGTTAGTGGGCTGGCCGGGCCTTACTTGGCTTCACAGACCTTTCCAGCTGTGGGTGACTGGAGGGTTGGCCTGGCTGATGACACCAGTCTCCAGGGCAGGTGAGCTGTCAGCCTCACTTCTGTGACTCTTACAATTCCAGGTGCCTTTCCCTACCATGGTGGCCTTGCTCTGCATGTGGTTTGGGATCTCCTTGCCCTTGGTCTACTTGGGTTACTACTTTGGATTTCGTAAGCAGCCATATGACAATCCTGTACGGACAAATCAGATTCCCAGGCAGATCCCGGAGCAGAGGTGGTATATGAATAAATTTGTGGGGTGAGTGATGAGTATCTGAGAAGTACGGTGAGTTAAGGCCCCCTCCCCTTGGTCCCCTTGGGTTGCTGAACAGCACTTTCTGCTGGTCTCTGGACATGGACAGATGGCAGATGGTGTTCCTTGAGACAACACTGATAATTTGGATGTGGTGTGGGGGGTACATGCAGCAGTGGTATGTGCTCAGCAGTAGGAGCAGCTGTGCCATTGCCTGTGAAATTTACTTTAGTAATCTGGAACTGTAGAGCCTTTGGAGCGTGCTGTGTGGTTACCAGGAATTGTGAATGTCTGAGCAGTTTTATTTTGCTGCTTATGGTTTTTCTTTCTGGCTCTGCAGGATCCTCATGGCTGGTATTCTGCCTTTCGGAGCCATGTTCATCGAACTGTTCTTCATTTTCAGTGTAAGTATTTAATCCACTTTGCTCCTGAATAAGATTCCTCTCATGCCAAAGCTTTTGAAAGGGAAGGGGCTTCCACTGGAGCAGTGTCCTATTCCTATACTCGCTGAAGGGGGCAGCTGTTCCCTTCAGGCCATTATGTAGTTTCCAGAGAGAGTTACGGGACATGCCTGGTGATTTGAAGGATTGTGCTAAAGATGGAATTTACTGTAACATTATTGGTCTTAAGACAGTCACTGTTTCCGTTGCTGCCCATTTTTCACCTTGTGTGGATGGGGAGGAATTTGCTGTTCCATTGCTTGGGAGGTGTTGGGGAATGAACAAGCTACCTCAGAGCTGTCCTTGTGCACCTTTTTGCAACCTGAATCCTCTGAAGTGATGTTGTGAAACACATTAGATCTGTGGTTTCATCTGCATGAGGCTTAGGGGCTCCTCATTTTCCCTTGGTTGGCTGCCAGAAGTGAGTCCCGTGTTCAGTGATTGATCACAGAAACAAATTCCTTCTGTGTCTTTGTTTCAGGCAATCTGGGAGAACCAGTTCTATTACCTTTTCGGCTTTCTCTTCCTGGTATTTATAATTCTAGTGGTATCCTGCTCCCAGATCAGCATTGTCATGGTGTACTTCCAGCTCTGTGCTGAGGTGAGATTTCCGTGTTTATAGTTTGTGTAGCTCAGGGCAGTTGCTCCTGGAAAAGCACAGGTCATGTTATTGCTGCTGTTCAGCAGAAATTAGTGTGGCCCAGCTCCCAACACCTCTTGGCTTCAAGGGGATTTGAAGCTCCTTGATTATCTGTTGGGCTGGGAACTGTGGTTTTGTACCAGGAATTCTGCTGGGTGCAGGGTATTTTCAGCTGACATCGCTTCCCAAAGAAACTGGTTCATTCCATGCACAAAAAAAAACCAAATGCAGGGCCAGAGGTGAGCCATGTCCAGGTGCTGTGAGCTTGACCTGGCTTTGCTTCACTGTCAGCTTCATGTCCTTTTGGTTTGGAGACACTTTTATGACAAAACAGTTCCCCACCCCAAATTGTGGGTTTCCTCTGGA
The DNA here is from genome assembly GCA_013396735.1 of Grallaria varia. Classification (NCBI taxonomy): domain Eukaryota; kingdom Metazoa; phylum Chordata; class Aves; order Passeriformes; family Formicariidae; genus Grallaria; species Grallaria varia. The sequence continues at coordinate 105,044 of VWZG01010267.1, forward strand.
AGAAAATATGTGATATTCTCCCTGTCCTGAAATAGTCACAGCTCCCTTGAGACAGTGCCACAGGAGAGGGAAGCCTGTGGGATAATGAGGCTCTTTTTCCTGTCAGGATTACCGCTGGTGGTGGAGGACCTTCCTGGTGTCCGGAGGGTCTGCCTTCTATGTGCTGATCTACGCTGTCTTCTATTTTGTGAACAAGGTATTGTTATTCCTCGTGTATGAAAGTGCCACCTTTCTGGGGAAGACTGGGGGGTTTGGGAAAGGAAGTGGTGGGACTGCAAAGTCCTGGTCTGTGCCATGCCAGCCCAAGGCTGCTGAGCAGCCAGCGGTGCTGACAGCCCTGCCAGAGGGGAGAGGAGGGTGGAGGTGCCCCAGGACCCTGCCCACATCACCTGGGTGGAGCAGCATTCCCAACCCCACCTCCAAGAGAATCTCTTCAGCTGGATAAAAATGAATCCTGTGGAGGATTTCCTCCCTTTGCTAAAGTTGGCTGGTCTGGGGACTCTTGTCACCTGTGTGTGTTATTTTGCTCATTTTTTCCTCCTCTTCTGTTTTAGCTGGATATTGTTGAGTTCATTCCCTCCTTACTGTACTTTGGCTACACTGCCCTCATGGTCCTGTCCTTCTGGCTCCTCACGGGCACCATTGGCTTCTATGCAGCCTACATGTTCGTCCGGAAAATCTACGCTGCCGTCAAGATCGACTGAAGCTGCAGAGCCCCAGCAGGAATCAGACACCTCCGAAGGCGTGTCCTCCCGGGAGTGACGTGGACATCTTCTCCCAACTCTTTTAAGGAAAAAAAATAATCCAGTGGGAGAGTGACAAGAGAAAAATAATTAACTCCTCGATTTGGAATGTAACTTTGGCACAGTGTACATGGATTCTGGGCTACTTCTGGGGGAAAAGGGGTCTGTAGATACATTTTAACTTTATTATCCTGTTCCATATTTGAGGGAGTTTTTTAGCAGAGAAATATCCCTCTGTATAAGTAAACCCCCTTTTTGCTAATTCATCCTTTTTTTTTTTTTTTTTTACGTTGATGATGAATGGATTTGAAACAGCAGTGGAAACACTTGTGAAAACATTTTCTTCCAGCCCCTGGGGTGCTCTAGGATTCAGGGAGACTCTTCAGACAAGTATCAGACTGGGTTTTTCTCCTGCCTTCGTGTCTGCACAGAAGAGGGAGCTTGACTACGGCAAAGTAACCGGAGCCTAAAGGCTCACCCAGCAGGAGTCCAGTGTGCTCCAGCCAACAAAGTCGTGGCTTCGGCTTGTTTACAGTTTGCTGGAGGTGCCGTTCGGAGCCTGGGAAGTGCAATTTCACCCTGAGAGAGCTGGACAGCTGCAACCCTCTGCATCGCTGTTCCCTCCCTCCAGCCTAGGACAGCACGGGCCGCTGTGGATGCCTCTGCTGGAAGGGCTGACGGGAGGGTGGGATTGCCTCTCCTTCAGAAGGCAGGATATGATGCCCGTGGTTATGCTGGAATACAGGACTGGAAGGAGGCATGAGGTACCCACGGGGGTTTGTTGTGTCAATAGCTCTGTTCCAGACGTGTGAGGAAATGGCGCCAGGCTCCATCCTGGGAATGCCGTTGGGATCACGCAGAGCTTGCGGAGAGATGGCTGCGGTGCTGCAGCGTTAGTGCCAAGCAATCTAAGGCAGTGTTGGGGCTGAGCTGCCCGAGGGGCGTGCAGGCCGTGCTGAAGGGGCTGGGCACAGAGCAGGTGGCCCTGTGGAGCTCTCCCATGGCTGGGAGCGGGGCTGTCTCCCTGCCGGCCCCACCTCCGGCCACCTCGCTGCTCTCTGCACCTCCTCTGAAATTCTCTACCTCCAGGGAACAGGAAAAGTGTATGCCCCTAAGCTGTATTTTGTTCTCCACAAAAACCAGTCCAAGCCCTCCAGGATAGCTGACATGGGCTCTTTTCACATGGCTTGATGCCCAAATCAACCCGTGGGAAGCTCTTTTTAAAAGAGGTTAAAGGGGTTGTGGGTTTTTTTGATCGCTTCAATAATGTTTATCAGTAAAAAGATTCCACATTGCAGTGCAGGCTGCCTCCATCCCCAGACTAGCTAGATTCAGTCAGGGCTACAGGGGAGAGGTTTATCAGTGAAATCTATGAAAGTTTTGCTTCCTGTAGTGAGATTTCCCCCTGACCAACTGCCACAGGTCACAATGTTCCAACCCAGAACTGTCCAAAGCCTTCCCTGCTCCCAGCACTGATGTGCACCCTTGGGGCTTTGGGGCTCTTTTTGACCCCAATTGCCATAAGTTTCCACCAGGTCCACACAAGGGTCCATGTCCCTTCCCACTGGCCTTGTTCATCATGCCAAAGTCTAATCAGCAAGGAATCATGGATGGAAAAAGGGAGCAGGGGATGTGTGAGCCAACTGTGCTGTGGAGTCCTGTGTCAGTTCTAATTTGAGGTCCCTTTCTGAGATTTTGATTGATTTTATTTTTATTTTTTCCTTTTTTTCCTTCTGCCCCTGCCCCAGTGGAGAGTCTCAGCCAGCACTGATTTCTCTCCCTTTCCTGAAGTGTTTTCTCTGTATTCTTTGTAATTTTTAATTAATGTATGTATTCTTTGTGTCCTATTGTAAATAAATCTGCCATTGTCCTGTCTCCCTGCTCTCCTGGGTTCTCCTAAGCCACCTCTGGAGAATTTCTTCTTTTTACACTTGGCCTGTTTGACACCTGTGTTCTGTGACATGTGGCTTCAGAGGAAAGCAGAGCTTAGAATATTTCAGTTTTCTTTGTAATATTTTTCTCCTGGTAAACTTGACTGAGCAGTAAGTTTCTCCCAGTGTGACATGTCCTGAATGCTGCCCTATATTGCCACTGGTTGACTGTTGACTGGATGTGCTGCAGGGTAAGATCCTCTGAGCAACTCATCTCTCATGAGAAACGTTGTGATGTGTGTAGCAGTGATAGGAAGAGCAGCAGGATTGTTGGATGGCAGTGGTGGACAGACAGACAGTGCTTTAGAGCAGCAGAGGTGAGAGGACAGCTCAGGAGGGAGCTGCCATTTCCTTCCAAGTGGGAGTTTGGACGTGTGCTGGTGCTGTGGAAGCTGAGCCTTCATTGTCTTCCAGCTCCATGGCTACCCAGGGCTTGTGTGTTTCTGCTGGGGTAGTGGCAGGAGAGCAGTGAACATCTGTTGGAATGCTGACTGCGGGAGGGAGAGTGAATTCCCCTTTTCCTGAGATGTTTTGCCCAGCAGAGGATGTGCTTCCCCCAGGTTAGGGAGGTGCCAGTGTCAGGGGCTGCTGAATATGACCAAGACCAGAGCAGAAAAATAACAAAGAATCAAAACTGGGAAATCATAAGAATAGTCCCTTTTGTCTTTAAAAAAAGGCAAGGAAAGCTTCAGCTCCACCAACAGGACAATCTGCTGAACTTATTTTTTGGCAGATTGATTGTATTCTTGTCTTGTCACAGCCTCAGCTCCCGGGAAAAGCTGCTGAGGAAAGGGCACATTTCACTGGCAGCTGCTTTAGGAATGAAAACTAGATTGTACCTAGAGAAAAGCACCTGAACACTGATCATGGCTGTCAGCTTTTAATCCATGTTCTGAAGGAGAATCCTGGGAGGTGAGGGTGTGCTTCACCCTTTTTCATCTCCGCGTGCTGCTCGTGCCTGCAGCTGCATGTGGCTTAGGCTGAGGTTTGGTCCCGGTTCTTCTGCCCTTGGCGAGTGGAGCGTGTTGGGGTTTTTTGGGAGAGGGGCTGTGGGCTGGACTTGTCTGAAATTCTGCCACATGCACTGGAAATGTTAGTGAAACCAAGTGACCAGAACTTTCTGTCTAACAAACATTCTCCTTGACAGGGAATAATGGTGTTAGCTGTGGCTGCATCCCCAGGGGGGTGCTGGGTCTTTATTGGGGGGGATCTAATTCTTTGCTTGAAAGAAAAACCCTTGTGGCTTCTTGTAGGGAACTATGTCTTTAACCTACCTTACTATTCTGTCTTTACTTAAACCAACCAAAATCCCAATTCTTCTCCAATAAGACACCAAGGGCAGATCATCCAAATACTTTTAATAAACAACTTCATTATAAAAAAATGCTTTCAATTTGAACTTCATTTGCAAGAGCTAATTTTAGTGATGAACCGTGCATTTCCTAATGGCACTTAATTACAATTTAAAAACCTTGTTTACAGCCCCAAATATACTCCATTAAAAGAGGTTATTCACTGTGTGTAAAAGTGCTAGAAAGATTGTTTTTTGAAAACCAGTTGAGCTTTAACAATGGGAAGTTTCTGGCTTTGGCAGTTGTAGCTGCAGGGAGGGAGATCAGGCACAGAGCCTGTCCAGGTCCAGCACAAGAAGGGACAGCGTGAACAGCAGCCCCAGGCAGGGACACCATGGCTCTTCACTCCCAGGGCTAATCCCCAAACCCTTCATCTTCCAAGGGGCCGTTCACTGGCTCCTGGGGCAGATGGCAGAGCTCATGCTGGGGCAGCCCTGCCTGGGAGAAGGTTCTCAGCATCACTCATGGCTGCAAAGGCCCCTTGGTAGCTTTTCCTACTGCAGCAGTTTCGGAGCTCAGCTGGTTTCCACAGGTTCCTTTTGCTCTCTCTCCGAGCACCTCAGCAGACAGCAATCGTGCTCTTCATCAATGTCCTCGTTTAAGAAAAAACACTGGCAACAAATGTTACAAAACAGCCTTTCTAAAAATTGTTCCTAGATATGAGGGATTACTAGAGTGGGAAAACCCCTGAAAGCATCAAGGCTGAGGCACTCAGTAGGGTGAGGAGATGTCATAAACTCAGAGAGGCTTCTAACAAGTTATGGGATGTGCTGGAGGGTTCAGGCTCCTGCACCCTTCCACTGCACCCTTCCATTGCACCCTGAAGTGGGTTGTGCTGCTGAGGGCCATGAGCAAAGCTCATGTGTTACCTTCAAGTGCAAGACTGTGACTACAGAGGGGGAAAAGGCTGCAGGCAGGTCTGTGGTCTGTTCGCCTGGAGTGTCGGGTGACAGAGGCTGTGTCTGTCCCTGTCTCACAGACCTTGGAGTCTGTCCCTGCCCACTCAGTACATTCCATGGTAGAGCTGGTTATCCACTTGCATAGTAGTTTAAAACAAAGACAGTTTGTGAACAGAGGGTGAGACTGAAGGTGAAGAGGGCTGTGAAAGTGAGGGACAGCTTGTTTTTAAGGAAACACTTTAATGTTGTGGATTCTTCCCCTTAATGAAAATGAAGAACTGACCTATTTAAGAGTATTAAAAAAACAGATTTCAAATTCCCTATTTCTTTGTCATTCATCAATGCCTTTAACTTTCGTTGTCCCTGTGATCTCCTGATACAGAGAAGCTCCCTCTGTATCATGTACATACTTTGTGCATGCTCATATTTAGGCACTGGTGGAAAGGATGATGCAGACCGAGCTTCAGCCACAAGCACACAGTGAGGAAGGTGCTTCAGGCTCCTCCTGCAGCCTACCTGTGCACATGGAAAAGAATGTACTTCGGACAGGAAAACCAAGCTCATCTCCCAGTGTGGATTTGTGAGAAGCAGGATAGGATTGGTTCTCTGGTCTCATTTCTGATCACCTGTTCCATTTTCGTTCCTGTGCCATCTGAAGCGTTTTAGGGGCGAGTGGTCTGTGGGCACACGTGGAGCTGGCTCTGGGTGCAGATTGCAGACTGCACTCCAGGAGAAGATCCTTTACCAGGAGTCCCAAGAATGGCTGAAACATGTGGAAGGATTCCTAAAGGATTCTGGTTATTCACCAGAATGAAGTGAGTCTGTCACTGACTGCAGGGAATAGCCAGAGGTGAGCCTGATGATTGTGCAGCAGAGACAGCAGAACCAGAGAGGGGTCTGGTCACACCAGGGATGTGGTGATGGTGGGGAACAGGAACAGTGGTCCTGCAAGACAGCTGGGTCAGTGGTAACAGTGTCTCCCTGGGCAGCTTCCAGATGCTTCCCAAGGGAGGCTTGGTATGCGAAACACGCATAGAGGTGCCAGGGCTGGGGATCAGGATGAAAACAGAGTCCAGGTTTTTCCAGTCCTAGTCCAGCAGATCAGGCTAAACCAAACCAGCACCTCTGACCATGCAGGGGTGGGGCAGGATGGGATTCAAAACTCCACATGGCAATTCCCATCTCTGAGAACTGGGAAAAATATGAGAAACAAGTTATGGAAAAGAAGCAAATTTTGGATGAGGTTGGAAATTTGAAGTGGTTCTATTTGAGCCATTCATCCACCTCACTCTGGTGGTAGAATATCCCCATGGCATGGGCAGGCAATTAACTAAAAATAGGCACCTGAGGGAGAATTCAGTCAGCCTGACTAACTGGGATTAGAGAGGATAAGCAAGAAGAAAGGATGATGGGAAGAGCATCTTTGAAGATTTCTTTGTGGAAATTTTAATTGCAGGCAGCAGAAAATGCCTCCGCAGGGTTGTTCTGTCCAGACAGCAAAGGTGGTGCAATGGTAGCAAAAGGAAATGGGGACTTTTCAGTGAACTGCAGGAAATCTTCCCAGCAGCTGCTATTCACCTGTCAGCAAGGAAGGAATTAAAGAACAAAGAGCTGAGCTCACAACAAAAGTACTGAAATCATCAATCTACTGGAGGGAAAAAAAGGATTCCAGTTGGAGTGACACCATTTTTCAACACTGAGGCTAAAGAGCAGTGCTGTTGTGAGACAGAGAACAGGGTCTGTCACAACACGGCGTGTGGGTATTCTGTCAAGTGAAATTCAGTGGAAGAAAATGCAAGATAACATGTTGTTCCTTCCTACAAATGGATTTTGAGTGAGCTGTAATCCTGTGGGGAAAAAGATCTTCAGCCTTTCACAGGGCTCTGGCAATCTGAGCCTGGAAGGACGGGTGAGGTGAGTTAACCCTCTGCTGCCAGGGAATGGCTTGGCTTGGTTATTTGCTAGTGAGTGAGCTGGAATTGTTCTTATTAGTAGTGAGACGTTAAGTCCTTGGATTTTGAGAATCCCGGGTCTGATTTATAAAGGCCAGCAAGTTCATGTCCTGTTCTTTTGCCGACTGGAGCTCTATGGGTTTGTGTCCTACATATATATAGTGCAGTCTTCACTGTTCCTATCGCTCTTGGACACCCCCAAGTCAGTCACACCTTAAAACACTTAACTAAACCCTCCTGACCCATTATTTGTTGTAGTCACTCCTCTTGGGCTCCATCTGATGCCACCTGTGATAGAGGTGTGCCAGGAACAGAGAGATCACAGTGGTGTGGGTCACAGGGCTCTGCCAGGCTGACTCACAGCCATGTCCTGGTCCTGGACTCGTGGTCCAAACCAAGCAAGAACCAAACCCAAACTCTTTGTGGGATGAAGCTTTTTTTATATCACGTAACCAGCACAGTGGCTGCCATTGCCTCAGGCACAAAGCCCTGCCCGTACACCACAGAACAGATTCCAGGCTGTGCTGCAGCAATCCCCCTCACAGCATGTCAAAGTTACCCTTGTCCCTTACCTCCAGTTGCACTGGCAGGCACTTGGCTAAGATGACTTCCACTGGTTTTCCCAACAGCTTGGTACACACTTCCTAATGGACTATGATTCTCAAGTGCTGTAGCTTAGATGCTCAAGGTTTTTTCTTATGAACAGGTAAAGGCTGTTCACTACAATATAATTTGTTCTGTGAATTTCACACTTACTATTTCAAATGGAATTAGTCCTGTTAGTTTTACACCGGCTGATAAAATACTTTCAGATTACAAACTCCGTTGTGGAATGGGAATTTTGAATCCATTTTCCTGAGCAAACACCTGGAATCAGCTCCAGTGCTATATCTGACAGGCTGCCTTTGCTGGGTTAGACTCTCCTTGTATTGACAAAGGTTATCTGCTTGTTAGAGTAGCTGTGGAAAGCAAATCACACGTGCAAATCATAGCAAAATGAATTCCATTTATTCTTTGACAGACTACTGGTAGGAAAAAGATGCCTGGCTCTAAGTTTAGCTACCACTGCTAAAGGAATTCCAGTGATGACATCTGTTCAGAGTACAACGCAGGCAGAAAGCAAGAAAGCTGAATGTTCTGCATGGGAGAAGGTGTGTGATGGCATTGCATAAATCTGATAATCCCACTGGCAGTGAGTGATCAGTTCTGACCATTTATTTCTCAAAAAATAATAATCCTCTCAAGTGAAGACAGGGATAAGGCTTGCATATAATTGATAACAGTGTGAAACTCTTTTAATTTGCAAAGAGCAAAGCAATAGAAGACAGGCCTGAGGTATTCAATGCTGGTAAACAGACTGGCTGCAATGCCCTGTTTACCTTTGCTAGGTTAGAGAACAAGAAGGCACTCATTGGACTTGGAAAGGCAACATTTTCCAGTGGAGAAAAGGAAAAAGTACTGCATTCAACTCGGGGAGATCATTGCCACAGGATATTGCTGAGGTAAATAAATCTTATATTACATTTTGATACAAAAGTCTTATTTGCAGCATTGCTGGCTAACCTAAAACAACTGATCTATGTTCTGGAGAATCAATGGATTGCTAAAGAGTCATTCTGGGAAGAATTACTAAGCTAAATTAAAAATAAAATTCTGGAGTAAAATGGAAGAGGGACAAGCCTGTGACCAAATGAGGCACAGCTGTCACATGGTGGGATCATGGCTCAGCAGAAAGAAATCTGCATCGACTGAAGTGAATGTTCTCTGGGGAGATGAGGGAGGACAGCATCTGGCTTTGCCCAGGGAGCTGAGATAACAGAGTAGAGGTAGATTTTGCGTTTTCTAGATTTATGGAGAACCATATTGACAGATTTCCTGGTTTATATTGGCCTACATTGGTTCCTAAATGCTGAGGTATGAAGATCTGCCTCTCCATAGACATAAACATGCATCAATGCACAGTGAGTGACCTCCATATGTCCCCACCTGCATTACAGGTGCCCAGGAAAATGGGAGCAGGAGACAATATAGATGCTAAAGGACATCAGCAGCTGGCTGCCACTTCCCAGTGTAACCCTTCTGCCCTGGTAGGTAGACAGTCCATGGAAGAGTTTAGTAGGTGGGGCAGGGAGCAAGGGATGCAGGATTTTAACTTCAGGAGGGAAGGCTTGAGAAGGAGAGAATAAACAGGGCCAGTGGAACCAAATCCAAAGTGAAAGGGTGACTGCAGGCCCAAACCCTCAGCATCTGTTAGAACTACTGGTGTTGGGGGAAAAGCTTCAGATACACTGAGTGTGCATGAAGGTGAGACCAATTTTTCCTCTTGATTTCTGGATGTTACCATCAGTAAGGTTAAAATATCTCTCGAGACTCTTTCCTGGGTAAGCTGAAAAGGGTGCTGAATGGTTGTGGTAAAAAAACCCAAACCCCAGAAACTCATACTCTGTTCCTCATCCCCAGGGAGCAGGGCCTGCAGCCTGTTCTCACCCACACCTGGTACGCCAGTGCTCGATGTCCTGAGCTCCTCACCCAGCTCTCTCACGTGCTTTGGTTTCCAGATCTCTTTTCCTGGAGGAGATATTAAGAGGGCTCTGTCCATACACCACACACCAAGCTAAGCTGTGAGAGCTGCTCCATCCCCTTCACATGGAATAGCCAGCGACAAAAGGCAGGAAAAGTTGCTGCTTACAGGGGCAGAGGCTGAAGTGGTCCGAAAGCAGTGTATTTCCCCATGGGGGAAGAACATGGTAAGTGAAGAGAAATCAGTGCAACCTGACTTCGTTGTGTAAACAGTGTTCTAGCTACACCAGAGATGAGCCCAGTGTATTCTGGTGCCTCCTATTTTTGTAATGGCAGAAACAGATTTGTGTTGTGTAAACAATGTTCACCGTAACAAGTTTAACCTAATGGCTCCTGAAGAAGACGACCTATGTAAACGGGCTTGTTGCTTAACACTGATGTGGAGTAAGCTGTGTTGGGTGGTGGGATGAGAGGTAGTGGGGAAGGACAGACTCTTCCCCATTGGCTTCATACAGAGAGGGTATCCTGACTTCTTCTCCATGGGGAGGTGTTGGCTGGTTTGCCAGAATTGCAGTGTGATAACACGAAATGGAAGCTGGACTCTTCAAAAGTTTAGCCCAAGATGAAAGAGCCTCAGCTCCTTCTCAGGGACAGTCCCTTCCCAGAGAGGAACACAGCTCCAGGATTCTCAGGGAAGGTCAGTGCTAAGCGCGGCTCCTGATTCACAGATTAAAAATTAGATAAAATATATCCAGTCTATTAGCTGAAATCTTTCCTCTGTACAGGACTGGGACTCACACAGGATATCAGCTGTTCCAGTCTACAAGTGCTCCCTCCGAGATCAGAAATCTCCTGTCTGACCCAGCTCTGCAGAATTTTCACACCCTCAGGGACTGAAGAGTTGTGCGTTTTTAAGGCTCTCCATCTCCACAAAAGGGTGGCTGAAAGATCTGTTCTCCAGTGCTATTTCCAGCTTATTGGAATGCCTGGTGGAACCGTGGCAGCGTGGTTGTGCTCAAGCTGGAGGTGAAGACGGGGGGCAATGAATGAAGGGGCCCAAAGTTCAGCGAGGCCCCGGCTCCGGGAGACTCTTGAGGTTGATGTTGCAAAGTGGTGAGCAGTGGCTGCGCCTCCCCCTGCGAGTAGCCCATGACCAATCCCCCCGATGATACAGGTGGATTGCAAGGAGGAAGATTCAGGGGGAGGAAGCCAAGAAGATGAGAAAAGTCCATGTTAGCAGCACAGAGAGCCTCTGAGAGGTTAGCAGGGCTCTTGGAAAGCAAAGCCTCGTCCAGGGCGGGTGGCTGAGGCGAAGAGGACTGAGGCTCACCAGATGAGAGAGACAGGCTGCCAGGGAAGTCTGACAAAAAGCTGTCCACCTCTACTTTGGGTAGTTTCTCAGGCAAATATGAGGTAGATCCAAGCTGATACTTTGGAGGAGGTTGCGGTGGGGAGGAGATGGGAGAAGAAGACTCCAGAGGATAGCTCATTCCCATTGGAAGAGAATTAGGAACCAAAGAATGGGGCATGCCTGAGCTTGGCATGGTTTGGAGATGTGTGCTGTACATGCCCACAGGCAGCATGCCAGGGAAGCTCTTACCACCCATCATGTCTCTGGATGCCATACACAGGACAGGACTCAGCTCTTCCTTCACTGCAACAGAGGAGCTGCAGCTGAGCAGACCCAACATGTCAACTGGCTCCGTCTTAATCTTCAGCAGTTCCTGGGAGTGGCTTTTCTTCATGTGCCTGGTGAGGTGATCTTTCCTCCCAAACCTCTGAGCACAGTACTGGCACAAGAAGTCCTTCCGCCCCGTGTGCACCACCAAGTGTCTCCGCACATCCTTCCGAGTGTAGAAGCGCCGATCGCAGTGGTCGCACGGATGCTTCTTTTCCTTCGCCCCACCGGAAGCCCGCCTGGAATGAGCCTTGAGGTGCTCCAGCAGGACCTGGGTGCTCTCAAAGGTCTGCAGGCACACCTTGCAGCTGAGATCACCGCTGGCAGCCGCGTGCATGGCCAGGTGACGCCTGAAGCCCAGTTTGGTGTTGTAGTTCTTGCCGCACTCGGGACAGTGGAGGGCCTCCTTGTTGGGATCGTGGGTCTGGAGGTGGTTCCGAAGGTGATCCTTCCGGTGAAACATCTTCTCACAGTACATGCACTGGTGAGGTTTCTGGGCAGAGTGCGTGGCCATATGCCTTTGGGGACAAAAGCAGGAAAGGTTAGACAAACGTCCAGCCCCTAAGGGAACACAGGCTACTTTTCCAAAATTTTCCTCGTGCCCTGCACTTTATGCCACAAAATCCCAGATGGCATTTTACCACCACCAAGGGTCAGGCACAGGAGCACAACACTTCAGGAAACAGCTAGTCTGTCCCAGCAGTGCCTGTCCTCCCCAGACTGCATCACCCCTGCATAGGTGCACTGCAACCATCTCTACTCAACTCCTGATCTCTGCTGAGGCTGCCAAAGGGGAACTGGCAAACAAAACCTCATAGTTTATGACACGAAATGCTCCTCTGCAGGTTCTGAATGACTTGAGTTCATTGCGAGGATAATGCTGTGGCCAGGTCTGCTGAAAGCCACTGTGGTCTGATTTCACCTTGGTGTCTCATGCTCTCTGACACTGTGGTTCATCTACTTTAAAGTTCTCAATCATTAGTTTAATTATTCTGTGTTGTACTTCAGCACGTAAATAGGAATTCTATTTCTTCATGCTGGAGCAACAGTGCCATGGAATTAGCTCTGTAGTTAAACTCAGAGGTGGGGCTTAAAAATGCAAATGCTATTCTTGTGTTTCATTTTGGTTTTTAATCTGTGAACTTCACTTTTTGCTTCTATTTCCTCTTTAGTAAAACAGAAAACAGCTCAAGCTCAGGATAAAGAATTATCTGAGGTTCTCTGAAAGGCACTTAAAGAGATGCCAAGTATGGTAACGTCTGGGACTCAACTGCTTTGCAAGGTAAAAGGGCATTTCCCCTCCTCCAGCTTCTCAGAAATTCAAGCAAAGACATAAGAGAGGGGTTTTCCCCTGTCTTCTGGCAGTGCTGGGCAGAGGCACTCGCAGGTACCTACCTATAGAGCTTGTACTTGGAAGCAAAGGCCTTGCCACAGTGCAGCTGGGGGCAGTTGTAAGGTCTCTGCTCTGAATGGGAAAGCGTGTGAGTTCTCAGCTTGTCCACGTGAGGGAAGGAGGGCTCCGATAGTTCACACTGGCATTTTCCCTGACTTTCGGTCTCTTCGCCTCTTGGTCTGGGGACTAATTTCCAGGCTGTCTCTTCCTCCTCCTGCTTTGCATCTTGAATCCAGTTGGGAACACTGGGAAAAAATGCTGTCATGGCAGGTCTAGTAGAACAGGGCCATGTCAAGCAGAACTCGAGCCTGCGGGCGTCTCGCTGTGGTGTCGTCCCGGTGCAGTTTTCTGTGGGAGCCCTCTGTGACCAAACTGCTTTAACAGCAAAACTTCTTCATCTGAAAGCACAGAAGGCTGGTGTTAAGACCCTGCATCCTTCACTCCTGCACACAGACATGGGCGAGCATTTAACAAGCGTTATGAACACGTCACAATCTCCACAATGTTTTTTCTTTCTTTTCTCCCTTAACCTGTTACCTGAATAAAATTATGTTAACTTTTTTCTGAATTACATTTTTTGCAACTATTGAAAGCCAGAGTTACCTGTTGTCTGTATTTTCTCCTGAAATACTGTAGGTAAGTGTCTCTCTGTAGCTCTAAATACCTTTCCCCATGTGTCTTTTGGATTGTTCCTCATTCCATTTTTTCATATTCTCATTTGTTCTTGGTCTCTGCTTACATGGAATTCTCTCCTAGAGCTTCTCAGAGAAACAAAGACTCTCTTGTATTTTATTTTTTTTTCACATCCATTCGGCTACCTGCCTGCTGCACTGGGCAGGACCACCTCTTAGCAAACCAACCTGAACCATCACACATGAGTGAACAGGGCTGCGGAAGAAAACCTGCAATTACCAGCAACATCACACCTTTTCCAGGAAGGCAACGGATGCTGCTCCTCTTCAGAGCGGGATTACTCACTGCATTTTCAGTTTTCGACTGAGGCAGATTCTGCCTCTCTGGATTAGCAAGTTTTCTACAGCAATGAGCAACATTTAATAATTTTTTTTTCTTTTGACGCTCTCATCCATTAAGAATAGAAGCTCAAACTGTTTCCTGTTCAAAAAAAAGAAACCTGTGAGCCCCGGCTTTCATGTTGATGAAGATCTACACTAATCTCTCCTAGCAGGCTGTTCTTGAGCTGTGTGTGTCTTGTTGGAGAAGTAACATTTTTAAACAGTTCTACCGCCACCTTGACTGTTGAACAGCCAGCTGAAATAAAAACGAACTCTTTTCACTTAATTTGGCCGCCTGAGAAACTCTTCTTAAAATAGCATCAAACCCTCAAGCACTTTCTCGCTCCAGGATTGCTTCAGAGGAGGAACTTCCTGCTGCACATCAACACGAGTGCCAGTTGTGGGCAGGATGTGCAACTGCGAGGGAACAAGCCAACCCCTGGCAAGAAAGTGCTCACTGAACAGTTGTGGGGAGCTGAAATAACAACTGCTGAGACTGCACCACACCAACAGCATGGAGCAGTTTCCCTCAGGGTTGAAAAACACTGGGAAAGGGGGTGACTACAAGAAAACGTGTCACTGTGAGGCTTGGGAATGCCCACTAAGAAAAGAACTTGGGTTTTTGTGCAGGTTGAACCTACGTGGTCAGAGTGGAACAATAAAGGACCCAGAAAATGCTGAGGTGCCACTTTGGGACGAGCCAGCGTGATGGGACTCCTCCCCCCCCACCCCGCTTCAGGGTGACTCGGAGCAGCCTGTCCTTTCTGGCGGTGCTACAATATTTCCACCTCTGCACGAGACACGCGGCAGAAAAAACCAAAACCAAAACAAACCAAAACGAGAGTTCTTTACCTCTTGCTCCAGAGCTGTCCGGGGAGTCTCCGCCACTCTCACCAGGTGGTCGCTCCTTTCCTGCCGAACGAGCTCGGCCATCTGGGCCAGTTTCAAAGCTACCTGGAAGGAGACAGAGTTGGGGGTGTTGGTGGTGAGTTCTGAGGGGCATTAAGGTGCTGTCGCAACCTCCATGCAAACGGCGGGGTGGCCGGGGGGAGGCCG
>VWZG01010267.1:126541-138392 GCA_013396735.1 Grallaria varia
GCTCCCGGTCCCCGTCCCTCCCTCTCCCGGTCCCTCTCGCCCCTCTCCCGGTCCTTCCCGCCCCGCTCCCACTCCCGGTCCCTCCCGCCCCTCTCCCGGTCCTTCCCGTCCCGCTCCCCGCGGGATTTCCCCCGAGCCCCATCCGCCCCGCAGCGCCCGGGGATGCTCGGGTGGATCCGCCGCCGGGAGGGAGCCCCTTGGGCGCGGCTCTCCCCCCACCACGGCGAGGGGACCCCCGTGGGGTGACAGAGGTGACCGCAGGTGTCACCGGGGCACAGCCTGCGGAGGGTCCAGTGGGGAGGAGAGGGCAGGAACAGCCTCTCGAGGGTCGGTTTGGCTTGGGAGCGTCATAACTCCGAACCCGCGGGTCATTTGAGAGCTTTAAACAGCGAGGAGCAACGGGGTGTTTCAGGTGCTGGTTCTGGGGGTGTGCAGAGATGCGAGGGAAGGGGTTGGGCAGCTCCGAGAAAATCCTCCTGAGCTGTTCAAGCTTAAGGCAGGAAGTGGAGAGGAGTCAGGACCTGTCCGGGCAGCTGGATGGGGAGAGCACAGTGTGCCTGGGGCACAGCCAGCAGAGCCAGCAGCTCCCAGCCCTGGAAGTTTCAGGGGACCAGTGGTTACCCCAGCTTGCATTCAGGTTGTGACATTGCTTCTTTTTTCATGCACAGCCTTGTGTTGGCTGAAATAAATGAAAATGCTTCAATTTCTGCCTACCCTCCCCTCTTGGACACCTGGGGCACATCTTCAAGTGCATCCGCCTCAAGCTTGACCTTGACATAGAGACCTGGCCCAGGTCACTTTAGGTTGAACTAATTTCATTAAGGAATTCCCCTCTTTGGTGGAAGAGTGGATGGCACGGCAGCATTCCCAGCTTTCTGACCATTCCTGTCCAGCCACACTGGGCAGTTCAAACACTTCCCTGGAGTTTCTGGGGAATACAAACACTGCCAACTAATTGGTTTTATTGTCCAGTTACACACTTGGATAAGTCTGAGAAGAACCATAATTTGTTATGCTTCCAGTAAACTTCACTGTGGTATCTAAAATAATTGGAGATGATTCGTGATAGGTTGTTCTGAAAATAGCCCACATCAGGGGTAAATTCAGTTGTTTGTGACTATAAAAAGAGACTTGCAAGGGAAATGTGGAAAGGTGTTATAAGCTGATCAAGCTCGTTTTGAGGAGATATACCCTGCAGAGCAGCAAATGTGCAACATAATTTATATTTAGTGTGTAATTCTGGCCAGACAAACTTCATTCTGATTATTTAATATTTGTCACAGTTCCTTACAAAAGTGGAACTTCTCATCAGAATAGTATTTTGGATATTCAATATATGAAATAAATCTGTGCTCTGCTCCTCAGAACCTGTGCCTATTTCGAGTATTTGCCAGTGTGAACATGCAGAGGTGTCACACCGTGGTTGTCATGTGACCTTGTCCAAAAAAATTGCCTCTTGTGAACTTGAATTACAGGAATATCCCTGGTAGCTGTGGCAGGAGAAGTGCTTGTTGGTAAATACAACTCCTCAGAATGAGAAGAGGGAGAGTTGCTTTTTGTGATTCCTCCAGGATTTGTCCTCATTTCACATATTCTTTCTGTGCTGCTGCTCTAGAATTCATGTTTGCAGTGGGTTGGACAGGAAGGTCACCTTTATCTGAAGCTGTCACTTAGGAGGGAAATGGTTTTATTCAGTAGCTACCCAAAACTCCTGCAGCAGTTTGAATTCACTGTGCAGGGTGTAAAGGGAATTCTGGATGAGTGTCCAGCTTGGTCAATTCAGTGCATGTTCCTCATCCCCCTGATAGCTACTGTGTGCTTTCCTGGGAAGACCAAGGAGCAAGGAGTTTCTCCCCACAAACCCAAGGAAACCCCCAAGGCTGTACTGAGGTTTATTAAACATGGTTTTAACCATGTTTATTTGTTACTCCTGTGTTAGCCTTTTCCAGATTGACTGACAGGACATCAGGCTAGAATCATTGTGGATCCTTTCTTATCCTCTAGCTCTGCTCTTGAAGTTCTCTGTCACTTTGTTGGAGGAGCTCTCCTGAGATGTGCAATTGCCAAGTAAAAAACAATTAGACAAAATCCATGTTTCCTGCAGATCCAGCTGGGAAGGGAACAGCGAGCATATCCCAAGGAGGCCACACCTGAATGTGTGCCAGCTCTGCTGGGGTTCCCAGTGTGTTCCAGTTGGCAGAAGGACCTCAGAGCTCTTCTTGAAAGATGTTTTAGAAATAAAAAGCATTATTAGAAAGCACACGGCATTCCCCAAGCTGTGCCATTTTGATCTGCCTTCTGAGGCTTTAGCAGGGACTGCTTTAGCAGGAACACAGGCTTTTTGTTCTGATTTCAATGGCAGCTCATCATGCTGGTGACTGGGGGATGCACCAGTGTGTCCTTTCTCTCTACTCAGAATCATGAAGGACTCGATCTTTGAACTGGGTTTATGCAATGTAAATTTAGGGTGATGCTGAATCCTGTAGACCTGATGCAGCTGGAACACTAGAGCAGGAGTGTGGAGTGATGTCATAAGTCAGTGTGCTTGGGCAGGGCTGGATTTTGTGGAGAATCCTGGCAAAAGTGTAATGCCAAAAGAAAAAATAATAGTGGAGTTGTGCTCCAGAGAGAGCAAGGCTGTACTAGATTTTCAAAACAGGAGATCTAAAACAAAAGGCCTGACTGCAAAGAAAATAAATGGCAGGGTATTCTCTGTATAAATAGTTTGAAAAGCATTGTGATTATTTTGAAGGGTCAAGAAAATGATCTTTAGCAGCTGTAGAGATGTGATTTGATGATGATTTTTTGCAGCAGAGTTTGTCAAACGATATCATTTGATGCGCAAGCTTTGGTAAAATAATACTGTCTCAGTCCAGACCTTGACAGAGTTTTCATGTTGTCCACTATTTTAATTCTTCAAAATCCTTTGCAACTTAATGAATGAGAAATGCTGCTCGAATAGATGAGTCGAGTGTTTGGCTTTGTCACAAATCATCCCCTGCAGAAAACTGCCTTCAGACATTCCTGCTTTGTTTTTGTTTCAGGTTTCTATCAGGGGATCATCCATCCGTCGGATCACAGCAGCCGCAGCCCCGCCGTCATGTCTAAGCTGAAGAGCTCCGAGTCGGTGCGGGTGGTGGTGCGCTGCCGGCCCATGAACAGCAAGGAGAAAACTGCTTCCTACGAGAAAGTTGTTAATGTGGATGTCAAGTTAGGGCAGGTCTCAGTGAAGAATCCACGGGGAACATCTCATGAACTGCCTAAAACTTTCACCTTTGATGCTGTGTATGACTGGAATTCCAAACAGGTCGAGCTCTACGATGAGACCTTCAGGCCTCTTGTGGACTCCGTTCTGCAAGGGTTTAATGGGACAATCTTTGCCTATGGGCAGACTGGGACAGGGAAAACATACACGATGGAAGGGGTGCGTGGGGATCCCGAAAAGAGAGGGGTCATCCCCAATTCATTCGATCACATCTTCACCCACATCTCTAGATCTCAAAATCAGCAATACCTAGTTAGAGCGTCTTATTTGGAAATATACCAAGAAGAAATCAGAGACTTGTTATCAAAGGATCAGTCCAAGCGGCTGGAGTTGAAGGAAAGACCAGACACGGGGGTGTTTGTTAAGGATTTGACCACTGTTGTTACGAAAAGCGTCAAAGAGATTGAGCACATCATGAATTTGGGAAACCAGAATCGCTCCGTTGGTGCCACCAACATGAACGAGCACAGCTCTCGATCTCATGCCATTTTCCAGATCACCATCGAGTGCAGCGAGTTGGGACTGGATGGAGAGAATCACATCCGTGTTGGGAAGCTCAACCTGGTCGACCTCGCGGGCAGCGAGCGGCAAGCCAAGACTGGAGCACAGGGGGAAAGGTTAAAGGAAGCTACCAAAATCAACCTCTCCCTCTCAGCTTTGGGCAACGTCATCTCTGCCCTAGTAGATGGCAAAAGCACACACATTCCGTACCGGGACTCCAAGCTGACCAGGTTACTTCAAGACTCACTAGGTGGCAATGCCAAAACTGTGATGGTGGCCAATATAGGCCCTGCCTCTTACAACGTGGAGGAGACGCTGACCACACTGAGATATGCCAACCGTGCCAAAAACATCAAGAACAAGCCACAAGTGAATGAGGATCCTAAGGAGGCTCTGCTACGAGAATTCCAGGAAGAGATTGCTCGACTCAAGGCACAGCTGGAAAAACGCTCTATTGGCAAAAGAAAGAGGAGGGAAAGGAGGAGAGATGGTGGAGAAGAGGAGGAGGACACTGAAGAGGGTGAGGATGAAGGAGATGACAAAGATGACTATTGGAGGGAGCAACAAGAAAAGCTGGAGATTGAGAAGAAAGCTATAGTTGAGGATCACAGCTTGGTAGCAGAAGAAAAGATGAGGCTGCTGAAAGAGAAGGAGAAGAAAATGGAGGACCTGAGGCGAGAGAAGGAAGCGACGGAGATGCTGAGTGCTAAAATCAAGGTAGAATTCTTCCTTGTGGTACTCTTTGAAAGCAATTTCTTTAAGCTTTGGGGAGAATGGGAGGTTTTCCAATTTGGAAAGATATTTCACATGAAGTTTCCAGGACAGTGATTTTGTGTTTAGATTGGAAGATTTTAAAATAAGCTATTTCTACCCAGAAGTTGAAATTTCCACCATTAATGACATATTTTAATATTCATGAGTTGGTTCATTGTTCTTATGTGCTGATCCTGTAGGATCTTTAGCAGTTGGCACAATGAAATGTGATGATGCATCATTTCACAAGCTGTGGCACAAAAAATGCTTCATTCTGTCACAGATCATTAAAAAGTTCTTTACAGGGATGCACACGTTTTGGTTCTCCAGCTTTACCACAAGTCACAGCAGTGCCTAATTCTAAGCAAGTTACTGTTTCACTAATCCTACAGTTTTATAGGAATTTTGAGAAATTGTAATTCTCGTAGCAGCTGCCTTGAAAGAGCAGGTTAGATAAGGGAGCTGCCCTGAAGAAGTTGTATTCGTAGGAGAGAAAGTCACATTCTGTGGTCACTGAGAGAAACTTCTGACTTTGGTTTTTTCTTTCAGACAATGGAAAGCAAGCTCCTGGTGGGAGGGAAAAATATTGTGGATCACACAAATGAACAGCAGAAAATCCTGGAACAGAAACGACAGGAAATTGCGGAACAGGTACAAGGAAGGGGACTTGTTATTTTGTATTAAAAAAAAGCCTTGCTGTGGAACTTTTATAAAACATTGTGTCAGGGAAAACTTTCCCAGGGTTAATGCAAAAATTGGTTTAGTGGCAATGATTTATCTGAAAAGAAGGAGGAAGGGCTTGTGTCCAATTTGTCATTGTTTGAAATATGTAAAGGAGGTGTATGGTAGTTTTCTTCAAATCTTTGTGTTAAAGACTTGTGTCCTATCTTAATTGGAGCTGTTTGTAAGTGAAGAAATAATTGTAAGAGCTCCAAGAGTACCAGTTCAGCCATCAGTTCAAAGGAGGGTTGTTTACTCTGGGCCAAAAAATTTTGTTTTCTGTTATTCAGTTTCTATTGGTGATTTTTTTAAATGCAATGACTAGTATGAATTGATAAAAAGAAAATGTAAAAAAAAAAATCTAAAGTTGACATTCTTTTAATTGGAGTTTGAGCACTTATTCACTCTATCTGACTTAATTAGCAAAATGAGAACAAAGAAGAGTTAATGCTTCTGCTATTTCTAAGGCAAGAGATAGGAAGAACCGCAAGCCAAAGGAAAAGCCCTGGAAGGCAGAGCAGTGAACACACCCTGAGTTTCACATGTGTCAGCTGGAGGTGACAAGGTAGTTGTGGTCTTTAATGCCGTGTCATGTTCTTCAGAAACGTCGGGAGCGAGAAATCCAGCAGCAGATGGAAAGTCGGGATGAGGAAACACTAGAGCTGAAGGAGACCTATAGTTCCCTTCAGCAGGAGGTGGACATAAAGACGAAAAAACTCAAAAAGGTAAAAAAAAAAAATGATTCTTTGTCTAGCGGGCTGGGAATAAAATCAACTTGTGTGTGAAAGTGAGAGCAACATTGGCAAGTGATACATTTTGGCTCCTCTTGTCCATTCCAGTTATTTTCCAAGCTGCAAGCTGTGAAGGCAGAGATCCATGATCTCCAAGAAGAGCACATCAAGGAGCGCCAGGAACTGGAACAGACCCAGAATGAACTTACCAGGGAACTAAAGCTAAAGTAAGTTCCATCACTGTATTAACTGTAACAGAGTAGGGAGTGGAGGGACTGCCTTGCACAAGTGGAACAAGATTTAAACACCAGAAAACTAAACCATTCCTCCTTTTCCAGGGCTGTATTACATCATCAGGAGAGGAGCAGTGAGGAAAGTCATCTGCTAATTATGTTTCTTGTGTATTTCTCATTTTTGTGGTTGCACATAGGCACCTGATTATTGAAAATTTTATTCCCTTGGAAGAAAAGAATAAGATCATGAACAGGTCATTCTTTGATGAAGAGGAAGACCACTGGAAACTGCATCCCATAACCCGTCTGGAGTGAGTGTACTTCTGGTCTTTTCTTGGGAGGGAATTACAGGTGACAGGAAACCCTCTAGTTGGCAAGAACAAGGTGCCACAAAAGAGGGATTGAACTGGGGATTTAAAGTGGCCCTCTAGAGTTCACAGGTTCTTGCTGCATAATAAAATGAAATAATTTATTCCTCTTAATGGGTTCAGTAAAATAGAAATGTAGTTAGGAGAATTCTTGGAAGATTTAGATTTTTCTCTTATATGAGCCCAATAATTATATGTAAAGTATATATAATAGTTCATTCACCACTAAAAGAGCTATACACTCCTATCATATTTCTTTCCTGCTCCTGCAAATGCAGCCTGGGCCTAGGTAGTTTCTACTCTCTTGAAACAGGTTTCTGCATGGAATTTACAGATGTTGTAGCTCCTAAACTCCAAGAGGAGCCTTTGGTTTTGAGATATAACAGACTGAGTCTCTGTTTTTCCCTAGCAACCAGCAGATGATGAAAAGACCAGTATCTGCTGTGGGATACAAAAGGCCCCTGAGCCAACACGCCAGGACATCCATGATGGTTCATGCAGAGGCTCGGTACAGGGTAAGCCTGGATGTGGTTCCAACCTTTGTGTCATCACCTCCCTGGTCAGGGTAATGTGAATCCCAGAGCATTGTGTGTTCTGTGTGATGTAAATTTGTACAGTGTCCTGCATACATTTATAAAGTCCTTCAGAGTAAGTTTCTGGAGGGAAAAGTAACAATTTGCATGAAAATGTGGAGACCTTGACTCTGCTTTTACTGTCTCAGGCAGAGAACATCGTGTTACTGGAACTGGACGTGCCCGGTCGAACCACGAGGGACTACGAAGGTCCAGCCATTGCTCCCAAAGTTCAGGCAGCTCTGAAAGCAGCTCTGCAGGACGAAGATGAGATTCAGGTGGACGCTTCGACCTTTGAGAGCACTTCAAACAAAAAATCAAAACCCAGGTGAGCAGACCTTCAGTGAGAAGACTGGCCCATGGGGAGAGGTGCAAGTAGTGTCTGCTGGTCAGAATGTCTTCTCAGTGAAGAGGAGCTGAGCTTGGCTGCAAAGCATAGAGAGAGAGAAAGGAACATAGAATCATGTGATCATTGAGGTTGGAAAAGACCTCAAGATTCAAGTCCAACCTTTGACCAAATCGCACTAAACTATGTCACAAAATGCCACGTCTGCTCATTTTTTGAACACTTCCAGGGATGGTGACTCCACCACTGCCCTGAGCAGCCTTTTGCAATGGTTAACTGCTCTTTCAATGAAGAAGTTTTTCCTAATACCCAACCTGAACCTCCCTGGGTAGGTTCAGGTAGGAAAACTTGAGTCCGTTTCCCCTTGGCCTGTCACTTGTTACTTGGGAGGAGAGGCCAATCCCTACCTCGCCACAAACTCCTTTCAGGGAGCTGTGTAGGACATAGGACAGAAGAGAAAGCTGAGACTGATTAGAGAATAAATCCAGTAAAAAAACTGGCTTTTTGAAGATTAATTTTGGAAAGTAGCAGGTGACACTCTTAGAGCTTTTTCTGTTTATATTTAAATTTTTACTCCTTTAGGCCGAAAACTGGAAGGAAGTCATCGGGATCCTCATCAGCAGGCACCCACAGTTCTCAGCTCTACCCACAGTCACGAGGGCTGGTTCCAAAGTAAAACCAGCAGCTCCTCTCCAGGGAGGGAACAGCCTTTGCCTTCTGGGAGCAGAGACAAGTACAAACCTGCAGAGAGAGCTCCCGGCCAGCCTGCAGCCCCTTTCCCTGGAGATGGCCTTGTTGCTGTTTAACTGACTCAGGCCAGTCCAGGGACACTGAGCCACAGGAAGATCCGTGCTTGCAATTCAGCATTTGGCCTCTGTGGGAAATGGATTTTAGTTAGGAAATCAAAAATGCATGAGGTACATTAAAGTGTGTTAGGAGCAATGGGAAGCATGGGCATCACCTTACAGCATCACCGTCCGCCTCCTGCACCAGCCCTTCTGCTGCACTGGGCTTTTTGGCTGTTGGGCAATAAGAAGACGGAGTTGAAAGTCATCTCAACAGAACCATCACTCCAGAGCTCCACAGTGAGAACCAAATGGGGCTAAAAAAGCAGGGGATCTGTTCAAACTTGACAAGGTGCTTAGTTCTTCCTCTTCCCGCTTGAGAGATCTGAGGTTAAGGTGTTGGTCTAAACAGGCAGGACAGCAGTGGCCAGTGTCTTCAAAACCACACAGCTGTGCCTCCCTTTAGAGCTGTAGAACAAAAAGAGTCTTCAAAACAACTTTGTGCTCCCTATAAAGGAAGCTGTAGAGTCTGAAGTCCTTTCCTTGTTTACAGCCATAAAAGTAAGAGCTCCTCTAAGATGACCTCCTACAGACCTCACCCCTACCAACAGAAACCACCTTGTCAAAGAACACCTCTGCATGCCAGTGCCAGCTCTACAGTTTTCCTCCTCTCTCTTGCCTCCTACTTTACCCCTGGTATTTAAAACCAGCGTCCATATGACATCTTTAATGGCATATAGCCATCTTCTCATGCCTCTCACTGTAGCATGGGCTCAGAGCTCTTCCTGCCAGGCTCAGGCTCTCCTGTAAGCTGGGCAGAGCACTGGAACGTGGAGCTGCATCCTGGGAATATGGTCCATTCCCTTGGTGTCTAATGAGGTTCAGCATTCAGTACCTCTTGTCCCTCACCTATTCCAGGTTGAGCAGCTTTCCCTCTGCACCTCCCAGCCCATGCAGAGCCCACTGAGAGTGAAAGCAGATCCAACTGAGGCTGAATGATGGAAGCTGGTGTTAATTCCAGGGGTTTTGCTTTGTAAACAAGGGAGGGAGAACTGCTTTTGATGGTCTCCTTGCAAAGCTGCCCTATGACTAAAGCAGGCTCTGTAATGCCACAGGCTCATGTAGCAGGGCAGAGGGAGGTGGAACTCCACACTAAGGTGTCCCTGTGTAATGTCCCACAGCTCATTCGTAAGTTTTAGTTCACTGTATATTGAGACTTGGGATGTTACTTTTTCTGGTTGCTCTTGGCTGTCATCCTGTGAACGCTTTTACCTGTTTCCCTCACTGACGACTTCCTCCAAACTGACAACATGTGAGTGTGTGAGGACTTGCCTGGTTGTAGAAATGCTCTGATGTGCGGATTCTGCCTTGTGCTCGTTAAGTGTCTACGGAGTGACTTCACCCAGGCTGGAGAACTCTGTTCTGCTGACCCCCTGAGCAGGAGAAACCGAGCGCTCAGTGCAGCTCACCTCTGCATCCTGCAGGCACGGTGCTCAGGTGAGCCAGCTGCCCAGGTGGGCCCCTGAACACCAATTTGGCTGCTGCACTCCATGGACTGCTTTCCTGGGCCACAAGGTTAATATATGGATACACATATATGCACATATATATATATATATATTAGTTTTGGAGGAGGAAGGAGGAATTATAATTGAAAGAGCAGGCACATGACCAATTTCAACCTGAACATGGAAACCTAGCATAATTTTCCTTTTTACAAAGCACTGTTTGTGTCCAGAGAGCCTTTTAATTGGCTTTTCTTGCATAATATAAGGTCACCTTCTCTCCCTTCTCATCCTTCTTTCTCTCCAGCACATAATCTTCTGTACTAGGACATTTTAAAGGATGATTGTATGGTGTAAGTGCTCAGAGAATTGAAATGAAACAAGTGAGGTTTAAAGCCTTGAAATAGCAGCACACTATATAACCATGTCTATGTACGTATATATGTACACGTTTTATGTGAATAATGCATACACAGACACCTCTGTGTCTGCACCATGTGCACACTCCTCCTCAGTTGCTACTATTCCATAGGGACTTCTATATTAAACTCATATGCTGGAAACTGCCCTCCTAGCAGGGCTGACACCTTGGAACTCTGTAGTGCAAACCTGTTTTCATGTTGATGAGATGAGCTGGTGATGTGTCAGAAAGGCTCTGCTTTTAACTCTGTAGAAATTCATTAGCAAGGTGAGAAGAAACTCAGTAGGGTGGAAAAAAAGAATAAATCTGGGTATTTAGTCATTATTTGTAAACTGAGGCTGCAGTGGAGATTTGGTTACTGTATTCATGGGGCCTGTTACAGAAGCTTTTGGATTCTCATTCCGATGGATTTACCCTCACCAGATGCTCAGTGGCACTGAGATACATTGTCTTAAACTGTACAAAACATACTGAGCTCTGGGTTGAAGCTTTTAAGAAACATTCCTGCCGAGTTTGCCCCTCTCTGGGTGTTATCTGAACCATCTGGGCTTCCTGCTGGTTAACTAAAGGCAGGAAATCCAGCCAGACTCCTGGAAGAGGCCCTGGGACAGCGTGCACCCTTTCTTCATAGGAATGTTTAACATCCTTGTCTTTGCTCTGATCTGTATAATGGGATCTTTTTTTGAAAAAAAGCAGCACGTGGCAGGAGCCGGCCCTTGGTGCTGGAGCAAGCGCCTGCGTGACACTGACGCATAGGAATTAAAGCACTTTTTTAAATCCTTAACTTAGATCCAGCGCCTTTTTAAAAACATTTGCATGCTGCTTGAATCTTCTCAAACACACATACCTCTGCCAGAGCACCCAGGGCTGCTACAGGTGCCTTATACAGATCAGACCAGGCCTGTGTTCAGTCACTTTTAGGTGTTTAATTCTGCCCTCGCTGAACACGCAGCGCTGGAGTTTCAGTGAGACCCCTGCATACCTGGGCCCATCCTCTCTCCTGTCTGTGCTGGTTGACGTGCACCAGACTTTAAAAAGCTCAGTGTGATTCCTGGGGTGGGTCTGCTCGTGCTGTGTTCAAACACAGACTAGGAAAGAGGACCAGCAAAAGCCATAATTAGCTGCGGAGATGGAACTGAAGTGAGAACACTGGTCCTGCCTGCTGCACTGTGCAGGGAGAGGGTTGACCCTCCAGGGTCCAGGCACTTACTGCCTTCTCCAGCCCCCTTTCTTTTCAAAGAGGTGCCCCAGGTATAGTTGTCCTGAGAACTCTCAGCTCCTTGGAGATACATCCACCTCCGCCTTCTCGTAGGTGATCTGTAGAAAAAAAGAACCTGTCCATAGTTCTGTCCATAGTTTTACAGCTTCTATTTATTTGTATCATCTCTTTTGTCTAGGAATGTAAAGTGATCCTAAAATACGACGTGTAATAAAGTCAATAAGATTTATTGCATCTATCAAAACGTGTGGTTTTCATTGTTGCATTGGGGCAGGGCTCAGCAACTCCATGTGTTGCAAAACCTTGGGGTTGTTTTTCAGTCAGAGAAAAAAGAAGTCTCTGGGTAAATTAAGTGGTAAAATGTGAGTAGGCCATCAAGTATTGTCATGTGTGTGTCGGTGTGTGTGTATATATATATATATATATATATAT
>VWZG01010267.1:139282-186028 GCA_013396735.1 Grallaria varia
GCCTTCCTGGGTAACGGGACCGGCGGCGCCGCCATCGCGGCCCTGCGGCCGCACCGGGGGCCGGGGCCGCCTCGGGGGCGCGGGCGGGGCTGCCCGGGGGTCTCCTGCCCCGTTGTTTTCCTTCCCCGGCCCGACGGGAAAGGGGATGCGCCCCCGGCCCGCCCGTGGGGGGCTCCGGGACGAGCTGCCCGCCCGCCGGGGGGTCCCCGCGGCCTCCGCCCGTCCCGGGATGGGCTCGGGACGTGGCGGCCCGCAGCGGGTCGGTGTGTGCCGGGCAGGGCTGCGCCGGCCGTCCGGTCCGTTCTCTCCCTTTAAGGCTCCCTGGGAGGAACCCGCGGCTCGGAGAGAGCCCGGCCGCTGTCAAAAGTTTCTGGTTCAGTTCCCGAGGGTGGGGGTTCCCTCTGCGTGCGGGGCTGCCCCGGGGCAGCAGCTGGGCTGAACATTCCCGATTCGGCCCCTGTTTGGTCACTTTGGGGTTCAGGAGACATAGCCATGGGTATATCTCAGCCCTTTTGTTTTGGAGAATCTCCTTGTTAAGAGCTTCAGCTTCCAAGCTCAGCCCTGCTCCAGTGGTGTCTGAGGGGACGCCTCTGTTGTTGGACTTCCCTCCATGAAGTGTTTGAGTCAGGTCTGTCTTAGACCCCAGTTATCAACTAGGAAATGTAACAAGAGAAATAGCTTCGGTGCCTCCCAGGTGTTGACCGTGAGCAGGTCAGAGGTTTGATGTAAGGGCTGCAAGTGGAGGTGTTTAAGCTGGTTGCTTGGCATTTGGGTGGTCACAGCTGGCTGGAAGGAGCTGCTTCTCTCCTGGTGACACGGTGACACAAATCTCTGTGGGTGCAGAACGGCCAGTCCATGGGGTAAGGGAGGACCTGGCTGGCTGCAGTTGGTGTGAACAGCTCCCTGGTTTCCCTCTTGCAGCCTTGTCGGTGATGCCCAACTCATGTGTTCCTCCTGGACTTCTGTAGAAACGGATCTACAGGGCCTGAATGTGGTTGATTTCTTTGTCTTTTTCAGTTGTTTTGTGTGTGTTTTGGTTTTGCCGCCCCAGGTTATGGATTGGAGCACATAAACATTCAGAGGAACAGTGTGGGTGAGTCCAGTGAGACTCATGTCTGGTACTGAGAATGTTGAGGATAAGTCTTTGTCCTCCTGAGTAAGATTTCTTTGGCTATCAGAGTGTTTTCTTACTGCTTGCCAGGAAGAAACCTAATCAGACAAGCATCTGCCTTCCAGCAACTTGCATCATCTTTTGTGTGTAAAGTATAATATTTTAGACCCACATGGCTTTGCTTGAAAAACTGAAGGAAGGGTTTAAGGCAGCCACTGTGGAACTTCACCACAGGAGCCTGGTGGTCTTGTTCTCATGTGCATTTTATCTTGGGATCCAGGTTCTGTGTGCCAGGTATGTCACTGCAGGTGGCAGGCATGGTTTCCTGGTAGGTGACCCCTGGCTGTGCTATGTGACCTTGCACAAAGTCACCTCAGTCAAACATCCTGAGCTCTTGACAGGTAAAAAAAAAAAGAGGAATATTTATAGGCTGCCCAGAGCAGTACATGAGATTATGACTCTTAACACAGTCGCCTAATACACCTCCTCCACCTCATGTGATGGGGAAAGGAACTCTTCACACAGTTCCTCTCACCTGTTTTTTGGCCAGAACCTCAGGCACAGTAGGTGCATGAGATGTCTAAGCCTCAGCAGCATCTTAGAGCCATTGATGAACCAGAAATAGAACGGTCTCATACTAGATTATCCACTTAGAGAGACCTACAGTTGCGTAGCTGCACTTCCAGCTTGAAGGACTGATTGTAAATCCACTAAAAATAGATCTTTATTTCACACTAGTCTTACACATGCTCCCTGTCAAAATGCTTTTAATTTCTCTCTCTGACGTGCACTGGTGTATTTTGTATTCCTCTCAACGTTTCTCAGAATCACAGGCAAAAGTGCTTTTCAGTATTGCTACTCCTACAGAGCCAAAGCTCTGCATGTTCCATAAAATGAGCCTTTAAAGGTTCATCTGGATGCCCAGAGCCATGGCATTACCCCACAAGTGCTGTCAGATCTGGATGTCCAATAAATTAATTGGGGAAGTGATTTAAACTTCCATAATTAGGAGCATGGGAATCCTTGGCTATTGGCACTATAAACAGTGGAGGGGTGGAAATTCTGTTTTGGGGGTCAGGAACAGCTAATGTTGAAGCTGTGGCTCTGGGTGGAGGGTTGATGTGGCACTGGGTGGAGGATGGAGGGCCAGCTCTGGAGGCTGGCATTTGGTGTCTAAAGCTTGCAGGATCTTCTCTCCCCCAGTTCTTCCATTAAGGGCTCTGTACACTTAATATTGCTCTTGATTGGAAATTGTTCCCCTGAGTGCGGGTTCTTTTATCCGTATGTAAATGCTCGTTCGTGCTCAGTTTTAGGCCGTATATTTCACTTGCTGTGTCTGTCACTAGAGAGAGGTTTGAATAATTCCCTGATTTTTTGGAACAGGCGTGTTGCATTTTGTGGATCTCGCTGGGCTTGGGAGTGATGCGTTTCCCCGTGTCAGCTGTCTGCTGCCTTTGAGTGACAGGGTGACAGCCTAGGAGGGAGGCATGGAGACCCTGTAACCTACAGAGGGAGGGAAAAGTGTGATGGAGCTGTATGGAATTTAATTAGTTTACTGTCTCTGAATATGGCTTATCACTCGCTTTGATCTTTTCTTTAAACTCTTTGTGTTTTCATTGGATTAGTTCTCAAATTCCCTTCCCCATCCATATTCTCACCTCATTCTCAGTTGCTTGTGAGCTTCAAGCATCTGCAAAATACCTGTTGGATGGATATGATTTAAGAGATTCCTTTTATAGAGTCATAGAATGGTTTGGACTGGAAGGGACCTTAAAGATCATCTCATTCCAACTCCTTGCTATGGGCAGGGACATGTTCCACTAGACCCAGTTGCACCTGACCTTATCACAACATATAGTTGAGGTGAAGAACTGCAGTGACATGGGTTGGGTTCTTCTTTACTGGTGGAGTCTGGGGATGGTTTGGGGTGCAAACAGAGCCCTGCACAGCCTTGGGGTGTTTTTGCACATGTTCTGTTGCCGTGACTGCTACAGTGACTCACTTCTAGATGTTGCTGATGGAAATGGGGTATTTGGGTCCCTCCACTGGCTTCCCACACGAGTCAGACTGAGAGACAGCACCGTGTTGCTGACTCCTAAAGCGTGGGGACAGACAACGCCAGGGCTGTGTCGTGTGGCCCCGACATTGGGGTTATTTTGACCAGAGCTATGATAAAAAGTTCCACTGTGAATTCCCATTGGTGCTTTCCGTGCCTGTTCTGGACCGTGTCCTGTGGCTTTTCCAGGCCATGTCCTGTGCCTGTCTCACCCTGTCTTTCCTCACTCAGCCCCAGGTCTGTTGAGCTGTGCTTTTGCATTCCGAGAGCAGCACTGTCTGCTGCCAGGAAAGGCGCAGGAGCCGGCGCGTGGTCGGCAGCTGTAGGGTAATCTGCTCCCAAAGAAGCAGCATGGTTTACATCTACTGCAGCTTATTTTTGCTCATTGTTTCCTGTTTATGTGGGTAATCTTCTTATCCGCAGAAATGTCCGGTTGTCTCTTTGAATCCTCGAGTTCTTGCTTCTAGACATTTCGGAGCAGTGAGTTCCACAGGCTTTAAAAGAAAATAAAGTAATAACCTCTTTAGTTCTTTGTATATAAGTGACAATTCTATTCTTCATATAATGTATGGGAGGATGAGTTGTTATTTATTGTATTGCCTCTTAATATCTGATTTTCCTCATTTTATTTCTAAGGCAAGCACTCCAAATCTTTTTAGTGTCTCTAGCCATACTTTTTTCCCAACTCCTTTACTGTTATTTTGTCCTTTTCTGAATTCTTTCCTTCTCTGACACAAATTCTGACTCTTACCTGTGGATTCCTTCTTGGGTGGAGCAAAGATGAAATGAATGCAGTAATCCAAGGAAGGTAAACTATTGCATTGTATGGCTGTACAGTAATACTTTTAGTGGTAGAAAAACACTGGATGCTTTATGGAGAGGTAAGAGAACATTTTATATCCTTAAAGGTCAGCGACCACTGTTCAGTTTTGAAGGATTATGTGGCAGCAACTTGGTCTAATGTATAGTGATGTCTATAGCAAAGCTTCCCCTGAGGTCAAGACCAAATCCTGCTGCTTTTTCTCCTCCATATCTGTATTTCAGTTAATTAGGGACCAAATGAAGGCGCAGCCTTTTGTGATGCTCACCGGGATCTTGAGGTAGCTGAAAAGAGTGTCTTTGCAGATGAATCAAGCTTGAAGAGGCACATTACTGGGTCTGGGCCACAGCTGATGGAGTAGTTCTGGGAACACAGAAGCCAGTTCTGTAATGACACATGATCTTTCTGTCTTTTCAGGTGCTGGAAAATTACTCTGATGCTCCCATGACCCCAAAACAGATTCTGCAGGTCATAGAGGCTGAAGGACTAAAGGAAATGAGGTTAGTATTGATGATCTTGTCTAAACCAGTGTGGAGCATGGGGGAGGCAGTGTATGAAGGCTTATGTTGCCTCGTGCAGTTCTGCCTCATCCCCAGCCCACTTTGCTTCCCTTTTTCTCTCTCCAGCCTGGTAATTTCAGCTGACAGTACAGACATTTATGTACAGGTTGTGGGGTTTTTTCTTTGCAATAACTGGAAGCTGTTCTTGGACTCTTTTACAGCATAGAATCCCTTCACCATCTATTATGAAATAAACGCCTCTTGCAGATCAGACCCCTGCACTGTGCTGCACCTACCACTCACTCACATGGTTCCCCCATAAGTAACTCCCAGCAGTTTCTGCTATTGTGACTGAAATTTGAGAATGGTTTAAGTTTTGTCTCCTCTGATGCTTCATTTTTAGAGCAGACATTATGTTTTAGGAGACTCAAGTCAGTCTTCGTTATTTTATGTCACTATACTGGCTGCTGCTCAGATTCTTGAGCACTGAGAGAGTGCAGCTCACACAGTTGTGGCTCTTGGCATTGTACAGAGGAGATGCCCATCTCAGAGTGGGTTTCATGTGGCAAAGAACCTGATACAGAGCCTTGGAAAGGGCAGAAGTGGGAGACTGTTTTCCTTGGTTAAGTTCCTGTGAGCTTCCATCTGTTTCCATGACAGTAGTAGAAATACAGAGTGTCTTGCAGCTCAAAGAAAGAGGGTGACTGTGGTAGTCCAAATGGCTCGGTTAGTGCTGCCTGGCAAAAGAAAAAAGGGAAGTTTGACTACCAGAAACAGAAAAAGCTGCTGCCCTGGGAGGGAATTCTAGGGAACCCACATGCATGGACTGGTTCTAGTCTTACTTCCCCCTCCCCTTGTTTCTCTGGACTGTTCTCCACCCTGGTGTTTCAGATTCCTGAACCTGTACTTTACCCACCTACGGAAGGTAAATTGATTTCTCCTAGGACTTAATGTTAGCTTATTTTTGCTCCTTGTTTGTGCGAAATCAGGAAACAGCTGGGTTGGCTTAAATAGTGAAAATCAGTGACGTGTTCAGAGGTGTTGGGTGTGGGACCTGCCCCTGTTTGTAGAGGTACAGGGCCTGTGTGTGCTGCTGCATCAAATTCAGAGCTGTTGCAATGCCCACTTGCTTAACACAAGGGTGGAGAGGCACTTTGCACAAGGGCACATAGTGATAGGACAAGGGGAATGGCCTTAAGGTGAAGGAGGGTAGATTTAGATTGAGTATATTAGGAAGGAATTCTTTATTGTGAGGGGGGGTGAGGCCCTGGCACAGATTGCCCAGAGGAGTTGCGGATTCTCCATCCCTGGAACTATTGAAGGCCAGGTTGGGTGGGGCTTAGGGCAACCTGGTCTAGTGGAACATGTCCCTGCCCATGGCAGGGGGTTGGAACGAAGTGGTCTTTAAGGTCCCCTCAAGCCCAAACCATCCTATGATTCTGTGATCCTTGTTGAGGAGATCTTAACTGGTTTGGATATGGGCAGTGGTTTCAGAACCCTGAGCAGAATTCAGATAGACTTTAATAAGGACTTTGGAATAGTTTTGCTTTAATAGTCCTCTACGAGTCCCTCATCAGTCCTGTTACCTAAGCAGGCAGTTGCAGATCTCTGCACACTGTCCTCTGCCAGAGGTAATAGCAGGGCTCTTCACACACAGAAATTATCCTCTGCTTTCCCAGTTTTTCAAGTGGCCTGTCACAGTGTGTAAGTAAAGACCAAACTTCAGAGCATGTGTCAGGTTAAGTCCCACAAAGCTAACTAATTCCTTTAAAGGTCGGTGGTTTCCCTTGGGATATCTGCTTTTCCTTCCCCGGTCATTAATTCTCTGCTGTAAGAAAAGATTGTTTTCTTCAGAGCATGATTGTTCACAGAATAAAGGCAGTGAGCCTGCCTGGCTGAACGTGCAGCTGGTTTTGCTGGTGCTTGTATAGAAGCTCTTCCTGAAACTCCATTTCCTGAAGGAAATAGCTCAGTGCCTGGAGATGTTTTTCCCTCTGAATCAGTCCTGAGGCAGGGCTCCCCAGTTTGGGGGTCACTCTGCTGTGCTGGAAGGGGAATGTTCCCTGATCTTCGAGCCAGGACGCTGGGCCCAGCACCATACTGATTTTACCTACTGGCAGAGTTTTAACTGCTTGCCTTTCTCTTGTTTTGGGGAGAACTTTACCATTTTAAGAGAGCTCTGTGGCTGGTGAGTGTGTTTGGAGCGTCTGGTAAACACAGAGGGGAAAGCACTAGCAGGACAGCAGGCGGGAAATTTTGTTCATTTTATCTCAAAGTGATACAGGGTAACTTTGCCCTTTGCCAAGGCCTGTGAAGGAATGTCCAAAAACCAAACACATTTGTGGTGGAAACAGAGTGTTCTAAGTTTTCTATTTGAGGATGGTTTTCTTTGAAATATTTTATCTCAGTCCAGTTTTCAGTTTCACTTTTACTAAGAATGCAGTCAGTACTTCTGTAATGTCTCTTCCAGATAACTTTCTGCCTGTACATGTTGGACTTAGTGGAAAACACAATATTACGTGGCGCAGCAGTTCTGTTGGTGTGAGCGTAGGATGGGGCTTTAACCAGGGGGTTACATAGGACCTGACAAGTGAGTGAGTGCATCAGAGCCTTCATCTCGAGCTCTGCTTGTGCAGTTTGGTCTGTGACATGTCAGGGAGACATTCCAGTAACTGTGTTTACAGTTTGTGCTGGTTACGGCTTTCTGCTGCCGAATAAATCTGGGATTTTTGTAAGATCAATCTGACATGGAGGTTTCAAGCAGAGAAGGAGAGGAAACAGGTAATAAAGGTTAGAAATGTCTAAAAACAGATGAGGATAACTTAAAATTAGTGTCACGTTTCCTGTTTGCTGCTGATGGCTTCACTGTGATGCGCTGAGGCTGATGTACAGGTCAAAGTGAAACCAGTGACACTGTTTTGACTGAAGTGTCCGTCCCATGAAGTGTATGACGTCACCTCTGTTCCCCTCTGTCAGCTAAATGATGCCCTTTTAACCAGATCATTCAGGCTGTTTTCTTGATAAACCCCTTTCTTAAACTGTTGCCTCTCTTCCTTTCTCTGTTCCAGTGGCACATCTCCCCTGGCCTGCCTCAACGCCATGCTGCACTCCAATTCCCGGGGAGGGGATGGGCTCTTTTACAAACTGCCTGGACGCATCAGCCTTTTCACTCTCAAGGTAAATGCTGAGCTCTGCTCCCAGCTGAGGGCCCAGGTGTGAGTTCTGCTCCTTGTGCAGGGCTGCTGGTACCTGCCCCTGAGCATCAGGGCCAGCGTGCTGCAGGTGAGATTGTCATGTGAGGGAGGGTCTGGAATTTATTATTTCCTTGAAGCTTGTACCTTTCAGCTATATTCATCCATCTATGATAAGTAACTTAAAAAACCAAAACAAACCAAAAACAAACCATTTTTTCTTGAATTGCACAAGTAAGGTAAAACCTCTTATTGCAGTACCTGGTGTCCAGATCAGGTGGCTGCTTATTGGAACAGTCCTGTGCACTTCTTTTGCTGGCAGCCACAAGGGAAAAGAGCCAGCCGAGGAATTAAATTGGTTCAAGAGCTTGTAGCAACAAGTAAGATCTTGATAGGAAAATGCATATTCATTCTTCTGGTTGGTTGTTTTGTATTCCACAACATCCAGTGTTACTTAGCATCAGTATTTTCCTCAAATCTTGAGGTCTCTCTGGAACATTATTTTTAGTTTATTGTACCAGAAATCTTAAATATTGAAAATGTTTCTGGTCTTGGTCTTTTCTTTTGCATTGTTTTGTACTGTTGGATTCTCTGATAAGTATCAGTTTGATAGGCAGGAGGTATCTCAGCTATTTCATTTCCATCTTTTTTCTGTTGTTAGAAAATCTTGTTGAATTGCCACATTTTGCTGAAAGTAGATGGCATTGAAATGGCTTGTACAAGTAGGAAATAAATCTCCTAAGCTTAATGTCTTAGTATTTGGCTCCTGTGATGCTACCGGTTTGGTTTTTTTGTAAGAAAGTGATATTTCTTTTAAATAGAAACTCCTTGCTTACAAAAAATTTGACAAATTATTAATATTTTTATTAAATTAATTACTATTAATGCGATATTTTGGATGTGTGAGTTACCCATCTAGGAGGGGGCTGTGGGGTGCTTGTAGTTTAGGTGACTTCAGCTGTGAGCCCAAATGGACTCGAAAATATCTTTCTGCATCAAGTATAGGGGGGAAATTAAATTTCAAGCATAGCCAGTTAACTGGATGTAAGTTACCTGGTGTAAGTTTGGGAGGGAGGGAGGGCTGTAGCCACCCCAGTTCTGTTTCCCCTCTAGAAGGATGCCTTGCAGTGGTCCCGGAACCTGTCAGTGCCAGAAGGGGAGGAGCTGGAGGACACAGCAGATGCAGAAAGCTGTGGGTCCAATGAAGCCAGCACTGTGAGTGGTGACAATGATGGTAAGTGTCTGGTGACGTTAACCTTACCCTCTAGGACCTACTCCTGTGTCTGACTGAGAGCCCATCTCTTTCAGTGTCTCTTGATGAAACCTCCTCTAACGCCTCCTGTTCCACAGAATCGCAGAGCAAGGGACCTGCTACCAGGGAGAGCTACAGAACCGCCTCCCAGGTAGGTAAAAGTGGGACCAATGGGAAGAATGACACTCTCAAGGGGTGGTGTGACAGGGACTAGTTGTGCACAGGTGCCTCAGACAGAGTTGAGGGGCTGTCTCCTTGGAGGAGGAGTTGGCACAATGGGGAGGGATCATGTAAAGGAAGGCAAACTTGAATTCACTGCTAGTCCTGAATACAGTGACACCTGAAGAGTTACCTAGGAGCCAGACAGCTCTTTAACCAAAGAATATGCTGTTTAGAAGATTCTTTTCCCCTTCTCTAATGTCTTCATTCTTTTGTTTTGTGTTTTGTTTCTATCTGGCCTGCAGACAACCAAACAGAAGAAAAAAACGGGTATGATGCTGCCACGGGTGGTGTTAACTCCACTGAAAGTAAATGGGGCACACATGGAGTCTGCCTCTGGTGAGCATGGCTTTGGGAGGGGGTTCCTAATGACCTCACAGATCTCTCTCAGTCGATCCCCAGTCATCTATGTTTGCCTGAGGATTTCTGTAACACCTGCTGAGAATGAGTGTGACTGCAGAGAGTTGTGCATATGTTTAACTCCATCAAAATAGTTGATACCAGGGAAATACCCTATAATAGCAGATCTGTTGGTAACAGATAATTCCTGTATGTTAAACCATTCTCCCAGTTGGGCTTTGGCTGTTCTTTGTATATTTTTATGAAGTTGTTTTGCTTTTAGGATTCACAGGAAGGCACGCTGATGGGGAGAGCAGTAGCACGTCCAGCAGCAGCAGCAGCTCCTTGGCCTTGTGCAAAACCAGCCTGCGCAGTAGGACAGAGATAAACAGGGATCCTCCACAGCTGCTGAGGGGCATCCGAAAGCCCACAGCTGGTATGTGCGTCTGGTTACAGGTAGAAGAATAACTGGTGATGTTGAAGTTCATGTATATCTGAGAAAAGAGCACCAGGATCTCATCCCTCAGGAGGCATTTGATGATGTGAGGTCGCAAGCCGGACTTTCCACCTTGAGTGAAACAACTGTTTAAAATTTGCTTTTCCTGAAGAGCAGCATCAAGAATTGTACCTGAATATGGCAGAACTGTGACCTCATATTAGAATTCCAGATGTATGTGCTGTGCTGTTCTTCACATTTGAATGCTGCAGTGTTTCTTGTCTCTCTTGCTCCTTTTGCTGCAGTAGTTTTAATGAATGTCTTACCCATAACGCTGAAATACTTATATACAACGATGTTAATTTTATTTGTCTCTCCTTAAACTCCAGGGCAGATGAAACGGAACAGGGGTGAGGATATTGACTTTGAAACCCCTGGCTCCATCCTTGTCAACACAAACCTGCGAGCGCTGATTAACTCCAGGACCTTTAATGCGCTCCCGTCGCACTTCCAGCAGCAGCTGCTTTACCTCCTGCCCGAAGTCGATAGGCAGGTATGAGCACTTGGGTGTTTTCCCTTCAGTGGTTGCCCCCTGCCTGTGGACCAGCTGGAGCAGGTGTGTTCTCTTTGCCCTGGCAGGTTGGGGCTGACGGGCTGATGCGCCTCAGTGGCAGCGCTCTGAACAACGAGTTCTTCACCCACGCCGCGCAGAGCTGGAGGGAGCGGCTCGCTGACGGTGAGTGGCTTTGCTTTCCCGGGTGCCTGAGGAATAGGTGCTCATTTTACAGGATTTTTGGTTTTTCTTTTGCAGTTAGTGAACAGGAATTTAGTCCAGCTTTTCTGAGTATCCAGCTATGTTGCCCACAGCTTTTCTTCTTTCTTTTCATTTTCTTTTTTTCCTTTAAAATAAAATATATGATTTCTTTTGGTGCCATGGGGCTTTCAGAACTAGGAGGTGAAGATGTGAAGCAGTGCCAGACTTATCTTTCCTTAAATTCTGTCCTGTGTCTGGTAAAACATGATTTTTTTCCGGACTTACTTGAGGTTCTCTGACCACTGTCCTTATGGAGCTGCAGGCAGCAAATGGATCCAGAGTAGGGTAAGGAGCAGGGTGGTCTGTCCTTCCTATATACAGCTGCTGTACTGGTCGAACACGAGAGGATGCGTTTGCAGAATCAGTTTTGTTTGGAACTGAATTTCAGTCTCTTGCTTCCATGTAGGTGAATTCACACACGAGATGCAAGTTCGAATCCGGCAGGAGATGGAAAAGGAAAAGAGAGTGGAGCAATGGAAAGAAAAGTTCTTTGAGGACTACTATGGACAAAAGTGAGAAATTTTATCTTGTTTATCCTATTTTATCCATGTTTATGCAAGTGGCAGAGTGTGGTTCTGTATGGGGATACCTCAACAGATGCAACATAAACTCCTTAAAAAGTACAGTTTGTCGGGTGAACCGTTTCCACTGTAGCTCTGGGAAAATCCTTAGTGGAATTGGCTGGGTCACAGCAGAATTTTGTAGCCCATCTATTTTGATTCCAAGATAAGATTTGTGATGGAAAACAAGTAATATTAACTTTTTCTCATCGCCTGTGGTAGCAATGTGGTGAGTGTGTGTGGGCTCTCCCCTTGCAGGGTGAGTCCATAAGGGCTTGATGAGTCTCTGTGTTGGTGCTACTCAGTAACGCTGAGATCAGCGTGGGCTTTAGCTCATAGATGGTTTTTATGTTTGTCTCGTAGGTTGGGCTTGACCCAAGAAGAATCCCAGGAGCAGAATTTGGTGCAGGAAGATGCTGAGAACAGGACAGAGCTGCCTGTTAAAGGAGAAGCCAGGCTGCCCCGCGGGCCGACCACGCGGCAGAGGGATGGGCGCTTCCGGAAACGATCCCGGGCCGACCTGCGGTGCCGAGCCAGGAGGAGCCTGTACAGACTGCGGGAATCTGAGCACACGGAGGCTCCCAAAGAGCCTGTTCCCATGGTGCCAGATTCCTCCATCCATAAAGAGCCAAAGCCTGTGACAGACCTGAAGAAAGAGGACCTGACCAGCTCCTCAGCTGCAGGACTGAAGGCAGAGAGTTCTGAGCTGCACCTCTCTCCAGAGACTTCCAAATCACACAGCAAATCAGAAGATCTGTCTTCGGCAGCTGGGAACAGAATTCCCAGTTTGCCCCAGGAGAACTCTGCTCAGGAGTCCAAGGAGCAGAAGAGGAAGAGCTTTGAGGAGGCTGCCTCTGCATCCTTCCCCGAAAAGAAACCCCGGCTTGAAGATCGTCAGTCCTTTCGTAACACAATTGAAAGTGTTCACCCAGAAAAGCCACAGCCTACTAAAGAGGAGCCCAAAGTCCCACCCATCCGGGTAAGAAAGAGCTTTGGAGCTGCTCGGTGTCTCGGGTCTGCCATGCTCAGTAGCATCAAAACGTTGTTAAAATGTCAAGAGTTGCCATCTTAAGGGAAAGAGTTGAAGGGTTTCATTGGCAGAGCTGGTGAAGTGCCCCTGGTGGCCACAGTTTGCTGTTATATTTAAACAGGCCAAGAATGGAAAATCATCCCAAGGTCTTTACGCAAGTGCACAGGGTAACCTTGACTTGCTCCTTTCGTTTGCATTTCTGTGGATACAGAAAGCACTTTGCCTGAGACTTGTTGCAAAAGACCTTCAAATCATGTTTTTTATCCTGCGTAGTTCCTCAGTTCCTTTTTTTTTTGGGCAGAAACTCAGTATTCCCTCAGACTTTCCTGTTTTGACTAGAGATATCCATTCTGGTAACTCCAGGGTAGTCATCCTGATGTAGAGAAGTACAGTTTGGTGTCTGAAGACGTGAATGTAAATGGCTTATTTTGTGTTTGCCTATGGTCTCTGACAAAACAGTATTAGTGTGAACTGTGCTTTACAGAGCATGGAGTAGAGGTTACAAAGAAGTGCTGCTTCTCTGCCCAAAGTTGAAACTCGAAATTTTTGTTGAATTCCTGTGACAGAAATTGTGATGAGAAGAATTGTGATGAGCAGATGCCAATAACGCATTTCCCCGGTGATGGTCGGTGTTAGAACTAACCACTTTCTCCCCTTCTTTCAGATTCAACTTTCACGTATTAAACCACCCTGGGTGGTTAAAGGTCAGCCCACTTACCAGATCTGCCCCCGGATCATCCCCAGCACGGAGCCCTCCGGCCGGGGCCGCCCCGGGGCCCGCACCCTCGCAGACATTAAGGCCCGTGCTCTGCAAGCCCGAGCCCAGCGCGAAGCCGCCACCGCCGCCATCGGAGGAGGGGGCGGCCCAGGAGGGGGGAGAAGCACCGATGAAGGAGGCGGTGGAGGAGAGTCCAGCAGCCGTTCCCGGCACAGGAGATCCAAGAGAGCTCGTGGAAAGCGCGCGTCAGATCTACAGCGAGCACAACTACAGTCGTCTGTTCATCTGAGCCAAGGGAAGGCTGACTCTGAGGGCGCTGCTCAGGAGGCCAACATGAATTCCTGCCCCTCTTCCAGACAAGACCACTCATCCTCAAAGAGCAAGGGGAGTGGTGGTCTGGGCTGTGCTACAGGTGCTGGCTCAGGGGACACTCAGCTCAGTGATGGGTCATCCAGGAGGCCATTCTGTGACTCTCTCACTGGGTCATCTTTGGACAATGGGACTTCTGAGAGGCAGGAGGAGAGCCCTGAGCAGCTCCTCTGTGATCCAAGGACCGAACCCCCACCTTGTGCTGCATCACAGGAGAGCATAAAGCTGGGATATGTAGTTCCTGTGGTGACTGGTCACTGTTCTGGGGGGCAGGGAGCTGTGGTCAGTCCCACAGGAGTCAGGGCTGTGGTGGAACTCGGAGATGTTGGTCCTCCCACCATACAGCTGGATTATCCTTCTGATGTAAAGGAAAATTCCTCCAGTTGTCCTTTTCCACCAGAATTATCATCAGGTGGTACAGAACAGCGTGATCCAGAGATGGTGTCTGGGTTTAGATGTAACAGCTCTGAAACTTTTATGGAAAAATGTGTTGCTGATAGTAATAACTCCAAAATGGTGACTGCTGGAGTGAAGACAGTGATCCCTGCAGCGTGTGACACTGCACAGCTGCAGGCAGGGAAGGGAAGTGATGGCAAACTGTGTAACGAGGAACCAAATGCAGAGGCTCTGGTGCAGCCCTCTGTGCATGGTGACTTTATTTCTCACAATAGGATAGATACCTCTGAAAAACTCCTGCAGCCAAGGGAGAGGTGTCCCAGAACCCCACCAGAAAACACACATCAGCCCCTGGGAGAGACGCAGGAGCTGAAGACAAGTGGAGATGAGGAAATACAGAGTATGCACAGTGAAACAACAGACACTGCATCCGACTGGGAAGGGGACATGGCTGATGAGAATGTGGAGGTGGAGATGTGTTTCAAAAGTGTTAGCTGTAGGGAGGTGGCTGGGAAAGGTTCTTCCTGTCACAGCAGCAATGAGAGGTGCAATGGGATTAGGTCAAAGTTGTCTGTGGAGATGGATAGCCCGGCCTGTGTTGGGGACCTGCCTGCACCCCCATCCCAGAGGTGGAGACCCCCTGTGCCAATGCCCCAGAAAGCCGAGCGGCCGGCCGGCTCTGCCCGGCCCGTGTCCTCCATCGAAACCAACAACCCACTGGTGATGCAGCTGCTGAAGGGGAAGCTTCCTCTGGAAGAAGTTCTCCCCGTGTCTCATGTCAACATCAAGCTGGAAATTGCACAGCCTGTGCTGGAGAAGCAGTTGGAAGGCCTCTCTCTGCAGCTGGACAGAGGCAACAGTGGCTGCTTTGGCAAAGAATCTTCTCCAGATGCAGGAATAAAGATGAGTGCCCAAAGCAGGAGCGATGATGTCCACTCAGTGAGATCTTCCATAGATCCCCAGGAAAAGATGTGTGGATCAGGGGCAGCATTGCCTAGAGCAGAGGATCAGGCTGTTCCAGAAAAACATTCCAAAGTTGGCTCGACTTTAGGCTCCCAAGACCAACTGGCAAGTGTGGCAAGTGCCTCTCCGAAGCCTGAAGATACGGGCCCACAGGAAAGAAAATTTTCTTCCTGTAGCTTTGAGGAGCAGAAGTTGCCCAAGGTCCACCAGGTGCCACAGCACAACCCATTAACAAGTGTCATGGCAAGTAAAAGCCCAGAGAAATTGAACCCCTCTACAGAGCCTCGGTTTTTATCTCCAGCTGTAACTTCTCTTGGACCAAACCAGACAGGAGGTGCATCGGTCAATAAAAATTACGGTGGAATTCAAGGCAAAAAGCTCTTTGGTTCTGGTTTTCCTTCCACCCCCAGTGGGAGGCTGCCTCATTCCAGGGCTTTGGATCACGGTTCAACCATGCTGTCCCCCAGCAAACAGATTCCTTTGGACAAGGACTGTGCACTGGGAGAAGGAATCCCAGCTGCCAGGGAAGAATGGACTTCAAAGCAGCACAGCGGCACTCCGGGAAGGATCAGAAATGAGAATGTGCTGGTGTGTGGCAGCCCAGCCAAGAGTAATGCAGAGAACAGAGGGGATGTGGCCCAGCACCCCACAGAGCTGGGTGGGAGCACACGGAGAGAGCCACTGGTCATGGACTGGCCTTTCTTTAAGTTTTCAAGGGATCCAGGAAAAGGACAGAGTCACCCTTTGGAGCCTTCGTCCATCCCCTCTCAGCTCAATATCAGGCAAGCATTTTATGGGAAGCTTTCAAAGCTGCAGCTTAATTCCACCAGCTTTAATTATTCATCCAACACTCCGGCTTTCCCCCGAGGCCTTGCTGGGAGTGTGGTGCAGCTCACCCACAAAGCGAACTTTGCTGCGAGCCGGAACACGGCCCTGGCTGTGCAGATGTTTGCTGACAGCAGCAGCGTCGAGGAGATCTCCTTCCAGTGCTCGTGCAGCCTGAAAGCCATGATCATGTGCAAAGGCTGTGGCGCCTTCTGCCACGACGACTGTATAGGACCCTCTAAGCTCTGTGTATTGTGCCTTGTGGTGAGATAATAAATTATGGCCATGGGACAGGTTGTATATTCAGTGTGTGTATTTTGATAATGACTGATCCTAACGCCTGTACACAAAGTACACAAAGTACTCTCTGTCCATAGTAGAAACGCTGTTACACTTTGTTTTGGTGAGGAACGTTGACCTGCCTTCCCGTGGAGATCGACAATGCAGAGCCTGTTCCTGCTCAAAGTGACACCCTGGCCTGGGTGGGCTGTGCCCCATGGGAGTGCTCCTGCTGCTTCCTGCTGTTATGGAAATGCCAACTGGGCTCTGGTACCATGCCGAGGCTGATGCCAGGGGGGAGAGGCCGTTCGTCGTGGCAATCCATGGACCCTCCATGGAGGAAATCCTTACATCCAAAGGAACTGGAAGAGGATGTTTGCTATTTCAGGGCTGTGTGAGGTGAGGCCCTACAGTCTTCCACTCTCCCCTTCTGCCATCTCCATTCCTGGTTTGTGTGGGAAGTGCTGCTGTGCAGTGAGTGTAAGCAGAGCCCTGCCCTGCAGTGATGGTCCCGTGCAGTCTTTGGCTGCTGCAGCAGAGCGTGGGGCCCAGAGACATGCTCTGCAGGTCGCTGTGGGGCCATGTACAGCCCACTGTGTGCCAGATGGAGCTGATGTGGAGGATGCAAGAAGAAGAGGAAAAAAATTCGAGGCAAGTGCCAAGCAAATGCCTTCTGCTGGCCTGCAGGAAGCTGTGTGGCTGGGGAACTGCCTGGCCAAACTCCTGGCCCAGCAGCTGTGCCTGCCTCCCTTGGCCAACTTCCACAAACTGCTGTGGAATGCTGGAGGTTCCCTGGAGCTGGGTGATATGGGCAGTGAGCTCTGCACTGCAGCCCTGTGGTGAGGACCTGAACCCCACAGCAGCTGAACACCTGCGAGCATCAAGCTGTGCATCTGTGTGACCATCACCTAACATTTGAAGCAGTGTTCTTTCCTCTTTTTTTTTTTTCTTTTTGTAACTTTTTTTTTTTTATATTTTCATTCTTGGATGTATAAAGTGAATTATTTGGCTCCTGTAAGTATCCTCTCTGCATCTGTTTGATCATATATTTATATGTTGTACACAGTACTGGCCAACTCTGTAAATGGGTGTAATGTACATAGAGCATAAAGGGGTCTTTTTTTTTTTGTTAGTTTTTTCCCTTGGATTTCCAGGCTCTACAGCAGTATTGCATTAAAGTGGTGTTAGTTATTGTCAGAGCCACTGTATTCTGTCTTGCCTGACGTGAGGCTCACCATGCAGAGGTGTCTGGGTTCCGACAGCCTCCCTGTGCCCCCGGTGTCTGGGTGGACTGTGCTGTGCGGGCTCAAGGATGACCAGGGGGGATTTGCTGACCCAAGCGAGTTCACTAGTTCCTCCTCTAAGCTCTTGCTGGCTGTTGCTGCACCTGAGCAGGAAGGTGAACATCTTTGTGCATCCGCAGAGGGAGAGTAAAACTGCGACTCTCTTTGGAGCAATTCCTAATCGAGACTGAATTGTTCCAGCGAGGAGGAGAAGCCGCTGGTTTGTTTTAAGTGGGCAGTAGCAAGAGTTTTAGAGGGTTTCTTTTCATTTTGTTTCTTCCTGTCCCTTTTCCAGCTCCATCCTACCTCCCTTCACCATGCACTTTTTTTCAGCCGTGCAAGTTCCTCTTTCAGACACAAGCCTGAGGGGTGCAACACCTTCAGTCCCCGAGATGGTTTATCCTTAATGCATCCAACAGCCTCATCCCATGGGAATGAGAGAGCCCAGCACCCCAGCCTGGGCAGGGCTGCGATGTCGGTGAGGGCGAGTGGAGGTGTGGAACCTG
Source organism: Grallaria varia (assembly GCA_013396735.1). Classification (NCBI taxonomy): domain Eukaryota; kingdom Metazoa; phylum Chordata; class Aves; order Passeriformes; family Formicariidae; genus Grallaria; species Grallaria varia. The sequence continues at coordinate 156,950 of VWZG01010267.1, forward strand.
CTTACCAAAGATGGGGGGCTGGCTCTGCCTCCTGGGGGGCTACTGCAGTGTTCAGCTCAGACTGGTCTGGGGGGCAGAGCCCTCAGGGGGGCCTGCTCGTGTCTGTCCCTTGTGCTATTGGAAAAATAAACACTGTAAAATCTGCTTGTGTGGTTTCAGTCCTTTTTCTGAAATCCTTCTGTGTGATAAGGTGATGAGGCTTTTCCTTTCTTTTAACTGAGGCTGTTCCAGAGCTCTGCTCAGGTCACTAACTGGGGGCTATGTTGCTGCTTGGCTTCATTAAATTGAGTTTTATGCACTTAGAGAACAGTGAAGATGGTGCAGCTACTGCAGAGGTGCTGTGGGACTCTTGGGGAACACCCTGAAGGCTCTGAAAGTGCTGTGGGACACTGTGGGGGCCCCCCACAGTCCCAGGGGATCCTTGCCCTCCTGGGGTGATGCCCGTGGGCAGCAGCACCAAGACTGGTGCCAGGGTCATAGCAGGTCCTGCTGTTGCTGCTCCCATAATTGTTGGATAAATGAATCTAAAAATATTTCCTGAGAGCATAAACATTATGCCAATTACAGTTTATTGAAACTACCTGAAAAATTGCTTTATGGCCATGTCCTTTCTCTCCCAGGCGGCAAGGGAATATCACAAATTATTATGTGTCTGGGTTCTTAGGGTGTGATGTTCTGCAGAGTGAGCAGGGATCTCCTGTGCGGGGCTGTGGGAGTGCTGAGATCTCTGTGCTGATACAATCCCTGACTTCCTCCCATTTCATAATGTCTCCATCACACAAGTCTAGCACAGGGGCTGGGGCAGAAGATGGTTCAACACCAGCTTTCTGGGAGAAAAAAGGCTTCTTGTGGTTTTTGGTAGTTCATTGTTCTGACTCTGGCAGGTTGTCTGAACACAGTGTGGTTAAAGATCCCAGGTAATCTAAACAAGCTGAAAATGAGGAATGCAAAAAATGAGTAGAGTTGTTACTTAGCCAAGCATTAAAATTTAATAAAAAATTCTTCCTTGTTTTATTGGGGTGGGAGGTGATGGTGTCAGCATTAGTTCTCTCTGGAATAGGGAAGCTTGGGGGCTTCAAGAGTAAAACCCACAAATGTCAGAATTTCACGCAGAGCAAATACACTTCTTTCTTCTCTGTGATCTTTCTGTGCTAAGTAACAGCTTTTCTCTCTCACGTCCTGTCTGCTGTTGAGGTCCAGCTCTGCCATGCTCTGGAGCACCCTGGCTCCATGGTGGGGCTGGCTGTGGATGGAGGGGACATCCTGAGCCAGCCCAGACGCAGGGCCATGGAAACCTCACAGGTATCACCCACTGGTGGAACCCAGCAGTGCTTATCCCTGTGGCTTGCAGCATCTCCTGTGCTGCCTTGGAAATGTGGGAGCAAAGCTCAGCCAGAGGCTCAGTTAAAAACCCAGCGTTGTCCCAGACACAGGAGCTTTAGTGCTGTGCTCCCAGACATTAAAGAATGGTACGGATTCTCCATGTGGGATGTGCTGTCCCAGGTGGGTGTTTCCAAGTGCACACGTCCAGGGGGGTCCTGCTGGTCTCGCTCCGGCTGCAGCCACAGCAAATCCCGGGAAGGGGCTGCCCATCCACCCACCCACCCACCCAGCTGGCACCCCCCAGCCCTGGGCACCTGCAAACCCCTTCGGCTCTCTGGGTCTCCTGACAACCAAACCAGGAGATTGTATCTACACAGCGCTTGAAGAGGAACACTTATGGATGCAAAGGTTTATTATACTTAGTGAATAAAGCTGATAACGAAAAATCAGTATTTTCCATGAGGGAGAGGGAGAACTTTCCACAAACTTCAATGAAAACTTTTTTTTTTTCTTTTTTTTTTTTTCTCACAAAAACCAGACACTTCACAAAATTAATTTTCGTCAAAATATAAGTTAAGCATAAAACTGGTGCCTTGCCCCCATCGTGAGCGCTGCCGCTGCTCTCTCTGGTACCCGCGCTGTCTGTTAAGGAATGGAAAGCACAGCTTATGTCAACAGGATTGAAAGATGTTTTTTTTTTTTTTTCTCTTTTAACACCTAAATTTAGGTCCCGCTGCGGTGGCTGATGGCACTGACCTCTCGCACAAGGGGCTGGGGCGAGGGGCAGCGCTGGGGCCAGCAGCACCCAGCGGGGCTCGACAGTGGAGGAGAAAGCCCTTTTTGTTATACAGTGTTTATTAAGTAGATTCAGTCTTATATATGATATACAGATTCAAAAGAAAAAAAAAAAAAAAGGATTCCACATACTTATGAAATCAGTGCATTTAGCAAGTAATACCATGGAGATAACAGCTCGATTAACAGCTCATTGGTCTTTGTTAAGTGAGGGGACAGGGAGTTGGCCTGTGCTAATCATTCCACAAACAGAACAGAATTAAGTTGCATCACATATATAATAGACACACATTCTAAGAATTAAAATATTAAGCCACATTTACTGGAAAAATCCACAGTATATAACACAAATAACTCTTATCAAGCTCGTTGAGGAGGAAGTGCTCATCTGCTTAAGAGCCACATGAAGTTGCATAGGTGCCTATCTGCAAAAATATCATTTCCAAAGGAATCAATTGATTAAGCAATAAAGTGTCACCTTAAAAGCTGGATTAAGTGCCATACGCTTTCTGTGTGAGTCCTCGGGAAAGCACCAGCTTCCCAAAGAGCCTCTTCTGCCTCGTTGGGAGCCCCCCCCTCCCTCAGGACTGCACTCCCACCCTCCAGCCCAAGCCAGTGGGCAGCTTGGGCAAGCCCACCCCTTCCCTAAAGTATTCCCAATTCTGCTGAGGAATGTTTTCCCCCTGCTCCCTCCACTGCTCCCCTGCATCAGCTGGACCCTGGGAGCGTCCAGGTGGGTGGGAGGAGGATGGGGAAGCAGCAGCACTGCCCAGATCTGGTGCTTCAGAGCTCCGGATCAGCTCCCGATTGGAATTGCAGCCAATCCATACTGGGGGGAAAAAATAAAGACAACAGCTTGTGCAAAACCCAAAATCACTTTAAGGGTGTGTGGGTTTGGTGGGGTGTCCCTGGGGCGGGCGCGTGTCGCTGGGTGGGTGAGGCTGTGGCTGGGTTAAACAGACGAACTGGGTGAGGGGCAGCTTCCTCTTCAACAGCAGGTCTGGCAGAACACACGGGGGCCGGGAGTTCTGTACATGTAAACAGTACACTTTCACTGAGTCCAAAATTAGGAGCAAAAATACAAAGGTTCACATTGGTCTTAGGTAGATACAGGCGAAGAACTGAGCTGTGCAGCTCCGAAACAACCGAACAAAAGTTTCTAAAGCACCACTAAATTATATAAAAATCAGACCATGGACGGATTGTAGTTGGTGTCTGGTGAAATACTATGCTACCTTGTAAAAAGTTTTACAAAAAATTACAAATCAAAAGAATATTAACACTCTCAGTTCAAAGNNNNGAGTTCAAAGCAGCATTTTTTTTTTTTTTCATGAACTGGTACTGAATCCAACAGCCGCTCCGGGAGGGAAGTGGCTCTTGGGATTAGGGAGGTACAAGTTACGTCTGCTCGCAACCCCGGGAACGCTCCCCCATGGAGAAACAGCATCATGGGAACCGCACATCCAGGACAGGATGGGTGTGTTAAAAATAAAATCAAATCTAAAAAAAAAAATATAATAATAAAAAAAAATCTATTTTCTTGACCAGTGATCAGCTTTTCTTAACCAAACCCAAGACCATCCAGACCATTTGCTAACCCAGCATTCTCCTTCCACCTCTCAGATATCTGGAAAGCCGGTGTATTCTGCTCCCGCTCGTTCCTCCTCGTTGAGAACCCGGACTAGCAATTCCTGACCCCGTCCTGCCCAGTGAGAGCGCAGGAATGTGGCTGTGAACAGTCCTGGAGCACAGGGAGCAGCTGCAGAGCACGGAGATGTCTGTGGAGCTCATGCCAAGGGAACCGTAACGCTGCGGCTCACCGAAAGAAGGAAAAAAAAGAAAAAGATCCCTGACAGAAATTCGGAGTCAATCCTGTTTGTTTCATAACTTGTCCCAGATGTGGCTGTCACCAGGGCTTCGGGCATCTGAGTCTGTACCATTCAGCTGCAGGTTATGAACATCAGGTGCTGGGACGGGGCGGTGTTGGGCACCCTCCTATGCAATGCAGCCTCCGTGTCCTCTACAGCAGTTTGACCACGTGTAAGAGCTCCTGAACTTCCACATGTGCCGAGACAGGTTCAGAGGTGATGGGAACAACAGCTAAACCTCGGATAAACAAAACTGAACCCCACTCTGGCTGTTGGTGGTCTGTCCGTGAGCCCCCGGGTAACCTCTGTTGCAGTACACTGATGGCAAACTTATGGCTAAAGGTTCCGCCGCCTCTGCCGGGGACGGAGGCACCGGCATGGGGAGAGGGAGAATCCCGGGACAGCGATTGTCTCTGCCTCTCCTGCCTGAACGGTTCACAAATGGCTGCGGTTACAGGTTTTGTCAAAGGTTTGTTACTTCATGGTATTCACACAAAAATAAATATTTACATAAATTCCAAGTATGGGGAGGATGCAGTGGACAAACCAAGCAGGCTTGTGAAGTGCTGGGGCAAGCGCAGAGCCTGAGCCCTGGCTGGGGGCTGGCATCCCCGGGACCCCCACCCCGTGGGCATGGAGGGGACGGGCGAGGCCACGATGCTCTCCCAGTTCCAGCACCAGCTCGGGTCTAATGAGCCACCACCTCTTCTCTGTACCCCGTGGCCAGGGGCTGGGTCCCTTTTCTCCAAATGCTACGGAAAGTTTAAGGTTTGGGGAAAACAGTCAATGCGATGGTTGATCCCTTCTGCTGCTGGGCCAGGCACGCCTGGCCTCAGGAGCCAGAACCTTTTCTGTTCTGAGACTAAGAGCAGGGTAAGACTTTGCTTCTCTTCCAGTGTGTGGAGCATCACAGGGTAGGGAGGGTAGAGGGGAACTGCCCGGGCCCGCTCCTGGCCGGAGCAGCCGCTGCTCGAGCCCATGCCTGTGGCGTTGGCCCTTGGAGCAGCAGCTCCTGCCCACCAGCTCCGAGTGGCCAAAAAAGAAGCTAAAAATCTGGCTCCAAAGAGAGAAAGTTTCTACCTACAAAACACCTTTACACTTATCGAATTTCTATCTCCCGGTGCAGGCTCCAGCCAGGCAGGGGGTGCTGCCGGGGCCGGGGAGCAGCGGGACCCCCGGCGGTCTCTGCACAGCTCCAGAACACGCGGCATTGCTGGGCTGGGCTCAGCACCCCTGGCCGGAGCGAGGTCCCTGGGTTAGCAGCACTGGCAGTAGGTATTGCACTGAGCAAAACGAAGTGCATCGAGGGGGACGGGGGCGGAAACGGGGCAGCGGACTACGGTTCTTCCACACTTTGGGAACTGTGGGCTTGTTCCAGGACCATGAGCAGGGAAGGGGCAAAGATCCTGGGCCCCGGAGAGGGCTTTGTCAGTTCTGCTGCTCAATCCTGCCCGCCTCTCCCGCAGGAGTGAGTGGTCACGGCACCAACCCACCTTTTGGGTGAGCCCTGGCACTGCCCTGCCTCACACCCTGTGGGTCCCAAGCGGTTCATGTCCCGGTGCTCCCCCGGGGTGGTTTGGGACGCACCGGAGCGCACGGCCGGGCGCAGCAGGACCCCAGCCGGAGGTTCCAGCCTCCTCGGCACGATCCCCACGTCTGCGACACTCACCGTCCCCCAGGACCAGCACGGCCAGTCCTGGAAGAAGCCCACGATGGAGTGTGAGGTAGAGTACGGATGGTGACCACAAGACAGTGTTTCTCAGGTATCTCCTTCCTTCCTTCTCTTATCTGCAATGACTTAAAATGAGTGCGAGATGTCCTTCCAGCCGGAGGTCTGCTGAGCTTGCCGAGTCTCTGCGGGAGGTTCAGATCCCACCGGTGCTATGGAACCCCTCAGAATGAAGGCCTAAGCAGGATGCTTGTGCTGCTGTTCAGCTCCCACCTACGCTCACTGGAGGCTGAGCAGCCTCGCTCTCAAAGGCTGGATGGCAAACTTGCTCCCAGTGGGACAAGGGTTCACCAGAGAAACAGGCAGAGCTGCCTGGAAATTAGTAGTGTAGTGATATGGAATGTGTTATTTCACAGGAACAAATTCCTTCTGATCAGACAGACAAAAAACTGGCAATCTGTACAAACTCAGAATCCATTTTCAGAAAAATAAATTACTAAGGGGAGAGGAGGGTCCATTTCTCAATAAATATGTGATTCAGCTCACCTAAGACTTGGAAATTATCTGGGCATGGGAATCTAACATTTGGGTCCACAAAGGTTATTCTAAATACATCTGCAGCCCCAAACCTCCCCAGGCTCCCTTGTGCCCTTCAAAGTCCCACATCCTTCCAAGCTGCAGGGCTGGCTTCTGGTTGGCTGGACGCACGAGTGTTGGTACGGTTCCAAAACGTGTCCTTGTGCCTGAAGTCCCAAGTGCTTGGAGTGTAAAAGAAAACAGGTCTTTTGAATTCCACCTTCTAAAACTACATGTACCCGCAGCGGGGCGGGAGGATGATGGTGGTCCTGAGCAGGACATCGCCGGGAGCCTCTTTCTAGCAGGCATAAATTGTCTTCTCGACCGAGGAGCGACACAGACACGGGGAGTCAGTTCTGCTGTAAAATGAGGTTTTCCAGTTCGTCTGCAGAGCGGAGCAGGAACGCCGCCGACTCCCGGTAGCCGGCGATGAGCTGCCGCACGGCGCTGATCTCCGTGGGGCTGAGCTGGGCAGCCTGCATGCCCCGGCTGGTGCTGTTGGAGGGCGCCGTGCTGGAGGCCCCACCTTTCATACTGAGATCGGTCGGACCTGCCAAGGAAAAGTGAGAGGGAAGCTCAGGCACAGCAGCCTTGCCTGTGTTCATCCTGCTGCGATTGCCGGTGGGAGCCACTCACTGCTCCCAGACCTCAGTACCAGCAGGAAGGTCTCTGTGGTGTCTGGATAACGTGAGGAGCTCCCACTCTCACAGCCACCAGAGCAGGCCTGTCACTGCCTCTGCAACAGCCATGAGGAATGTAGGTCCAGAGGAGGCCACGGAGATGCCCTGAGAGCTGGAGCATCTCTGCTATGGAGACAGGCTGAGAGAGCTGGGAGTGTTCAGCCTGAAGAAGAGAACCAGGGAGATGTCAGAGTGCCTCCCAGTGCCTAAAGGGGTTCCAAGAGCGCTGGAGGGGTAATTTGGACAAGCACCCGAAGTGACAGGACAGTGGGCAGGGACTTCACACTGAGAGAGGACAAGGATAGTTTGGGTATTAGGAAGAAATTCTTCCCTGTGAGGGTGGGAAGGCCCTGGCACAGTTTGCTCAGAGAAACTGTGGATGGCCCATCCCTGGAAGTGTCCAAGGCCAGGCTGGACAGGGCTTGGTGCAACCTGGTCTAGTGGTCCCTACCCATGACGGGGTTGGAATGAAATGAGCTTTAAGGTCCCTTCCAATCCAAAGCATTCTGTGATTTTATACAGAGGCTTCAGAGCCAACATGACAAAAACCCCATCGTGCAGCTTGGCCCACTGCTCTTTGAAGGGTCTGTGGCCGCATTGCCAGGAGCTAAACCAGTGCCTGAGGCACCTGCCCCATCCATCCAAATCACCTTCCAGGTTCTGTTTTTCCCTCTGCACATGGCAAGTGACATTCCACATAGGCTGTGCTTCCCCAGTTTAGCTTGAGGAGTAAACCCAGCAGGTAAGAAAAACTGGATTTAGCTTCATGCTGGACTAAGTGAATGAAGCCAAACAAGGTGCAAGAACCACACAACTAGAAATGAAGAGAGAAGAGGCAAGAGATATACTGAAGATGTGATGGCAGTCAGGGAGAGGAGCCTGGGGAGGCTGCAGCCCAGAGGCAAGAAGAAGAAGACACTGAACTAATCCCCTGCCTGTGAGCAGGAGCATTGCAAGCAGATGGAGCAGTTGGTGATGCTGGAGAAAGGCTTTGGGATGGCTGAGCTTCTGCTGGATGTCCTGATGCAGGCACGGGACACCAGGGACACCAAGCAAGGACCAGGTGCTGTGGCCGTTTGCAAAGGACAGGAGAGTCCAGCTGCCCCCCAAGGCCAGGTGGTGCCAGTGGTGATGGTGGCAGGGAGGGGAGTGCAGTGCCTCAGGCAGGATGGAAAGCATCCAAGGAAAGCAATGCTGGAGCAGCAAACGCTAAGGGAGGAGCAGCACCAGCAGAAGTGTTCCATGCCAGGAGAACCAGTGCTTTGAAGTGGGGGAGGAGGAGGAGAAGGAGGAGGAGGAGAAGGAGGAGGAGGCTCTCATGCGAAAGCAATTTCACTGGACAGAAAAGGCAGCAGTAAACGGAGCCCGTTTCCTGGCTCACCAAAGGGGAAGGAGCTGGGAGCAGGGATGTGGGCTTGAACAAGAATTGCCTGAGGTGGGGGATGGAAGGAGAAGACACTTCTGGGCAGCAAATCCCTGCAGGCCTCTGCTCAGAGGTAGGAGAAGGCACAGCTCCTTGCAGGGCGCTCTTCCCTCTGAAGGACTGAGCAAGAGCTTGGGGAAAAGAGAATTGCAAAGCACAAGTTTAATAATCCACTCGAAAGAAACGAGGTGAGGTGCTGGTGGGTGCTGCTGCAGGGTGCTGCCTCCAAGGCCTGTCTGCTCCTTCTGGGGCTGCTCAGGGACCTTCCTGCAGGTTTGCTGTCTCACATGGAGGAGCCAGAGCCCGTGGCTTGGCCAGGCCAGGGGAGGGTGCCCAGCAGTGGGGGGTCAGGGTGCCTGTGCTCCTCTGGGGAGGAACCATTGCTGCGAGGATTAGGTCTCAGCAGCTGGAGGCTGGGACGGGGTCTTTATTCAGGGTTAAGAAGCATTAGGAATGGATGATAAGAGTTAATCCCAGACAGGCATCTCTCAGGCCTCCGGAAATCACATCCTTCCAAATCCTGGCTCCGTCGGGGTGGGCAGGGGCAGGGCAGGAGCCCAGAGCGCACCAGGACAGGCGATGGCAGCCTGGAGGTTGCTGAAGGACTGGATGAGTACTGGTGAGGGCTCCAGCCCCTCCTGCCACCACTGCTGCAGGGCAGAGCCAGAGGGGGCACTTGGCCTCATCCCATACCTGTCTCCCCAGGTGCAAGGGAGTGGCCAGGAAGCTCGGAGCCTTCCTGTGTGCCCTGCTGAGGCCCAGGATATTTCCCTCTCTTTACTTGCTCCTAACCTCAAGCTTTGCCTGTGCTCTCCTTCTGCCTTCCTGTCCTGTTTTCCCAGCTGTTCCCAGGCAGTCCCCAGACCCTGAGCCCTCCTCAGAGCTGTGGCAGGAGGTGGCTGTGCCCTCAGCTCCCAGCTCCATCCTCGTCCTAGAGAGTGTCCCCGAGAGCGGAACCGCTCATACCAGCAGGAGATCAGGGCAGTGATAGGCACCCGCTCTTGTTAATGATTAATAGCTGCTACAGATTCTCTTTTTTTTTAAGTGACACTCCTTCTCTCCACCAGTGCCACCCAGACCGTCCTTCCAAGTGCAGTTCAACAATTAACCACCCGCCGAGGAGGTGAGCTGAGCCGCCAGGCAGAGACCTCTGCCAGCTGCAGGACAAGAGGGGGTTTTGGAGCAGGGGATGAAGTGCTGCCACGACGTCTGTGGGAGCTGCAGGAGCAGCCCCTGACTCTCCTGCAGAGATCAGCTCAGTCCCAGAGTGTGGGCTGCCAGGGGCCTGCTGGGGCACGGGGCAGAGGCAGTGGCTGGGTGGGCTCCCTGTGGCCCCACAGGCCCCAGTGCAGCTACTTACCATTACTGTGGTTGCCCGTCTGGAGGGAGGCGGGGGGCTGCAGGCTGCCCCCCAGGGACCCGTAGCCACGGTAGCTGTAGTTCAGGCTTCCATTGATGTAGACCGGGTCTTGGGAGTAAGATGAAGCTGGCAGTGAGTAGGAGGAGTGGGTGATGGCTGTGGAGTCTCTGGAGTGCTGCTTGTCTAGAGCGATCGGTTCATCCTGCACAGGGAAAACACAGACTTAGTCCAGTGAGGACCCTGGCTCTCCTCTGGGGCCAGCGGGAGGGACAGCACAAGGACGCCTGGTCTCCTGTGGCTGACGCAAGACCAGTCCAAAACAGCAACCCCATTCCTGTTGGCCTGAGTCTCAGGACACACCATGGGGCTCTGTTCTGCAGCCCCTCTGAATTTTAGAAAGACTTCTAAAAATTCTTTCCTAAACTGGACAAAAATGTCCCTCCTTCCACCCCACCGCCAATTCCATCCCTTGCCCACCTCCAACTGCCAGCACCGTACCTGAGAGGTCTGGTAGATCTCCAGCCGCATCCTCTTGGCTGCTTTCCGTGTTTCGCTCTCACAGGCGGCGGCCAGGATGTTCTCTGCCATGGCTGAGGTCAGGTGAGGCGGCGTGGGCCTGGTCTGCAGGGACACAAGCAGAGAGGGTGTTCAGGGACCTGCTGCCTCAGGCGTGGTGGCGAGTGGGAGGGCGCTGGGGCAGCCACTCACCATCTCCATGCCGTTCTTCTTCATGCGGCGGCAGGACTTGAGGTAGGTGCGGATGCGCTTCCGCGCCCGCTCCTGGAACTCGGGGAACTGCCGACTACAGGACTCAATGATGGCCTGGATCTTCTCCTTGGGCTGCTTGGAGATGGGAACCATCCGGTCCAGGTTCTCATCCACAAAAAGGCGCACGAACATCTGCAAAGGAGAAGACAGGCGGTGGGAACCCCATGATGGGAGGCATGCTGGCTCATCCTCCCTGTGGCGCCCTCCTTACATTGAAGGCCTTTAGCCTCTCTGGGTCCATCCCCTCCGAGTCATTGATCTTATCATTGTCTTCATGGTCATCGTGGTCATCATCATCCTCATCAGCTGTGGGGGCCCTGCCGACGGTCAGGTCCTCGGGGCAGCCACTCACCTCTGTCTTGATGGAGTCGTAACTGCCGGAGCTGTATGGGGGGGACTGAGAGGAGACAGTGGTTACCACCAGGAGCCCTCGTCTGATACACCTGCCCTTTCTCCTTGTCTCACTGTCTGTCCCCTCTCTCAATGGCCCCCTGAAACCTGGGGTGATGAACCCAAGGCCAAGCTCCCCTGAGCATCACCTCCTGCCTGCTTTGGGGCAAGGGGACAATGGTGACCTCAGGGAGCCTGTGATGGCCTGATGGCCCAGTGCTTTGGCTGGTAGGACCACGGCTCTGCCTCATCCTACGGGAAACACTGCTGGACCCAGCAGAAATGGGCTCCTCCTCACATGGTGGCCGTGGCACCAGCCATGGCAGGGGTGAGGTGAGCCCATGGCAGTGCCCAGCTCTGGGGCAGGTGGGGTGTGTGGGATGTCCGTGGCTCTCCCAAACCATCCCGGGCCATACCTCTGCCGTGGTCTTCACTGCGTACTTGACCCTGCTGCGCAGCCCGTCGGCACTGCAGCTGTCCGACTGGTAGGAAGGGGTGACGTGGGCAGGTGTCAGCTTGTCACAGAGGTTGATGGGCTGGTCGTCGGCGGAGGCGGTGAAGTCCATGGGGGCCGCAGTGCCATTGCCGTTCATTTCGGGGAAGGCGCTGTCGCCTTGCGTGCTGCTGGAAGTGGAGGGGTTCAGGGTAGAGGAGCCATTCCCGCTGCAGCTCTCTGATGAGGAGTCATCTGCAAGGAAGGACGCGTGGTCACCCCTGTGGCACCCTGTGACCACCTTCCTGAGGCTGCTCTGGGCTCACTTGGTGACTGAGCTGCGACATGTGCCAGCGGAAGCCAGGCTGGCACTGCTGTGCTTTGGGCCCTGGGATGCAGCAGCACCCACAGCTGCAGGGCCATTGTCACACGGATCCACTCCCTCGTTCCTCAAAGCACACCAGATGCTGCTGTGCCCCATGCCCGAGCCACCCATCCCTCCGCAGGTGACAATCCCTGCGCCTCCGCCCTCGGCCACGGTGCCTGGGCTTGAATAAGAACTTTGGAATTTGGTCCTTTTAGGTTTCTGTTTGCACTGTAGGGAGGAGAAAGGGGCACTGCCTCTCCCCGTCAGGTCCCTCACCGTCCTCCTGCCCAGTTTGGGGCTGGGCACGGGGAGAGCTGATGAGTTCCAGCACTGGTGGCTCGGGGACATGTGGCTGTGCAGAGTGCTGGGGATGAAACACGAGGACAGGTTGCTTGGGTGGGCAAACCCTGAATCCATGGTGCCTGGATGCAGCATTAGGAGTTCTCCTCACAGCAGGCACACCACCCAGCAGGGCTTCTCCTCAGCACGCTGCTGCAGGGAGGGGACAGGGCCTGCATGATGTCCCTCCTGTCCCACTCAAAGCCCAGGTGACCTACACCCTACATGGACACTCCTGTTTTCTGTTTCCGCATGTCCTAGAGTCATTCCCCCAGTACCCAGACAGGTCAGGGGCTTGGCAATGGCAGCGCCACGCACATCCAGTGCACAGCCTGGCTCTGCTCGGTCTTGGTTATACCCACACTGCAGCCCCTGGCACCATCCCCCTGCCTGTGCCCACTCCCACCATGGTGACTCCTGAAGGACAGTCCAGAGACAGCAGAGGGGCTGGCACTGCCTGCACCCACCTTGCCCGCACCCCGCCAGAGAGCCCAGCCCTGGGGCCAAGCACAACATTTCCAACTGCTCGGCGCGTTCCCCTCCCTCCCCCTCGCCGCAGTAAATCCTTTATTTCATTAGGTGCCTCTGCGAGAGGGAAAGGGCGAAGCACGTGGGAGCCGCTTCCTGCGCCAGCGTGCGCCGGGCGGTGAACAAAGAAGCTGTCGGCAGCAGCAACGAGCAGATGGCCGTCCCCACACCCGGCCCGGCTGCCGTGGGACAATGGGCCGGGGCCGTGGGGTGGCCGTGGCACCGCGCCGACAGCTCCTGGCACATGGGCGCCAGGTCCAAAGGTGTGCGGGACGGTGCCCGGCTGCTGCCACCAACCCTCCTCCTCCTCCTCCTCCTCCTTCCCCTGCCAGCACCTGCGGGAAACTTTACTGCGAGGCTGGGCGAGCGCTGCGGTGACCCTGCAGCAGCCCAGGACTTTGTATCCCTTAAAATAAACAGACTTGAGGACACTCGGGCATCCAAGCCGACCGTGGGGCCAGCTGGGGTTGCCGCTGCCATGTCCCCAGCCGCCCTGCCACGGGCGCCAGCGCTCGCTGCCCAGCCTCGTGCCTGTGCCAAGGTGGCTCCTGGCCCCATGAGCCCCTAAATTAAAAGGTCCCCACTGAAGCTCCCCGCTCAGCAGAGCTCCCTCCCCCTCCTTTCCCTTGCACTGATCCACTTATTCGTCTGAGCGATGACCAGAGCTGACCTAATCCCTGGGGTGGTGTTTATGTGCCGGGTGCTCCGGGCCAGTGGCTGGCTCCTGGCAGAAGCCCTTGCTCCGGGCTGGCACGCTGTGTATGCCAGGGAGTGTGGGGCTCCTGAGGGGCTCAGCAGGCAGCACTGTCCAGAGGCACCCTCCAAGCCACCCCTTCAAGGGGAGCTCCAGTCTGCACTCCCCACGCTGCGGTGTTGGGGCTGCCGTGGGCGGCTGCATCCCACACCATGGCCCCATGGGCTCCTGCTGTTGGCTCAGCTGACTCTGGAGGGGCAGGATGCCAGGGGCACTGCCATCTCCTGCCCCCACACCCATCCTGTCCCAGGACACTGCTCCGGTGCTCTGAGCCCCCACGGGTTTTGCCGTCCCTCGGCGCGGGTGCAGGAGCGGCGCTGGCTTGGCTGTGGCCCCAGCAGCAGAGGGCAGGTGGCCGGGGGCACAGAGGCCTCCCTGCCCAGGATGGCGGCTGTCCCTCCCCCAGCTCTGTTCTCTGCGCCAGGGGAGATGGGGCTCCCAGAGGGAGGCTCCAGTCTCATCCAGCGATGCCTCTTGGAAGGATTAAGGAGAATTATTCCCTTGCGTGGAGGCACGAGCTGCAGACCAGGCCCCACCATCAGCCCAGGCACAGCCACAGCAACAGCGCTGCACTGCTGGACCAATCGATGCGGTGACCAGGACCATGGCAGGGACCTCCAGCAGCTCCTCAGCAGCCCCCCACATGGCTGCCTGCACCAGCGGGGCCAGGGGCCTGCCACCTCACAAACCCCCTGCCAGGCAAGGGCACCAAGAGAGACATCACCTGGGAGAAGAATGAGCAGGTGTCCTGAGCATCCTCAACCTGCCCTGAGCATCCCCAACCTGCCCTGGGCATCCCCAACCTGCCCTGAGCATCCCCAACCTGCCCTGAGCATCCCCAACTCTGCCCTGGGCATCCCCAAATCTGCCCTGGGCATCCCCAAATCTGCCCTGGGCATCCCCAAATCTGCCCTGGGCATCCTCAACCTCCTCTGGGCACCCCTGCATGGCTGAGAGCATCCTCAACCTGCCCTGAGCATCCTCAACCTGCCCTGAGCATCCCCAACTTGCCCTAGGCATCCCCAAATCTGCCCTGGGCATCCCCAACCTCTTCTGGGCACCCCTGCAGGGATGAGAGCATCCTCAACCTGCCCTGAACATCCCTGCATGGCTGAGAGCATCCTCAACCTGCCCTCAGCAACCTCAATATTCCCTGAGCACCCCCAATCTATCTTGGACATCCTCAACCTGCCCCGGGCATCCTTAATTTGCCTTAAGCACTCCCACTTGTCCTTGAGCATCCTGCTCTGTCCTTGCCCATCCACACCCAGCTTTCCAACAGCCCCCATCTCTGCTCCCCATCCCCACCAGCAGTGCCAGTCCTGCACCAGCTGCTGACATCAGGCAGGATCCTGGGGGTGATGTCTAGACCGCCTCAATTTCTCCACATCTCAGGTTTTCTTTTGTGCTGCACAAAACACACACGGCAGCTGCATGTCAGGTTTCCGCCCGACGCTGCTGCATTTATGAACCCTGGGTCTGCTACAGGCAAAAAACATTGCAAACAAAGAGGAAGGTGTCTCGAGGAACCCACCAGGTGGGATAAGAAAATGAAATGAGAATCTAATATCAGTGACCAGCACCTACAGAAAGAACAATTTAGTTTACACCAAGGATGGACGTATGTAAATAATGAGGTTTGTAAACCCATGGGCTACGTGTATTTTCTTATTTCTATGTTTTTACGCTTTATGCTCTCCCAGAAGCTCCACATACAAAGTGGTGGGTTAATCTCAGTATTGAGAGCAGAGAAACAGCCACAAATTCCGACTGGTGAGTCCTTGGGCCTGGGCGGGAATGGCCTCAGCCAGCCTGAAGAGCTTGGGAGGGATCTGCATTCTCCTGGTTGGAGCAGATGGGACAGGGACAGGGACAGGGACAGGGACAGGGACAGGGACAGGGATGGTGCTGCTCCCTGGGCAGCTTTGTTGAGGTATCTCCAGCCCATGGCCAGCCCCAAGCAGAGCTGGGGCACTTCCCAACAAAGCCAGATCTGGGGGAGAGGGAGTAGGAGCACTCCCACCTCGGGTACAAGAACCAGGTTTAAGCTGCTGAACTGCTGTGGCAGGATGCTGAGCAGCGATGGGGCCATGGTGGCCACGCTCTGCTTCAGCAAAACCCACCAAGCTCCTGAGCTTGGAGAGGTTTTCGGCATCTCCCAGCAGTGCCCAAAGCACATGTCAGAAGCAGGGCTCCGGCAGCAGCAGGCGAGCAAGGCCAGGCTGTGCAGCCATGAATATATTCATTATCAACCAGCACGAGCCTGGTGAGCTCCCTGCTCGCGGCTGGAGCTTGGCTGCACGAGGAGCCCCTCTAATGAGGATAATTGGGAGCCCCCCTGCTCCACCCCCATGCCCTAATTGAAGCAGATGGAACTGCAAAAACAATGTCACTTCTAACCGGTTTGATCTTTCGGTTGGAAAACGGAGTATTTTGTTCTCCTGTTTAATCCCCTGGAGTCAGGGCTCCATGGGCTGCGTGAGAGCTGGAGCAGACCCTGGCACTGTGTGGGTGAGGCCAGTGGGAGAGCCCAATGGAGGCCACCAGCCACATGGCCCATGGAGCACTGCCCTCCTTGGCCCCACTGTGCCATGACAAGGCACACAGCGAGGCTGGCATAGAGGCCACGGGGCACCAGCCTCGTGCCTCTGCTGTGGCCCCGGCATCTCCCCAGCATCGGACGAGGAGTGCAAGAAGCAAAATGGCTTCTTGGGCCGTGGTGTTGGGGGAGGAGGGGATCAGTCACTTATTAAATGAATTAATCAGGGCTCAGCGTTTTCATTTTGAAGAGGCTGCTGGATTATCCTTGATTTCTGTGGCACTGGATTTGAGGAGATCAGGAGGGGAAGGGGCGATTTCCAACACCTGCTCCCCGGGAGGTTTTACGGCGGGGAAGTGGTTGGGTTTAACGTCCCCGTTGCGCAGGCCAGCACACCGCTCTCCAGAGCAGAGTTAAAGATGAATGGGGCAAATTGTTCCTCCTCCTGTCACATCTCCAGAGCGGAGACAAAACCTCTTTTGACTCAGGAAACAATGAGCTTATGTAAGAGCCAGCGGCCCACGGAAACCTCGCCGCAACCCTGCACCACGCGGTGGGCCAGGGGCTGCCCAGCCCTGCCCACACCCCACTGCTATGGGACCCCCAGCTGGCCCCGGGGTGGCCCCTCAGCTGCTGCCCACCTGCCTGCGCAGCCGTGGGCACTGCGGCCACGCCAGGTCCCACCAGTGACCCTTGGCCCCGCCATGGACTGCCACGGATCTACCAGCCACAACCCTGCCTGTTCCACCTCCATGGGTGCTGGCAGGGGTTCTGCTCCCAAGTGAGTCCCCCCGTGGCTCCTGGCTGGGTCTGTCACATTTCCAGCCCTCTGTGGCACCGGCACGGGATGGAGCTGTACGGCCAGCCTGGGAGCGGCCGTCAGGAGGGCACAGAGCATCCCATCGCTGCCCGCCTGGAACAACAGCCAGGAAGATGAAAAGTGCCATAAATTATTCACTCACAAAAGAGACGAGAAGAGGGAAGAAGGGGAGGAGGAAAGCCTGTGAGGAAGGGATACTTAATACAAATTAGAGAGACCAAGTGGGAATGGGGGCCCCATGGAGGGGCCACGGCCGGGCGATAGCGCCGCACTCATTAGGGGCAAGCAAGGCCCACCATGACTGGGAGCTGAGTGGCAGGAGAGGCCCTGGGCCCACATCATTCACATGGCCAGAGCACAGAGCCCATTTACTCCAGGTCCTGCCCAGCATTTGCCTCCAAGATGCATAAGAAAGAAAAAAAGCAACGTGGCTGAGGGCTGTGGTGCGCTGGGGCTGGACGAGGTCCAGTTAAGACATTCTATTTCCTGTCTTCCTTCGCTAACGCAAACCTCATTATGTCCCAGACAAAGTGCCCACCCTCCACACTCCCTCCCTGGGTCCCTGCCTCGACCAGTGCCCTCCACAAGCCAGACATCTGGCACGGCTGGACACAATGCGCATCTGCAGGCAAGCTTGGCCGGACAAGGCAGTGCTGTGCGGCCGGCTCCCTGTCCCTCGCCATGAAAGGTGCCCCCCGGTGCCATCTCCCCCTGGCTCCACTGCCCAGTCGGAGGGAGCAGCTCCCGCCACCACTGGGACCTCACCATGCCGGACGTTCTCCCATGCACCAAAGCTCATCAGCTCCCACTGCATGGAGCAGCCTTGTCACAAAAAACGCTCTTGTCCCTCGTTTTTCCCTTCTCCTCCCAACCTCTGTCCCTTCCACCACCTCTCTGCTGGCCACCGTGCTGCTCGAGAATTGCTTAAGCCAGGAGCTGGCCCTTGTCCGCAGTGAGGAAGGAGGTGGCACAGACCAAGCCTCTCCTTGTGCCACTGCCACGGGCAGCCACCCGGATCCCACTGCAGGGAGGGGACACGCCACAGCCCTGTGCTGCCTGGGCACTGCCGCGCCCCGTGCCAAACGGGTTTGGTGGCTTTGGCTGGATTCGTGACTGGTGGCTGGTGCTTCCAGCACAGACCTGCCACCAGAGAGACCTTGCTGTTCATCCGCCGTCCCCCGGGGACCATTTCCAAGCTCCACAGAGCTCACCCCACCATCCTTGTTCACTCCTTCAGTTGAGGGTACTCATTTTGGGGGCACAGGCAGTGCTGGCTGCTCATAGCCTGGTGATCCTCTCTGCTACCGACCAAGGAAGAAATCCCCATAACTCTGCTCCTTGCACCAGCAGGATAAACTGACAGACTTGGCAGTGCCTGCACCAGGTGAGAGGGAGCCCCAAGCCCAGCTCAGTGCTCCAGGCTGGCGAAGCCACCACAGCCTCGCAGCATCCTTGCTGCACCCTCCAGCCTTCAAAGGATGCCGAAAGGAGGGTGTTTATTGTGGGCCAGGGCCTTTGCTCGGGAGGAGCAGATGTGCCTCTCAAAGAGGTGACGGGAATGGAGTCACCAGCCCAGACTGCTCAGGCAAGGCAGGGACATGCTTGCTGACTCCTGCATGGTATGGGGACACCTTGGAGAAGAGGAAATATACCCTGAAGGAAAACAAGATAAGGTCATATCCAGCTGCAGTGAAGCTTGGCTGCTGGTCTTAGCTTTGTTTAGGCTCTGAGCTTGGGTTTTGGGGGGATGAAATCCAACAGTGGTGTCAGAAGTCCAGAAAACAGGGAGGATTTTGCAGTCTGGGCTAAACAAGTATCTTGGGGCTCACAGGCCATCTCCTGCACTGGCCAGCCATTAGACAGCTGCCCATGGTCTGCTGGGCTTCCCCTGTGTCTGGCAAAGGGTATTTATGTTCACATGGAGCAGGGATGGGCTGGCTGAGGAAAGCTCTGTGGCGGAAGGGAACTGGGAGCTGCACAACACCCAACACTGCTGTGGTGAGTGGCCCTGTCGGGGCACAGCGAGGTGGATGCCTTTGCCCCACGGTGGAGTGCCAGCTGTCAGAGGTGCAGCTGTGGAGTGGGACAGCACTGGGGCTGCCTGGGGATGGAGCCTGGCTTCGGGTCAGCACTTGGCAAGTGGCTGCTCCTCCTTGGAAAGTGCTCTGCTAGGCCACCAGCTCGGAGAAACTGGTGAAGTGCAGCACATTGTGGGCATCTCATCAAATAACAGCGGTGTGACCTGGACCTGCAGGACATGCCATGCCAGGAGAGAGACTGCAGTGCTGGGGATGGCACAAGGCTGTCCCTGTCACTCCAGGGCAGGGTGTCCAGAGGAGAGACATGCCCTACCTGTCCCTGGGACAGTGTCCTGAAATACTGCTTTCCTGCATGTCCTTGAGGTCCCTCCTTGGAGCACTCCCGAGGGATGTCCCCAACACCCAGATGCCTTCCCAACCAGCTGCCTCAAGGGATGCCCCCGAGAAGCGTGTGCCTTCACAGTTAAGTAGGTTAAGAAAGTCCTTTCTCCAAGGTCTGGATTAGCCACTGCTGCTCGGGGCAGAACGGGCTCAGCGGGGACGCTGCCAGTCAAGTGAGGACTGCACATGGGGATCTCAGCCGAAGGGGATCTGTCCAACATGGTGCCAGGAAGCAATCCCATGTCCCCCATACAGGGAACGAACATCTTATACCCAGGAGCTTTCCCCACTTTTCAGAAGAATGTGGCAGGATGGGCTGGGGAGTAGCAAGCCCTGTCCATGGGCTGAGTACTGCTCCTGGGCAACGGAGCAGGATATACAGTCAGGGACGAGGCAAGATGCATCCTATTAGTGGGAAAGACAGAGGATCGTCTATGAGTTCAAGCACTTTGCCATGTCACACACTGGGATTTGGGGTCTGACTCCTGCTTTACTTTCAAGGGCACCGCACTGGCCAGCAAGTCACAGCAACCCCAGTGGGACAGCCCAGCACCTCTGTAGTGGGACACCCCACTCAGCCCATACACCAGACCAAACTGGGAGCTTTGCAGTGGGGCGCTCGTGTGTGAAGCAGACAGACTTTGAAGATGGACAGGGCTCAGCTCAAACTGCTGCAGCAAGACAGGGCCAAGCACTGGGAGTGGGGATGGTGACAGGCACAGACAGTGGGACGGCACAGCACTCAGGGTCCCTTTGCTCCCACAGATGTGTCCCTCCAGGATGTCCGGCACAATAACTCTGCTCCAACAGCAGAGCTCGTGTTGATCTTGCTGTCGCTTTGGGCAGCCGCCGGCTTCCTGTGGGCACGTACGCTGTGAGCAACATCCGACTGGGAAGGGATGTTGCTGGGAGCTTCACGTTTTCCGTGCTGGGGCCCGCAGGATGAGTAACAAAGGAAAATGTGAGGAGCGAGTGTGTGCGCATCAGCGTCACCGCTCGGAGCTGGCCGGTGTGTCCCACGTCCCACCATGTGCCCGCCGACCCCACGGCAACCCCAGCTCTGCTGCTGAAGCTCTCCTGACAGTGCCTGCTCTGTCTCTGAGCCCCCAAAGTCTTCAGGTGCAGTTTGCTCTCCCTGCAGTTCCAGGGCTGACAGTCATTGCAGCACGGCTGTACTGGGCCAAGGCTCCCGGGCACCAAGGGCAAGGAAGGTGTTGGCTTTTGTCCTAGCTGCCTTTTAGGTCTCTGAAGATTTAGCAGGTACCTGTGTATCAACACATGGGACGACAATTCCCTGCTCTCCCACCTCTCTGCATTTCATATCACTCTGCTCTATGCCACAGGAGAGCACTTGTTACTCCCAGGCCTCAGAAGGACCTGGAGCTTGTGCTTAGGTCCTTTAACCAAGACTTTTGCACTAAGCGTGTCAGATGATACTGCTCTCCTACCAGGCAACTCTTCATTAAAACTTTATACTTTAGGAAGCCTTTCACAGAAGACACACTCCAAGCATCCCACCCATCAGACAGCAGCAGGCAGGAGCAATTTAGCAACTCAGAAGGTTTTCCTGAAGGAGCAGAGTACCCAGTCCTGAACAAGCTTCCAACTGAAGGATGTGGTGTGCAACCAGATCCCTCTTCAACACCAGGACACCCAGAGTTGAGCCCAGTCTGGCTTCAGGGGATCTGTGGTGCTCACTGCGGCACTGGCTGGAGCTGCTGCAGAGTGGACAGCTGAGCACAGGAGATGCGGAGAAATGACCAGCTTGGGAGTACCTGGGCTGCCCCAATGTGAGCACACTGCGCAGGCACCTTGGCCAGCTGAGCTCAAAGGAGAGCGCAGCTCATGTGGGCTGGTTACTCACATTTTTGGCACAGCCTTACCAAGCTCACGTGAACCCAGAAAACACATCAGCTTTCAAAAAAAAAAAGAGCTTTCATAGGTCAAAAGAAGAGGAAACTGAAGAGTGATCAACACTGATTCATGCATGTTCCCTTCGCCACACCAGTAATTTGCTTTTCCTCTCATGACATGCTCTTCTGCTCCATACTCCTTGCCTGTTCCATGCTCCTCTCCTCTAACCACCCACTGCCCTCCTGGGTTGCTCCAGCTCCACTGTCCTTCTTCCCTTCCCAGTCTCGTGGGTGCGTCAGTCCTGAGTGGGAGCACTGGTCTGGCAGACAGACTGACACGAGGTGGCATTAGTCTGTATTTAGAGTTCCAACACAGATCATGGACATTCACCACAGGTACAAAACTTTCTCTCAGTCCATAAAATGCCCCTGAAGAATGGCAGCCTGACGAAAATCTCAATCTCTGGCTTTTTCTGGATGAGTTTTGTTCATAACCCTGGCCTTGGCTTGCTTACTTTTCAACTCCATCACTTCTGACCCACCAAAGTCTACCTGACCAAACGTCAGCCCCTGCCGATGCCGGGCACAGCCTGGGACATTCCTCACAGAAAGGGATTATTTGTGCTTTATTGCTCATTGCTGAATCTTACAAAAGAAATTAAAGAAGCTGAGAAGGACCCCAAAGAGGACACCTGCTACTGAAGGAAAACCTCAGGGCATGAAAAATTGGAAGCAATTCCCAAGAGGGCAAAGAGAGAGGAAGGATTTAGCTTTAGTGAGAACATCTTGATTTGCCTAAATACGTGAGTCCCTTATTAAATCACTGTCCTGTTGAATTACAGTGTTAAGCAAAGGGATCAAAACTGTGTCATTCTAGAGTGTAAATGAGACTTGGGAATTCAGTGATGAGGGATCAGTCACAAGCCTGAAATGTCCTGATGGAAGAATGGCAAAGTTCAGGGGGTATGGAGACACCCAGCCAGGCTGCAGGGATGAGAGGCTGGGCTCGTCAGGGTGGAGGGTGCAGCCTGGTCCCAAAAAGCCAAAAGCTTCTCATGGGACCAGCTGTGTCACCACCAAAACGCCCTTCCTCTTGCAGTGGCACGGCCCCACGGGGGGCCCCGGGCAAGCAGAAGTGTCCCTGCTCATCCCACTGCTGGGACACGGTGCCACGCAGGCAGGTTTCACATCCTCACCAAGGCTGCCTCCCTCCAGGGCTGGGGCTGCTTAGGGAAAACCAGCAGTTTCCCAAAACTGCAGATTTGTAATGAAAACTGAAGTGCCACAATGCACTGGACTGAAGAGAGCAGTGTCCCTGCTGTCACTACCATCCCTGCTGTCCCTGCCACTGGCCACACTACCAGCTAAAAGCCTCCCCATGGAGCTCTGCCAGCACAAAAGCCCTTTCTTTCCTCTGGGGTGGTTTTCCAGTCCCCTTTCTTAAAGTAGCACTGACCCAGCCCAGGTCGTCCCTCAGTTCCTCCGCTCCCTTCCTGCTCTCCCAGCAGCAGCCAGGCTGGGGACAATGAGGGATTCAACCTCCTGAGCAAATGCCAGTAACAGTCCAACCACCGAACCCTCCCAAGCATCACAGAGAAGAACTCTGACCCAAACTCGTGCTCCTACCACTTATTTACTTGCTCTTTTATTTCAAACTCGCATGTTTCACAGACGCGACACGCCACGTCTCTTCACCAAACTCTTCCTCCTCCTCAGCCCATTTGTGCCGCCCTCAGCCCTTCCAACCTCCTGCCCTGAGGGTGGAGACACCCACAATTACCCGGCACACCACTGCTGGCACGCGTTGAAGATTATTCACAATTTCTTGCCTGGGGCATCCAAGACCTGTTGAAGGTGCAGCTTTCCAAGGACAGAAAGCTGTGACCTGTGCTGGGAAGCCCTGGCGTCCTCTGTGCGTTCAGAACTAAAAGGACTCTCCTCGTCACCTGGGGAGAGGACTTTGGGAACTAAAACCCGATACCTTCAGAGGGGATTTGGTGACCTCTTTCTGCAGGAGCTGGGAGACAGGTCCGGCACAAGGACCATCAGCTCTGAGCTGGTCAGAGCCCTGGCTGAGCAGGAACCCAGAGGCTAAATGGGAAGGACTGGGAGCTGCTTCGAAGCCTGAGCTGATATGAAATCCATCCCACAGGTGGGACACCTGATCAGAAGGGGCTGGTTAATGTTTAATAAGTCACAAAAACATCCTGCGGCAGAGGCGCGGAGCGCTTCCCGCCCGCCGGGGCACTCACCGTCCTCATGGCCATGCAGGTTCTGCGGGCTGCGCATGCTCTCGTCCTGGCTGGGGCTCAGGCTGGAGTTCAGGTGCTGGTCAGCTGAGATCCATGTGGAGTCGTTCATATCAAAGTCCTCACTGCTCACCGACGTCTCATCCTGGGGACAAGCAGGAAAGGGTTAACTCACTGAGCGATTTCCATTCCTCCTTTCTCTGGCTTTAACATCTCCTCACCACTCTCCTTCCTAAAAACAATTCCTTGGGCAGCTCTTGTCCCCTGAGAAGACTTGCTGGCCCCAAGGCCACTTCGAGCAGCCCGTCCCTGAGCAGCCCTTCCCTCGCAGGGCGAGGTGGCTGCCCCAGCAGGGACCAGGGCTCTGCTTCCTGCCTGAAGACTTGCCTGAGCAATGGCACTGTCTCTAATTGAGGACAATTAGAAAGAGCTCACATCCTGTAGGAGCGGATGGCTGAGCCCTGGAGTTTACCCTTTAATCTCCATCCACCCCAGTATGCTCCTGGTGAGGCAGTGGCCGTGGGGGAGATGAGGATGGGCAAGAAACAGCTCCATAAAACAACCCGGAGTGTTTTGAGATCAAATCATCTGCTGCAAGAGGAATCACCAGGGGACTGGCAGCAGCAGGAGTGGCTGCTGTGGCAGACCTGGACACAGGTATGGATCCCCCATAGACCTGCACTGCCTGATGCTGCAGAGGAGGCTGCCGGAGCCCAGCCCCAAGGGGCTGCTCCTCCAGCCCTCTCTGGAGGGATACTGCCTCTGTAGCCTGATCAAAAATGACAGCACACACCTTGGGAAGGAGCTGGGGGAGTGACGTCTCTGATGAGGCAAGGACACCCCAGCTCAGGCTGGGGACCCCAGCCAGCCACCTGCTCCCCAGCGATGGCATAGATGACATTCCTCTCTCCCACTCCTGCAGCTGAAAGGACATTTTCTCTCTCCCTTTCTCCCTTCTCACTAACCTTTACAGTACTTCAAGACACAGCCCTTGGATCGCTTCCAGCGCCGGAAAGGTCAGCCACAGGATTTCAAAACCATCATCATAAAGGCAGCACTGAGATCCTGAATGAGAGGAGGGGCTGCGGGACCTCCCCGGGCTGAACTCTCCCAACGCGCAGCTTGGGAGGAAGCAGATACATTTTCCCATATGGACACGGTCCTGCTGGTGATCCCTTTATCTGCCTTCCTCTCCCTGCTCCCCTCCCAAAGCCAGGGGCACAGACCACATCCAGAGCCCTGGGGTGCAAGGGAACACCAAAAATGTTTCCAGAACCGCTTTCAACTCTGGTTCCCTTTGATTGAAACATTTCAAAGGCTTGCAAACTCTTTGCTCCTATTTTTTTTTCTCTCCCCCTGGTCCTGAGATAAAATACAATCCCCGCTCCCTTTCTGTGTAAGCAGCAATTGGCAGCACCCCTCCAACCTATGCCTGTGCCTCATAAAAATAGCCCTGTCTGGCCGCCGCTGGCTGATAGTTTTTATTGTGAACAAACAAACGTCTTTAAAGACAGGTTTGTGCTTTTTCCTCCCAGCTTCTCGTCCCTGCAGACACATCTGCTGGCTCAGGGCTCGCGCCGCCCCCAGCCCGCTCCCTCCATGTGCCTCCCGGGGAGTTTCCTGGAATTTACAGCTTGTGAAACCCTGCACGCACCAAGGGACAGACTGATGGTAGGATGGACAGAGCTCAGCAGCCCCAAGCATGCCCAACACAGGGACACCCTGACCCCAGACCTGTCAGTGCCCCCATGCAGCCCCCCGTGGGCAGCCTCCTGTGCTCAGGTGAAGCCGAGCAGGAGGGCAGGAGGCAGGGACAGGCACGGCGCCCCTGGCTCAGCACAGCTCCACTGCCACACCGGTCACAAAGCAATCCCACCTCTCCAGAAACTCCATCTTACACGTACAGGAACAGAACTGGGAAGGTCTCCCTGTTGCAAACTATAAATAGTCTCTTTATTGTAAGCATTTGCAGGGAGGCAGCCACCCTAATATCTGGCCTTCTTCACAAGGCTTACCCAAGATTACTGTCAGGCTTAAGAGACAAACGCAAATGCCAAGGTCCTTGCTGCCCACAGTCTCTCACCTGTCCGGTGAGGAGGAGGATGAGCCCTGGGAGTGAGCCCAATGTTTTCGGATAGTTCAGGCTCAGCTGCAGACAACACCCAGCCCCAGCACCCAAACCACAGCCCGGGAGGCATCACACTCCATGCACTCACACATGCGGGAAAAGCAGTGACATGAGGGATGCATCGCATGCACATGCGATGTGAAGTGCTTCATAAATGTGTACAATTCTCTCGAGGTGCAATAACATTAACCTATTATTAGAAATACTCTGGCTATCAAACCAAAGACTGATAAGCTATAAATGACTCAAGTTAAACAAGGCTGTCACACATCCACCAGTATAGGATCCAGTCACCAACAGAAAGTCACCCCCTGCTTTCCAGTCAGAGCTTTCTGCTTTCCAGCACTAATACCCTTGGCCAAAACGCCAACAGGACAAACTTCCCAGCATCACACAGCTCCCACAGCACAGCCCATCCCATCCCAAGGGAATGTAAAGCCAACTGTGCAGGTGGCAGCAGGTGAACCCTTTGCAGCAGAAGGAAATGGCCAAAGCCAGCAGCAGGAACTGCTGAGGGAGCATCCACTGCCTGCTGGCTTGGGTCAGACCCCTGGCTCTACCCACACCTTGGTGCCCCAGGAGCTCCTCACAACTCTGTGCCTCTTCCCTAAGAAAGAGAAAGGCCTTGACCTCGAGCGTGGCTGTGCCCATCCCCTGTCACTCCAGCTCTGGCATCCTCTACTGCCCCTCTGCTTTATCCCTTGCTGCTTGTTGGGACATCAGAGGCCACCAGCAAGCTCCCTCCTCGGGACAGCCCTCAGAGACCAAAGGCTGAGCATTGTGACCTCCCAGTGCTGCCTGCCAGCTGCTGGCACTGCCTCCTCATACCACGGACAATCCCAGGGAGGGCGGCCCTGGCAGCAGCACTCAGAGCTCTGGCTGCCCAGCCACGGCCCAGGAGCAGCCCTGTGTCAGCGGGCTGGAGCACAGGGACAACAGCCCAGCACAGCATCCAGCCTCAAAGTACAGCACACCAGAGCAGGATCAAAATTTCTAGCTGGATGGGAGCTTTGCATCTCCCCGGATGGCAGTAACCTGGCTGAAGGCTGAGCCTCAAAGTGGGTTCCCCCTCCAGCCAAACAAGGAAACGCTTCTCAACAGTAGCAACAGCCACGACTCGGAGCAATACGGTAAATCTCATCTACCCTTCCACCCTCTTTTGGCTTGCAAGTCAGGCAGCTCATTCTTTTTCCTCTCTGGGTTCTCAGGAGAATTCTCTCTGCTAATTTCTTCTTTCCTGTAAACAAACTTCAAATGAAACTTTCATTAGAAAACAGAATGCAATCCATTACCAGTGCCTGTCTCAGGACCTGCCGCCTTTTCCCCAGTTCCACGCCACTCGTGGCACAGATGGAAGTGCCAGTGGCGCCCCAAGCAGCCAGAGCCAAACCCCAGAAATCCAGCACGGCTGCTGCCGCCCTCCTCCTTCCTGCCTTTCCCAGCTCTCCGGAGAGATCTCCTCACCCCGCAGTAAAGTCCCATCGCTTTGTTTCCAGTGTTCAAGGGACTGAGCGATCAAGGGTCAGGCAGTGTGCGTGCAGCTCCTCTCTGCAAGGGGAAGCCGGATCCGGCTGCTGCACTCACAGGGCACACCCAAACATCGGAGCAGGGCTGCCGGCACCACGCAGAATTTGGAAAACAAAATCCTCACTCCTCTCCTTATCTACAGCCCAGCATTCACAGCTGCTCTGCAGAAACTTGCAGCCAACATTTTCTGCTCAGCAGAGGCAGACACTCACATGTGTAGGGCTCACACTCCACATTTCTGTCCCACTTTCCATTCACGATCTTCAAGCACCGCGCCTGCACGCGTCCGCTGAGCCTCCCAACTCTGCTCTGAGTTAGGAAACTATTCTTCCTATTATAGAGCTGGAAACCCCGAGTTCCGACAGCCTGGCTGGTCCAAGAACACAGCGCATCGCTGGCAGATCCAGGAACCCAATCGAGCCCCCCGGACTGCAAGGCTGTAATTGATAGACAATGTTTCTCCACCAGCACTCCCCTTTCCTGGAGAACAACCGCCCACAGCGCAGGCTGGAGCAGGGCAGGGGGGGAAGCTACTCTTATAACCTCGTAAATATATGCAAGACTATCGGTAACCTGCTTATTTTACAGCCAGGCTCAGTTTCTCGGGGACTGCCTCGCAAGTCTCTCTCCCATCATTTACATGCTGTACCTCACGTTTAATATTCCAAGCTCCGAGTCTCAGGACGGTTTATTTTCTCTCTTTGAGTCCTTTTATTTTAAAACATGTCCTTTCACGCCACAGCCTACTATCCTGATGGGATTTCCTTCCATGGAGCAGGAACTGAGGCCGTGTGCTGTGCAACCTCCTCAGCGCACAGCCACGCTCAGCTTCCCACCAGAACCGGCCGTGTTTTTAGAGTCAACAAAAGGCAACGCGTGACTGGCAGCCCCCAGAGCTGCTCCACTGCCCTGCCGGTGCCACGCACAACCTGCCTGGCACGGGCAGCCCCCAGATCTGCCAAACCTGGCCAGGGCAGGGCACCTCATGCCGTGACCCACGGCAGCGGCGCACGGGGACGAGCCCTCCGAGAAAGGCAACCTCATCTTCGTCTCAGCCACTGTTTAAAACCAGCCCTCTGAGCATGCCAAGAAGGTATTGAACCAGATTTGACCCTAACTTAACCAGTTCAGCGCAGAGAAAGGCTTACTAATGGAAGATAAAACACTCCAGGTCAAAGATTGATACTGCAGCCACAAATACGGTGGTGGTCAGCGCTTCCAAGAGCCGAGAAGCCTCACAGCGCACGGGTGTGCGCGGGCTGTGGCGGCGGCGAGCTGTGACTGCGCTGCCTACTCGTGTGTGCAATTCCCACACCAAAGAGAACATCCCTGGCGCTCTTTGTCAGGTCACTTACATCCTTATTTCCTGCGATTGCTGCTGATTTCCACGGGACCCGGCAAAACCCGAGTACTCGCTAGCTCCCGAAAACGGGCAAAAGAGTTGATTTAAACGGCAAACGGCAAATGGAAGAGGAAGGGAGGCTCATCCCTTCCTCCCCCTCCCCCTTCTCTAAGAGCTCTTCTTCTGGGAACCCCCCCGAGCATTCCCACCACCCGGAGCAAGGAGCTGCCAGGGCGGGGGGCGGCCCCGCAGCCCCTTCCCGCCCCGCTGCCCCGCTCCTGCTGTTCAGCGGGGAGGTGCTGAACGCGGGGCAGGGGCCAGGGGGGCTGCCCGGCTCCCTCCTCCCCGCCGGAGCCCCGCACCTTCCTCCCCCGCACCTGAACTCGCTCCCGGGCGTTTCGCTTTTCCACGCCAGGCGGGGACTGTGCCTGATACACCGCGGTGTGAAAGGGCGCTTTGCTCTTCCCCCGGTTGTCGGGGCGGGGGAACGGGGGGCCGGACCGGGCACCGGGGCACCGCTGCGGGATGAGCGGCCGGGGGTCTCCGCGTCCATGGGACGCGGCGTTTCCCCGGCGGGACGCGGTCCCCGCGTGTGCCCCCGCGGTCAGGAGATGCCGGGAGCGGGGCAAGAGTCCCCGTCCCCGTCCCCATCCCCGCGCCCGTCCCGCCCCCCGCCCGCAGGTAAATAGATACACCCGCGATGGAGCCCTGCCCGCGCGTGTGCGGGGCTCAGCGTGCTGCGAGGATTGACACGTAAGTAGGGCTTTACCTCCAGGGAGGCGGCTATTTCCAGCACAATCCCCGCCCGGGGCCGGTGATGGCGGCGCGGAGCCGGTGCCCGGGGATGGCTGGGGCCGCTGCCCGGGGACAGCGGGGGCCGGGAGCGCTCCCGCCGCCGCCGCCTCCTCCCACTTTCTCCGGCGCTTTT
>VWZG01010267.1:186790-208384 GCA_013396735.1 Grallaria varia
AGCCCATCCGGGACCCTCCGCTCGGCTCGGCACGGCTCGGCACGGCACCGGGAGCTCCGTCCCGGGGGCTGCCCGTGGGCGGGTGCGAGTGCCGGGTCCCTGCGGTGAGCCCCGGGCGCGGGGGGTCCCCGCAGCCCCTTCCCCGCGCTGCCGCCGCCGCCGCCGCATCCTTTTGTTCCCAGCGCTTCTCCCTCGTTC
Source organism: Grallaria varia (assembly GCA_013396735.1). NCBI lineage: Eukaryota > Metazoa > Chordata > Aves > Passeriformes > Formicariidae > Grallaria > Grallaria varia. The sequence continues at coordinate 186,989 of VWZG01010267.1, forward strand.
CGCGGGAGAAGGACCCCGCGCCGCCGGCAGCACCATCACCCACCACCGCAGCCTGGGAACGCTGGGGCTGGCTGGTGGGAAACCAGCGGCTTGCCCATCACAGCCCCGTGCAGAGCGCTGGCTCCCGGTGCCCCCGAGGATGGGGATGCTGTGCCCGGGGTTCCGGGCATGCAGCGAAGGGGGTCCTGGCATCCCCCAGGATGGTACCCACTCCCAGGCTGGGCCCCGAGGGCAGTGGGGCAGCGGCCTCTGTCCCAGTTTGGGATCACTGTGATGGCAATGGTGATCCCCATTGCAGTGATGGGCACCAGCATCACAGCATCCCTCTTGTCAGACCACCTCATGTTTCACTATTTAATGGTTACAAAGGAAATTTTTATGAAATAAACCAAGTGTAACGGTTCCGTGGGGAGCCTGCAGTAGGCCGGTGCCAGAAATGGTGCCAGAGCCAGGATGGGAACTGCCAGGTTTGGGGTTTATGGCTTGTTAGTGCAGATGTCCAATTATGATGTTATCTATTCCAGCATTAACCACCTCACTGCCAGGGAAGAACGAAGGGGAGAAGGGCGGCTCAGGAAGATCCAAGGCCAGAGGTGAAAATGGGCATCACCCAGCACTGCATTTCCATCTCCTCCAGGCTGATCGGTGGAGTCAGAGGCTGAAGGGCAAGAGCGGAGTCCTGGGGGCCTTCCACAGGAAGCGGATGGCTGGGAGGGCAGTGGGCTCTGAGCCCCCAGCCACGGGGCCTGCTCAGTGCTCCCTTCCAGCTCCATGGCTGCTGCTCCTCCCTGGAGCTAAAATAAAATCCTGACCATTTAAGGTGAACAGGAGCCTCGCCGAGGACCTCAGCGGAGCGGGCTTTAACCCCTTCCCATTGTGGGGCTTTGTTTACTCCTTGTGCTTCCTTCAGCTTTGAGCTGGACCGGCTTAAAGCCATTTGGTAGAGCACATCCCATGGGACCGAGGCGCCTGCTCCTCCCTTTGGAGGGCTGGCAGGGGACACAGACCGGCCAGCATGCGAGTTTGAAGCACAGTCACTATTCCGTGCTGCCTCACCATGTGGACACTCTTATTTTATACTAAGTGCCTTTGTGTGGGTTAGCTTAATCCACTTTGGAAATGGATTAACCTAAATTTCACATCGGCAAACTTAGTGCGGAACAGCCGCGTCCACACGGGGAGTGAGGGAGGAAGAGCCGGTCAGCAAGAGCTGCCGGGCAGGAGCTTTTCCCTGTGCAGGGGAAGGGTCCTGACCCCAAGGGGGGGTCACTGCTGTTACAAGTGGGGTCATGAGCCCGACAGAAATGCAATTGTTTGTGCCAGCACGCGGGGTCACGAGGCTGGCAGAAGTGGGGCTCACCAGCGGAAGAGGGGCTGCCTCCAGGAACAGCCAGGGAAGCTCTGGGAAACACCAAGCACCTTCCTAGTGGGCATTTTTCGGATTCAAATTGTCTAGGGGGAAATAACTGGCAATGAGATATAGAATAGGTAATGATAATTTATCGAGTTGTCAGGAACAGGGGTAAGTGCCTTACGAGATTACACGTTAAAAAAACGCACACCATAATAAACCAGTGCTGCTATTATTATATTATATATATATAATATACATCAAATATATTATTTATAAGTCGCTTCCTTCCCTCTCTCCTCACAATGTGTTCACTACCCCTGGTCTCTGAAAGGCCCTTCACAGGGACACAGATCTGCCCATGCGGTGATTGAGGGGCTCCCTGTCAGACTGTGCTGGTCCAGCCAGGGTCCCACTGAATGCCACCAGAGCTGAACCCAGGTCCTGGGAAGAGCAGTGTCCCCGCTGTGACAGCACCCACACCTCACAGCCTGCCTGAGCACTAGGCAGTGATGCTTCCAAGGGCATCGCTAACGATGCCCTGACCTCATCTGCTGTCATTTCCTAAGGCAAGGCTCTGCAAGAATACCAGGGCTGCTGTCAAACCCAGGAATAAACGACATTTAAGGCGCTGCAGGAGCTTAATTGAATGGTTGTGGTGCTGTGGAGTGTGGACACAGGGATCTAGTGGTGGGAGCAGGGACTGCAGGGTCTGGCCATCACGCCAGAGGAGTCACTGACTCATGGGCGACCTTGTGCGAGTCACTTGATGTTCTTGTGCCTCTGAAAAGTAGGTTAAATAACAAATGGGACCTCTCGCACTGGGTCCTCTGTGACCATCAAACCCTGCTGAGGAATAAGCAGTAAAATGCAAATCTCTCCAAGGCAAGGCCAGTAAGGAAAGGGGCGCAGGAGGGACCAAGGGAGGACGCATGGCATGAGGGGGAGACACAGCTTTTATCCACACTGTATTTGAACTTATTTGCCATCCAAAGCAGAGCCAAGGGGGAAAAAAGGAAAGTAAAGATTTGGGAAACTTTATTATAGACCAGATTCGTTGTGGGCTGGGGGCTGTATTCCCACTTCATCCTGGTTGCTCCTTCCTAGGAAGCAGCAGTAGCTTGCACCTGGCAAGCACATGAATAACGTAAGAGTGGTGGGTTTTTTCCTCAGGAACCAAGACAAGAGAAGGAAAGGAAATACAGCTCTGTACTTCACAGGGTACGCCAGTCACTGCCAAAAAAAGGAGCAGGAAAGTAGTTGTTTCTGTGGACAAGATTTTCTTCTCTGGAGGACAGGGAATGGGTGTTTGAAGAGATGGGTCTGTGCTGGGCAAATATTCCCTAGCATTCCTTTCCACAGCCCAAATCCACAGCCCTGGCTGCAATGGCTGCATCGCTCTATACAGTGAGGACGACCTTCACAGCTCATCTCTTGGGCCCCCAAATCAGAACTGAGTCAACATAAACAGAACCACAACTAAACTCACTTTTGGCCATTCTTGAGCCATACCACATGGTTCAGAATCCACCTTTGTGAGTAAAACCGACTCCTCAGTGATACACCCGCACCTTCTGTGCACACCCAGCTCCTGATGCGGGTCTGAGGGGTCTGTGCAAGCAGGCAAGGCACAAACCTGCCCACGCAGGTTTAACAGGAGTGGAAACAAAAGCAAGCACACAATTCAAGGTTAAAAAGCTGAACCACACAGCTTCGTCTTCCGTAATAACGGAAATCATTAATAACAGTTTGCGCTCTTGAAGTAGTTGCCATCCAAGCTCTTGAAGAGCTTTATTAGTGAGTGAGACCTCAGAAGTCTCTCTAAGGTATTATTCCCTTTCTAAAGGGAGAAGGCAATTAAGAAACAGCCATTTGTGTATGTTGATCAAAGTCAACATACAGCACATCAGCACCTGAGCTTGGAAACGATGCAGAACAGCCCACCATGCACAGCTTTCCACAGGTACAGGACAGATCTAACTGGATCCACGAGACTACTCCATGGATGTTGGAGTAGTGCTTTCATCACCCTGAGCTTGACATCTTTACTTTTTCCTCTGGGAATGTTTCCCAGCCCCACTTTACAGGCCCTGAACCAAAACCTTGTTTCCACTTCTACTGGGAACAGCTGCCTTTGATGCTGGTTAACACAAAGGGAATGGGCAGCAGCTCTCCTTACCAAACAGGGAATGTACTGGAAAGAAATGAGGAATTAAAGACACACAGTGTGCGTACTGGGTCTACTTATTCAGTGTCCGCAGACACAGGCTCAAGCAGCTCAGCTCTAGCAGGCTTCTCAGACCAGCTAACAGGCACCAGGATAGGTGTGCATGGTGGAGGGTGATCGGTCCCAATTCCCCGTGGGTGGGTCAGCCCTGGCATTGTGGAGCCTTGCTGCCAGCACAACAACCAGAGACCCACCATGAGCCAGGGAATCTTCTAAACATCCTCCAGCCACTCCTCCAGGACCTTAGTTGAGCTGCACAGCATCACAGGGAAGTAAAGCGAGAGTGGGGAAGGAACCAGCTTCTCCCCACTAGTGCACAGCTACCAGTGAGGAGGACGGACTGGAGCCGTCACACGCAGCAACTGAATACACCCAATCAGTTCAGGGGGGTGACTTGTGCCCATCACCACTGGAATCAAGCAATGTTGCCTCCCTTCTTATAGAAAATAACGTGATTAGCCCCAAAAGTGCAAGGAGTCAGAGCCTTGGCATCGTATGTCATTTGAAGAGAGGAGCTGTAGTGGCAGGAGTGACCCCAGTCGGTCTCAGGCTGTTTGCTCACAGTGCACGTCACACTGAACAAACAGAGAGCTCACCTGGAGCAGTGGGGAAAGTATTGACAGATCCGCGCACTGGGAAATAAAAGCTCCCAAGTTTTTGCTAGCTGGGAACATCAGAGTTAATCCCACCAACAGAAATGAGTTGCCCTTCACTGAAAGCGACCCATTCACACCAGTCTGAACCCAGGCTGAATGGGTTGGTCATCTGACCTCCTGCATCTCATGAGCCGCTAAGCCAAGGATGAAAGTTGTGCTAGAGCATCTTTGCCGGTAGAGAACACTGGTGTGACAGCCGGACCTGGCTTTGCCTGGACTAGTTCTTGTCCTTTAGGGCAGAACTGAAGTTTCCCAGGCAAAGCCGGCTCCCGGCGGCAGAAGCTCCGTCCCCACTAGAGGGCTGTGCTGCCGAGCCCGTCCAACAGCGATGAACTCTGTTCTACCTCGGTGCCTCCTTGTGCCCAGGGCCAATGGTCCCTTCTGTGCACCAGACTGCATTTAGGGAACTTCTCTATTATTCCAAACCGTCTTAAAAATTAACAGCAGGAAACAAAGATCTTCCCAAGCCAAGACAAAGCCTCTTGAATGAGAGCTATCTCGTGGGGTTGATTTAGAGGTATTTATTCCCGGAGATGTTTAGCACCCTCTTAATGGACTGGGAAGTACCTTATCATCCTCATGTGATGCAAACACATCATCCCACTTCCTTCCAAGCACTGCCTGCATGCCTCTGCCTTCCTCACCTCTGTGAACACATACAGCTTTTCTTCAGGATGCCTTCATGAAACACTCAGACAGCTAAATTCAGGTCCCAGAGCTCACCCAGCAGCTGCCAGCTCTGCCAGATTTACTCCTGGGCTCTGGACTATGTGAAATGAGATGTCTGCAACCCTTACCAGTGAACTGACAGACTGAAAATGAAAACCCAGTGTGCCCTCCTCTGCAACTACAGGCTCCCTTCCCTGCCTTCTGCACCCCCAGGATTGTCTGGAGATGGCTCCAAAGCAGAAGGAAGCAAGTGAGCTGCCAGGAGAAGATGCATCTCAGATGCTCTCAGAGCCTCTGGGACATTGAAGTGAGCAAGCACAGTAATGGGTGGACCAGGCAGAACGGAGAGTGGAAGGAGGAGGACTTCACATTGCCAAGCAGCCTCTGGTCACGAGGCTCAGTGAGCTCCCAAATCCTGCAGAGGCTCGATCCTCAACAAAGCCAACTCCGTGTACATCAGTGGGATTTAGCCCTTGCACCCACCTTCCAGGACTACCCCACTGTCTGGGTTAAAACACAGCTTGAAATTGTTTTCTGAAAGCCCCTTCACATCCACGCCCCATCACACACTCCAGGCTCACAGGGAATTTACTGGATGGATGGAGTGTGTGACGGTGCAGGACAAGGCTCTGTCCCTCTCAAACACTTACAAGTCAGCGCAGCAAAGCCATAGCAACAAGAAAAACGCTCTTCTTATTTCCCATCCAAGAGCAGCTTCCTGCCATTCACTGATTGCGTGACCTTCTGCCAGCAGCCGCTGCAGCAATCTTTGAAAACATTTCTGTATCATTTAAACCTGGTTACTCGGCCCTGGACTGTGTCTGCCAAGGTAACAGCAACAGCTCCGGAGCAGAGAGAGAGCCTGGCATTTCAGGGCTGGGATTTGTTCCCTCAAAATCTTTCTATTCCTCCAGGAACCGGTGGAAATCCTGCCCAACAGTGCGGCATGAAAAATAAATCCATGGCTGAGGTTGGGTAACACAGGAAAGATTGTCTGGAAAATGACTGCAACTGAATAACCAATCATTTAAAAATGCTAATATTTAGCATTTGGAAATGAAGTGGAAGGATCATTATAGATAAATATCAAATATCTTCTTTTCATTCCTTTTGCTGCTAGATTGGGAAGGTCAGCAGTTCAGAAGTACTTTAATGCCTCAGTAGATACCCTGAAATGGGGCTAATTCAGCACCCTGGAAAGGGTGAGGGGCCTGATTCTTCTCACATATGTGAGAACTGGTATAAAACGGGGATGAAAGAAGACCCCCACACCAGAAGCTCCTACATGTCCCAGTGAACCCAACATAAGCCATGTGGGTCACTGTTGCTTTCCAGTGTGCCAGAACAGCGTCCTGACTTAAAGAAATACATAGAAATACCTTCTTGCAGGAACTCTTCATTTTGGGAGCAACCTCAAGAGCTTGTCTTCTGACAGTTTTTTATCCCTAAGCAGAGATAAAATGCATTCTCTAAGGTTCTGGCTGTGCTTCCTTCTGGAGACAGTGGTGCCCTAATACCGATGTGCTTAGCAGCACTAATAGATTACACTTACATGCACACTTTTTTCCCCCCCTGGATAATGAAGTTAAAAGGCCACTTTGGCAAAAACTCATTCATTGTTACACCAAGTGAAGCAAGTTCCTCCTGGTGCTGCTGCATACAAATAATTGCTTTTGGCCAGAGCCAAGTGAAACACGAATCAGTTGCTTAATTTATTTCTATTATCACCATCAGATGTTAGCGAGAGGTGGCACAGCAGCAGCACTCAGAGAGGGAGCAGCTGAGAGCATTCAGGACATGTTGGTAGAAAAAAACCACACGGGATATTTGTGTAGTGCAAATTTTAAAAGCAGGTCGTATTTTCTGCCTGTTTTGCATTTGTAGAAAACTCTGAAATTTTTCTATTGTCTTCAGAAAGCTTTTGCAGTTGGCAAACACCTGGAGCCCCAAAAGCTACAGCTTCTAAATTCTCCAACCCTAACCCTAACCCTGGGGAAGGCAGAGCAGCAGCCTGGGTTGCACAGCCCATGTCACACAGCCTGTGCTCCACACAGACTGCTGGGATCCTCCAGAAAAAAAAAAAAGATGGCATAAAAATAGCAGGGAAATGCTCATGGAGGGAACGTAACCCTCATACTGGCATTATTACACACATTTTCCTCACAGAACCTCAGCGTTAACAGATCCAGGTCCAGCCACGGCTGCCTCAGGGAAGTGGCACTTGTTTTCACTCCAGTTGCACATGGGGAGATTTAAGTTGGATATTAGGAAAAATTTCTTCACCAAAAGGGTTGTCCAGCCCTGGCACAGGCTGCCCAGGGCAGTGGGGGGGTCACCATCCCCAGAGGAGTTTTAAGACATGTAGTTGTGGCACTTGGGAACAGGGTTTAGTGATGGGCTTGGCAGCGCTGGGAGAACGGTTTGACTCGAAGATCTTTGAGATCTTTTCAACCTGAATGATTCTATGATTCCCCAGGGGAAGCCAGGGAATGTCCCATATTGGAATGGACAAGTCCTGTTGGATTTTCCCCAGCGGGTTCAACCACCTGCATCCTCTTCAGACTGTCGTCATGATGGAAAGCTTTAACGCTTCAGAAGTCTGAGCAATAGGACTGATCTTTTATTATTTTGCTCTCAGGGATCAGTTTCAGTAACACACAGAATGGCAAATTTCACTTCTTCCAAACACGCTTTTCCCTTGGCTGCTACAGCTTGAAAAGCTTCGAAAGCTGCGCTGCAATGTACCGACAGCAGCACAGAAGAAGGGAAACTTTAGAGGCGGGGAATAACATCAAACCATTTGATTTATGATCTAAACCAACAACTGCTGGTTGCCTCAGCTGGTCCCTTTTTGTTCCCACATGACATACGCTTCTACTCCGATCTTTGCAAGCTTCAGGAGTGTTCATGTTATTACATCGACCTAGTGACAGTTCCAGTGCAAACTGCTACACCAACATTCAGGGGACAAACTCAAATCTCTAAATTACCAACCAAAGTTCTCCAAACAAGCATCCCTAAGCAGGCAGCTCGAAAACTCAAGATTCAGTTCTCAAGCCTGCCAGCTTCTGGGGGGATTTGTTGTTCTGGGAATAAGATCAAACTGCAAGGCCAGTTTTCTACCTGTAGAAACTGGGTACAGGAGTTTAAAGAAGTTTCATAACACACTTGCCTCAAGAAGCTTCAGAGCCGAGAGGAACTGGTTTAAAATGAGTAAACGGTGACAAGTCAAACCACTCCGACCATCCTTTTGTATACAGCAAACTTCAGTTGAAACAGCCACCTCAAATGCTGAAAAGCACAGCCAGCCTTCATGGCCCAAGTCTCTGACCTTGGTGAAGAACAGGATTTCAGGGGCTGCCATCCCAGTGCTGCTCTGCCAGGAGCTGCATTGAGACCCAGCAAACACTCTGCACAACCCAGAGGTGGTTGGAACACATTGCTTCCCAACTGTATTTATCCAGAAGTGGTCCTGAAACAGCCATCAGATGGCATGAAAGGGGCACATCCATCCACTCCATGACCCCAGCCCAGCCATCCCCCAAACTGTCCACAGTTCTGTCGCAAGCACAAAACCTGACACATCACAGCCTTTCACCTTTCAAACCCTAAAACAAAGCCTTAAACCCACTCAAGTGTCCAACACGCAAAAAGGAAAAAGCTCCAAGACACAGAAGTGCTTCTCACCAGATGCCATTTTCTCCTCCAGCAGGAAGGTTTCCCAGCGGAAGCCACGGAGGAGCTCGGAATCTCTCCAGCAAACCCACACCTGGCACTTTCCACCCTGGCAGTGCTGCTCTAACCCATGTCCCTTCAGGAAGCCGCTGGATAAAAGCCCACATTGGGCACAGCTTCACAGCTCAGGCTCCCAGCAATGTTTTTCCCCCACGGCAGATGCAAACCCTGTCACTTTTTTGCCACTGGCAGCAACGTGTGAGATCAGGTTCAGGTTTCAGCGTGCTGGAAAGAAAATCCAGCACTGGCTTCCAGTGCAGATTGTGGGGAGCAAGTAAAACATACTTTTCTTTTTATAGACTGTTTCCATGGTGCACAGAGGTTCCCATAGCTAATTCTGCAGCTGCAGAACTTCAGAAAATTGCACAGCCTGGGGAGAATGCTGTGGCAGGGTGCCCCATACATCCCCCAGGCAAAATCCAGTGGCTTAACACTGCCATCAGACAGCGGAGCCATCTCCCACTTGGACACGGGAGCTGAGCGGCTGTGGTTGAACCCCCTCAAGTTGCTGAGCAGTTTAAGAGAGCACCAGAGCAACCAAAGCAAGGTCTGAGCTTCAGACCCCATCTGCTAAAGCTCCCAAGCAATCAGGGGGAGGTAAAGAAACAAATTTCTTTTTGCCATATTAATTTTTAAGGCAATTTCTTAGAAGAACCATACATCTCAAGAACCAGCAGACTGTTACAAGCAGTAACTGCATCAACCCCACCTCTGCCTCTCTCCACTGACATGACTCTGAAACAACCTGGTTTGCTTCCTCTGAGCCAGGAGATCCCTCAACTTCCAGGAAATCCAGGACACTGCCCCTCAACTTCCATGCATCAGCTGTGCTCGGTCAGAGCCTGATCTGCTTGGACAAAGCAGCCATTCCCAAAAACATCCTCCCAAAATCAATGTGTTGCAGCACTGGTCACTCCGTTCAGCCCTTTGGCACGGACGTAGCCCCACCGTGCCCCTCGTGCCCCCCCGTGCCCGGCGCACCACTCACTCACCTGCTCCTGTGAATTCATCACACGCAGCTTCATCTGCTTCAGGTAAGTCGAGGTGAGGGGCATGTTGTAGTCAATGATGCCAGAAACCAAGGAGGAAGGTGGCTCACTCTCTGAAGAACACAGGGGAAAACTTTACTCAGATGAGGGACCTGTGGTATGGTCTCTTAACTTTTACACTTGTGTATTTTGGAACAGTTCAAACCCCTGGCGAGAGCCGCTGCCCACTGAGCGAAGGGTCCTCTAAGAACATGACCCCACCAAGAACTTAATGACAGAACAGATGTTGCCTTGGTTAAAAAAAAAAGAAAACAAGCGTTGCTGTCACCTGTGGAAGACAACGGCACGTAATGTGTAATTTTTCACGGTCCCCCAAACTAGAGGAAGAAGCTGAGTCTTGCCTGTGCCTCAGAAGCACTTCCATGCACACGGGATTTATGAGGAGGGTGATGAACAGGGATCTATTTGCAGCTTGCTTGAGCCTTGCAAAGTCTTGCAGATTTTGCTGGGATTCCCTCAGGTAGGAGTTAACATTAAGGCAATGTATTAAAGTATCTAATGATGAAGATTATTTTTAACATCCTCATTAAAACACAAACTTAATTTTAAAGATCTTTAATTTAAATTGTTCCTGTTGATTCCCCTGGCTGCATCACATTGGGCTCTAGGGATGGCTCTGGGTTTGGACACTCTGCAGATCTTTCTATCCAGCCACGCCAAAGGAGTCCCCACAAAGCAAACTGTGATTTCCCTGAGTTCTCAAAGATTTGCCACCTCTGCCACCACCACTGAGGAACCTGTGAGCTCTCCATGCAGGACGAGAAGGTTGCCAGGACGATCTGTTCTACCTCTGAATTTACAGGCTTGTGCGGTGGGTTTGTCCAGGAGGAAAGCTGCTGTTGTCCGCAGGGACGGCTGCTGGCTACATGGAAGATTTCTCTGGCCTCAGTACAGGCAGATGCACGTGTGGAGAATTAATCCAGCCTTTCAGCACATGCTGAAGGGAAGTGTGGTGTCCCCTGGACAGGGAGCTTAAGCGACAATGGACAGGGAAGAAGGATTTCCAGGAGCTGAAGGTGAACCGATGGCAGGAGGTTTCCATTCCTAATTGGGAATCTCCCTGGCTGGCTTGCATTTTCTGGGGTCACTGATTTCACAGGCACCTCTGACGCAGCCCCTTGAAAAAGAGCCTTCACAAAATGTTTTACAGCACCTCAGAAAACCCATCAACCCAACTGTAATGGGCCTGCTTCTCAGAAATGCTGTGTCGGAAAATCCCGGTGAAACTCAGCAGACCTGAAGATGCTCCACACTTCTGGAAACACCAGATCTATTATGTCTGATTAAGAAATGACCTGACCCCAAAGCTGCCTGTAAGTGAGTTAAACGTCACAAAGGTTTTTGCAAATTTTCTCTGTCAAGACACTGCCTGGGCCCATGGAAATATAATGCCTTTTTTCCCAGGTCCATCTAGCCCACCCCTGGGCAGCTGAAGCACTCCTGCCTGTGGATGCAGGGAAGGGTGGCTAGAGCCACTCAGGCCATCAACTTGCCCAAATATGAAGGTCCAAAGCTTTTAGGAACCTTGTAAACTCATTCCTTCATCTTTTCTCATGGCTGTCTTATGTCAGCAGTCTCTGTCATGCTTCGACCTACAGATTAATTAAGAGCACGTCTACATCTCTATATATTATACATCCCAAATAACCCATTATTCTGCTGTACAAGGATGACCTTCTTGCAAGAACAAATTCTGCCACCTCCCTCAGCTGGCTAAGTCCTCAGGAGGAGTTTAGGAAAACATTTGCTAAGAGTAACAAAGGTAGAGCCACTGTCTCTTGAAGCACCAGAGTGGATGGGGAGAGTGTTTCAGAGCTCTGAGGATGATAAGTTGCTCTCCTGCCATCCCCCTCTCCACTGCTCAGCCTGCAGAGATGAATGAGGCTGAACAGGAGCGGCTCAGCAACTTCACATGGGGAAGAAGAGGGAGGTAAGTGATCTTTGGTGCTCAGATTCTGCCTGAAACCATCCTGATGTAAATTTGGAATAATCTCATTAGCAGCCACAAATTAACTGTGAATTTGTGCAACTGCAACACATAAGGGCTTGATCCTAAGAAACCAACCCCCTTTTTTTTTTTTTTTAACTTTTTAAAGTTATCTGGAAAAGAAAGAAAATCTTTGTTTTGAAAGGCCTGGGGGGCTCCACGGGAACAATCCTCATATCCTACGTCAGGAGAGGAAGTTCCTGGAATCCTTTAGCTCGGTTTTCAAACAGTCATCTCTATCACATGCCCCACATGTTGGACATACAGATAGAACAGGCAGGATGGTTGAAAGTAAAATGGTTTTGATCCTAATTCCACATTTGTTTAACTCCACTGGAATTACTCCTAATTTAGTAACACTGTAAAGAGATCCCAGTGAAGTCCAGTGACGTTCAAAGTTTCCCATGAGCAAGACAATTTGCTTTTATGAATGATGTGAGTGCCCTGCAGGGTTTGATGTCAGATACGTTTAATTAGGGATTTTTGTGATCACAAATTAAATGTGCTGAGATTTGTTTCATGGACAAGAGAAGTAGGAAGAGACAGGAATGACTCATATTCTGTCATCTTACTGAGTTAAGCTCTACCTGTGTATGCTTGTATGTGTGTGTGCATGTGCATACACCTCAGTAATTCTTCTATGACCCCAGTGTTTTTTTAGGTGATTTGCTCCTGATAAATTCCTGAATAGGTATTAGTGAAATCAGACACTCTTCCCTGGTAAAAGTTGCCTTATCTAATCTACTCGATGCATTTTCACATGCACTTAGTCACCGTTTAGGTGCTATTCAGAGGAGAAAAGCACTTCTGTCCTTTCATTCCTGGTGGGCAAGTAGGATTTTTTACATATGGGATCGTTTGTTTTCCTGATTGACTTATTTTTAAGAGAACTGCTGTGGGGAGAAGCTTTATGAAAATAATCAATAATGGATATTAATTTATAAATTTGCTCAGGACAGCCAGATCTGAGCCCTGATCATGGTTCCCACAGCTAGGACAGCTCTGGGAAGCAGACCCAGCACCTGGTGTTCCCTGAGCTGCCTCTGAACTGGGACGGGTGTGTGCTGCTGGGAAAAGCACAGGACGTGCAGGATGGTGGGTGAGTGGGAGACCCTGAAGGAAAATCAGGTTAGATGGGGCTTTGAGCAACTTGATCTAATGTCCCTGGCCACGGCAGGGTGTTGGAATGAGATGGACTTTAAGGTTCCTTCCAACCCAAACCAGTCTGCGATTCTACGAAGGAAACAACCCGTTCCATCAGCTGCCTCCTGAAAGAGGACCCCAAGCTCTGGGTCTGGCAGCTTGGTCAGCCAGGCGTTTTGGAAGGTGCCGTGGTTTGGATGAAGCCAACAGGCAGCATCCTTGTTGGCCTGACTCATCCCCTCGTCCTTCCCGGCCACGGAGCCGACTGCTGCAGCCGCAGTCCTTGCAATGTCACCCATGATGGATGCAGTGCAATCAGTGTGAAGGTCAGGTTGGCTCCCAGCGAGGCCAAAGGCCAGAACTTCTCTTGATGTAATTGGAAACAGGGATCGGGCCCTTGGCTGTCAGGGTGGGAAGTGCTGCAGTAATGGAGCCTCAGCTAATAAAAGTCCCATGGGGTTATTTGGGAGAGTTTCTAAAAAATATAATGAGTACAAAGCATTTCAGTCACTGCCTTTGGATACCCAGCACATAACCCACTTACACAGGACCTCTGAGACGTCCGGACTCTGCTCCCAGCAGTGAACAGTTGGCAACCAGTATTTAATACTAGAAATTTTCTATTGTTGGGCCTTTTGTTCCTTAAATTCTGCTTCCCTCCTTGATAAGAGCTGCCAAATGAGCCTGTTTGCCTTGCCAGATTTGAAACTGACGAGCTCTTTGCAATTTGTTTATGTTTTTTTAAAAGAAATATTTTCGTTGTGTGAAACCAACATCAGTTTGATACTTTGCACTTGATCACAAATTTGTACTTCAGAAAAAAACACACAAACATTGACTTTAACCATCTACTCTGGGAGAGAACCTGGTCCCATTGTCTTCCCACTGCTCCTCTCTCTTAGGCCTGGGAGCTGCACGTTGAACCATAACGAATCAACCACCACAGTGACCCTAATTGGGTGGGTACACAGCCACAATGCAACTGGGACTGCCAAAACACTTGCCATTATCAAAGCCAGGATCATGTTCTTATCGATTAATTAGCGTAAATTGCTTCTTTATCAGAAACTTCAGCTATTCAGACATATTCCCTGTCTTTCAATACAGAATTAAGAGTTCAAAGGAAAAACTTCAGGTCATGTTTTTTTAGACACTGACATTTCCACCCACACATGATTATGGGCTGATTGCAGCCATAGCTGTGATAATTTTGACCCATGTTTTGTACAGTGGCACTGGGGAAGCTCCAAAAGAAAGCCAGGCTGCTTCTGCTCCCTAAGCTGAAAACAGTGACAGACAAAGCAGGTTTAAGCAAGTCTTTCAGCTTGGCTATAGAAGTGCATGAAAAATAACCCAGGTTAGGAAAAAATCCTTCGGTTAATATGTATCTCCTGGCCGGGGCAGTGTCTGGCAGCCCTCGGTGGCACAAAATGCAGTGTCAGCTCTGCTGGCAGGAGCCACTCGCCCTTACCTTTGGGCTCCAGGCCGTTGGAGTTGAAATGCATCCTCTTCTGGCACTCGGTGCAGCTCATCAGGAACCTGGTCACGGCCTCCCTCGGGAGGAAAGCGTAGGTCTCTGCAATCTGGGGAAACAAGGGAGAGCTGCATGTCCTGGGAGGGGAGAGGGGCTAAAGGAGAGCTGGGGCCACGGGCACCCTCCCACCTCACCTGCTCAGCCCACCGAGAACATCAACGCCGTTCCCTTCGGCCCCAAATCTCGCCCTCCAGAGCAGCTGCTGATGGGGGAACACTTTGGGAGCATCACTGGTGTGTCAGACAGTCACCGAGACACAACTGAGCAGACCTTTGGAATCCCTGCACAGCCTTATCTTCCCAGAAACTCCTTCCCGTTCCCCCTTGGAGTCTGGGAAGGGTGAAGCTACGGGCTGTGTGCAAATCAAACGCAAAAGTAAGGTCTCATCAGCTCTGTTTGCGTTGTTAATTACCATCACACCAGCAACCTGAAGAATCCATTAATCTTTTGTAAGGGCAGGTCACTTTTTCCCACAATGACAATCAATTACTGTTAATAATATTTTGCACTTCTGTGACATATTTTATCTAGGGAATTGAAAACATTTTTACAAACAGCAATGAATTAAGTCTTCTGAACCCTTGTGGGATATTTGTATTTTACAAATGAGGAAAAGCTAAAGGCAAATATTTAAAACTTGGATGCTTGAAGTTAAAATACTAGGTCCAGACTTAAGCACCCACAGAAGGTGCCTGGCAATCCGAGTCCTGTTATTCCAATGAATCCCTGTCAGCAGCAATTTTACAGTATTTCTAAAGATCAAGACTGGGTCATTTGGAGAAGGAATGAGTCAATTTTAATGCAGACTTCCTTAAGGCCATAAAAGACCATCAAATCTTGGCGTCTGACCTGTGTGGCACAATTCAGGGACCTTCACCCAGGTCCTCCTGCAGACCAGTGGCCTGTGGTTTGCCTAAAACATCTTCCAGGAAGACATCTGGTCTTAATTGGAAGGCATTAAGAGGTGGAGAGCCCACCTCTTAGTTTGGGACTGGTTCCTACAGTTAATCACCCATCCTGTTTGGTCTAAGTGACTTGTCCTAAGCACGACGGCTCCCAAACCAGGGGCCGTGACCCCCACAGGGGTCACAGCACTTACAAGTGGGGTCATAAAGCAGACAGAAATTCAATTGTTTGTGCCAGTCCTCGGGGCTGTGAGCCCGGCAGAACTGGGGCTCAGGACGGGAAGTGGGGCTGCAACCAGACACCTCGTGGAGGGCTGGTGACCAGCCAAGCTGGGAGGGTGGCCCAGGATGTCCTGATCCCTCTCCTCTGGCTGCTGGGCATCATCCTCCCACCTTATGTTGTTAAGAAGCAGTACCTAAACCACATAAATACATATCAAACACAAAAAATACCTAAAATTCCAAGCATTTTTCTGCTCTGCTGGAAAGGGTGATGTCCCCCCTTGGATTAAAACCCCTCTCTGGAAGCAGCGGGGCAGGGGCAGCGCGTTCCTGGGATCGTGGCTGAGGCAGCGCCAGCCGCTGCGGTGGGAGGGATCCGCATCCATCTCCACTGCGCGGCAGCAGAGCCCCGGCTTTCACACGCGCAGAATGCCAGATGGGTGGAAAGTTCAGGCGGGGACCTTGTCCCAGCGCTCAAATGGAGGCTGCAGTGCCTGGTCCTCATGGGATTCTCCTCCTATTTAGCTGCAGCCCCAGCGAGCTCTGTTGTGACCGAGTGGATGCCAGCCCAGTCTTTGCCTCCGTGCGATATTTATGGAGGCACAAGCACGAGGGACTCCTGCAGAAATGCTGAAATGAGGGGCCTGGAAATTGCTGGTGGCAGCCGTGGTGTCGTGGCACAGGCGGGGAGCCTTCCCCGCGCGCTGCCCGCCGGGCTCAGCCGTCTCCCTGCCTCTTTTGCTCCAGCAAGCCCACAGTCTCTGCTGCAAATGTGCGGCTAATTTTAGTGATACAGTTGTTATTTCTCAGCTGATTTGATGCTCTGCAAAGCAGACAGCTTCCTTGATGAGTTATCTCCCATCCAAACTCCCCTTCTGATTGCCTCCCTCCGGAGGTCACGGACAAGGGCAAACTCTCCAGTGCCTCTAATCAGAAGCGGTGGGGAAAGGGAGCTGGTAGAGGGAGGCAGGAGGCCCTGGAGCCTCCGAACTGGCCACCCAGCAGCATCCCTTTGTATGCCCGAGCCAGGCACAGCGTGTGCTCTGCGCCATTTCTCCTTCCAGCCCGGGCAGCGAAGGCGCTCCGGGGAGCGAGGGCAGGAGTGCGGCCGGGCAGCCCAGCCAGCAGCGTCCTGCCAGGTCAGGAGGGGATACACGCTGCTAATGTGATGATCTCAGCTCAAGAGGGAGATGAGGGGTGGAGCATGAAGCTCTCTGACTGCTGCGAGCAGGCCTGGGAAAACAGACGGATCCAGCCTGCTCCCCCGGGGCTGTGCAGGGCACAGATTAGTCCTCCAGAGAACTGAATTGAAGGAATTAGGGGAGGGTCAGAGTGGTCTGCTGGGGAAATGAGCAGAGAGTTTTTGAACTGTGGTCATGCTGGTAGGGCTGCCCCCTCCAGACCACAAAGAGGTCACTTGTCCCTGGCCAGGGAAGGTCAGTGTGTGCCCCAGCCTGTAGCCCTGCACTTTGCCACAGGGGCAGGAGGCGAGTGTGCAGGGCACAGGGTGATGCCAAGAGCTCTGTATTCACAGCTCTGCTCCCTGGAGGCTCCCACCACGGGTGGGAGGCTGCAGGGCACTGGGCTGTCTCACCAGCACTGCCAGCACGACAGCATGGCTGGACCAGGGACATAGGCAGGCAGGACAGTCAGGACAGACTCCAGCCCTGCACCATCTCTGGCAGCACACTGAGCTCTGCAGAACCTCAGGCATCATCACAGAGTCCAGGACAGCCCACACAGACCTCTCTGAGATGACATATACACCAGAGAGACGAGCTGCCAGCCAGCCACTCCTGTCTCCAAGCGACCTGGTCCTTAGGGCAGTGGGAAATACGGGAGTACCGTGGTTTTGGACAGCTCTTCTTGTAAAAGGAGGGCCCAAATGTTTGCACTGAAGGGCTGTGCAGAGTCAGGAGAAACAGCAAGCTCCCTGGAGAAGCACACTTCAAGCTAAATTATTCCTGACCTAACTAGAGTGGTTTCAGGATGGATAGAGCTGGTTCTCAGCATCCACAGAGTACCTGATGAGACCCAGCTCAGTGCCTGCCTCCATTTTGTAACTAAGGAAACCCAGGATGGGCTGGTGGGAGCATCTGCTGGGGAGGCTGGGGAGGAAGAGAGGGCTGCAGCCAGGCCCCAGTCCCTCTTTCTGCCTGTTCCTGCCTTTCAAAGCCCACACGAGACATTCCCCTCTAGCCAAGGGAGACAGGGAGGCAGATGACCCAGATCGTGCAGGGGACCAGGCAAACATCCCCTCACTCATCACTAATACTGAGAGTTCCTCTTTCTTTTCCCCTCGGATGTGTACCGTGCCTTTGTACGACCCCCGTGGTCTCTCCTCTCCCGGCAGCCGTACTGTTGTGCTGCTGCAGCCGCTGCAGCCCCGTTTCCGTCCCCGAGCACAGCTGCTCTGCCTTTAAACCCCTCCTTCCTCACGCCTCCCCGCACAGGCACACTGGGCTCTCCTTCAGCTCTGCCTCCCGCCAGTGGCTCTGCTTCTACCTGCCCTCTCACCCCCATGCCCACAGGACATGCAGCCCCTCAGCCCCCTCGCTGTGGTGCCCCCTCCCTGCCCGGGGTGCAGGGGGGGCTCTCACCGCTCGGTAGGTTTTCTTCTGCCCGGCATGTTTGGGTGCTTTGCCCGGCTCCGATGAGCTTTCCACATGCATCGAGTAGATGATGTCAAAGAAATCTTCCACCACAGCCACGCGTTTCAGAGAGATGCCCTCGGGCTCCGACAGTCCATCTGCCCCCTACAACAGTGCAGGCAAGTTGAGTTAGTGTCAGCGGTGGGTGACAGGGGTGACGAGATGGGCCCGGGGCTAACGCAGTTGGAGGGGGCAGAGTGGCGGTGCTCCCGCCTCGGGCTGCCTTGGGCACGGGGGATGTGGGGGATAAATTAAACAGCGCTCCAGGGAGGATCCTGCTGTAGCCAGGGCAGTGGCGGCTGCTGCTGTTGTGCTGCTAAAGCTGGCAGTGAAACTGGGCCAAGAATAAAAGCAAGAGAAGGGTCCAGAGTGGAGCCACAACCAATGAAGAAATTCAATTTCCATGCTGTGGGATGGTTTCCCTAGGCAGGGGAACAGGCAGAGGAAGCTCTTTGGACCTGCACATGGTGCTAGACCATCCTGGGAAGCCCTGTGACATGGAGTACCCTCACTGGCGGCAGACCCTGCAGATGTGGATCAGCCAGCAGGACAAGGTTTCACTGTGATGCCAGGATACAGCCCCTAAAGGAAGGAGCCAACATCCCCTCCTTCCCTGCACTGACCTTTCCAAGGCTCCCTCCCTCTCACAGACGCAGAGCAGCTGAGTGCTGGCAGCAGCAGCACAGCTCTTTGTGTGTTCGGATGTGCTGGAGAGCAGGAGGCAGTAATTCTGCCACACGGCAGTGGTGACAGACTGATGGGAGTGGGAAGTGTGGGGAGCAGTGCTCCTCCGAGCTGACTGGCACCAACAGTGTCAGCTCACACTGGCAGCGAGTGCTGTGGGAAGGGGAGGCAGCCTTTGGGACCCAGCAGCTGCTATTGGTGTTTGGCACAAAGCACCGGGGCAGGGGGGGCTAGTGGGAGGTGGTCAGTGGCTGCTGTAATGACAGGGGGGGACCAAAAAAAGGGCCAGGCTTTGGGAGGTCACTTAGCTTTCTCAAGGCAAAAATGCAATTTTTGTAAAGACAAAGAAAAAATATTTTATATATATTATATATATATGTGTGTGTATTGTATATATACACATATATATATATATATATATATATATATGCATATACACACTGTCCCTTTGAGGCCTTCTTTCCAGAAGGAATGCATGGATGCTGTCCAGCGGGCACACACCAGGCTGCTGAGCAGCAACCTGCACATCTAAATGACCTGCAAACTCTCTTTGTCAGGAGCATTCACACATCCTTGAGGGCAGGCAGAGGCTGGCAGGGGTCTGTGGGCAGGGGCTGGCAGGGATCTGCAAGCAAAGGGAACACCCAGACTCCTAAACTGTATTCTGTGCTGTCCTTGGTTGGGATCTGTGTATCTTACACAGCCTATAGCTTGAATAAATGCTGCTCTTTAAGCCACCAGTCAAGGGCCTCTCAAAAATCAATCCCTTAGTGGGTCCACCTTATGCTAAAGCTACCCAACATCTCCGGGTTTAATGTACAGTGCTGCCTATTGGAGTTGGCTCCTCACCCCAATTTCAGAACAGAGACTTCCCTGTCCTGGGCATGGGCTGCAGCAGGACAGTCAGTGAGCTCAGCCGGGACAGGGGCATGATGATTTTCCAACACAAACCACCTCTGCCCTCCCTGAGGAGCCCCAAGCCGGGTCTGAAGGTGGCTGTAACAAAGAGAATATTGAGAGCGAACACAAGGGGCAGGGTGGCAGGGCTGCGTGGCGAGGGTCAGGAAACTTCGCCCCAGGGAGTGTCTTTGAGGAATACAGATCTAATTTCTTCTGTCACCGTTCGGAGAGTTTCAGTTTAATCGAGGGCATGGGTATTCCCCTGCCAAGGAGGAGTGGGCATTAGGAGGCTTCCTACTGACCAATAATCCTCAGAGCAGGGTTGAAATGAGGATAATTACAGAAACAGGACAAAGGAAAATGCAGAAGGAGAAAAGCACAGTCAGATGCAAAAAGCAGAGCCCTCAAAATTAAGGTTGTAACCAAGCCTGTATGCAAATCACTATTTCCAGCCAGCTAATGCGCTCCTCCCTGCACGGCCAGCAGGTCCATGTTTCCTCCCCCGTTTCAGAAGGAATGCAGGGAAGGGTCTGGGCATCACCACAGCCTCCCTGAGCCTCCCTGCGCACCTGGCAGCGCCTTCCTCTCCACACCGGCTGGATGCTGGATGTCGGGGCTGCCTCCTCAGCATCCCACTCCCTGCAGCGATCCTCCCCTGACACCTTGCGTCTCTCCATCCCCTTCTCATCCTTGTGACTGCTCTCCCCGTGATGATTATTTAGCTCTGGGAAGCAGGTGAGATGCAAGCTGTGTCAAAGGCACCGGCTCTAAGAAGCCTGGGTATCAAGTCAGTGCCTCCAGGATTAGGGAGGTTTATATCTGGCAATATACCCAGATGTTGACCTAGGATTGACGAGGACACGTGTGCTACTGAGCACCTCTGCGAGGGGCCCACACCCCTAGGGTTCCTCCTTACACACCCAGTATTGCTCACCGGTATTCAAGGCATGAGTCAGAGCCCATAATATCTCAGAACGGCTTAAAAATCCTCAGGTTTAAACAGCAAAAAAAAATCAGCTGGGAAGCAGAAGGGGAAGAAGGGATGCTTTAACCCCGTTCTGGAGTTGGGGCTCTATTAGAAGTCACCTGCCCCCGAAAGGAGTAAAAGATTTCAGGAGCAAAGCTCAGCCCTGACAGAAGCGCTCAGAAGTGGGTGGCATCGCAGGTGCTGAGGAGTCTCTTCTCCACCTCCCAGCCATCCTCCTCTACCCTACATTTGCCCCGCACTCGTTTGTCTCTCCCCGCTCCCGGGTCTCTCCTCCTTTCCTGTCCCTGCGTCCCCTGTCCCACAGCTCTCGCCCCCCTTTCCTCACCTCCTCCCCACCTCCCCAGCGCTGCGGGCGCTCTCACCTCCTCTCCTCCATCGGGTCTTTTCCCTCCCCAGTGTCCTTTGTCTTCCCACCTCCTCTAGTCCCACGTTTCTTCGCCTGCCCCCTCCTCCTCACATCTCCGGTACCCCCGGGCCCCCCTCCCGCCCCTGCTCCATCCCCCCGACCGCGGCCGGCCCAGCAGCGGGGCTCGGTGCGGGGGGCACAGGGAGAGCTCGGTGCGGTGTCACCGGGAGGGCTCGGTGCGGGGGGCACAGGGAGAGCTCGGTGCGGTGTCACCGGGAGGGCTCGGTGCGGGGGGCACCGGGAGGGATCGGTGCGGGGGACACAGGGAGGGACCGGTGCGGGGGACACA
>VWZG01010267.1:209109-219818 GCA_013396735.1 Grallaria varia
GGGGCAGGCACCGCCGCGGGGACGCGGCCCCGGGCCCGCTCCGCCATCCCCGCCCGGGCCGGGCTCCGGCACCGCCATCCCCGCCGAGCCCCGCCGGTGCGCGGCTCAGCTCCTGAGCCCCCCGCCCGAGCCCCACCGCAGCCCTGCCGGGATCCCACAGCCCTGTCATCATCCCACATGGACCTGCCATGATCCCACAGCCCTGCCGTGATCCCACAGCCCTGCTGTGATCCCACAGCCCTGCCATGATCCCACTTGGACCTGCCATGATCCCACACAGCCCTGCCACGATTCCACAGCCCTGCTGTGATCCCACATGGACCTGCCATGATCCCACAGCCCTGCCACAATCCCACACAGCCCTGCCATGCTTCCACATGGACCTGCCCTGCATTTGAGCCCCGCAGCAGCACCCACGTGTCTCCAACCAGCCTCCTTCAACCCGCTGAGTCTCCACCAGCCCCTGTGGCCACCCCTCAGCACCCTGGCCTGGGTGTGAAAACCACCACAACTGGGAGGTTTTCGCAACTCAGCTGCAGCACTGATGAGCAAACTGTGTTTTCCACGGGGCAGCAGGTCCACGGCCGGCAGCTGCCACCCGATCCCCTCCACGCTGCCAGCAGTGACCTCCACCCCGAGCCCCGGCGAGCTGCCACCACCCCGAGCGAAACCAGACTCCCAACCTGGGAAGCTCTAGGGAGGCCAAGGGATGACAGCAGTCTCCGTGCACAGGGCTCCCCAGCCCTGCAAGCCCTTCTCCATCTTGGACTTGGATTTGGGAGAATCCGGGAGGATTTAATCTGAGCTGGAAGCCAGAGCTCCAGCTCTCCAAGGCCTGCGTGCTTCCAGCTCTTCCTCAGACTCACTGGGGTAGACACTGCTGGAGGACCTGGTACCTGCCCATTCTGGGCTCAGCAGCCAGGAAGGTCCGGGCTCTGCCCTTGCACCAGCTGGCAGGACAATCTCTGCCTCCTCCAGCAGGGCTGGCAGCTCTCCTGGGGCCTGGAAAGCTGCCCCCGCTTCGTCGCTCCACAGGGAAGCATCCCTTTTCCAAGGGGGGTACGCTGGAGGGCCATCAGACAGCGGCTGCTGGAGCAGGCGTGGGTTGGGAGGGAGTGCCGACTGCTTCCCCATCTGCCGTGCTCAATGGCAGATAAAACACTGCGCTGGCCCTCGCGCGAGGGGCTGATACCAGCCGAATTCAGCTTCCTGTGAGTCAAAAGCCGCTTCCTGCCAGCAGAGCCCTGCCTGATAATGGCTGCACTCTGCTCTCTGCCTGGGAGCAGACCCTCTGCCCTCGCCTCTCCTCGCACTTCCCACATGAAAGCCTTCCCCTCTGTATCTCCCAACCACAGCATCTCCCCGCCCCAGTACAGAGTCTCTTGTACGTTAAACTCTAATTTCCTGCTGCTGCCTGGAAGGGCCACCGTCACCCTCATCCCTGGGACAGTGGAGCAGGAGGTTTGGGGCCAGCCGTATCGAGCTGTCCCTCAAGGTCACCTCCACTGCACACTGAGACAGGCCGTGGCGTTCGCTCCGCCTGCGCTCCTGCTGCCCGCTGGCTGAGGGACACAGCATCGTTCCCAGCTGGGTCACAATCAGGGTGCCCCTGTCCCACACTGGAGTTGCCCCACGGCATCACCGCAGGTTCCCCAGCCTACACCAGCAGTGCCGTCCCTGTGGCACTTGGCCATCCTTTGCCCTTTCTGCCAGCCCTGGGTGGTTCCTTCTGCTGCACACACAAAGGTGCCCCCCTGTGCTGAGATGAGCAAAAGTGGGGCTTCGGTTTTACCTGAGGACTCTGCTGCTCTTTCCTCTTTAAGGTGCCTTTCTAATTTCCTACAGGTTGTGTTTTGTTCTTAGGAAATTCTCAGACTTCTGACAAAAATGCTCAGCTGGACCAGGGAGTGAACATGCACAGGACAGAGCAGGTGGCACTTACAGAGGTCAACCTGTGACATACAGGATAGGATGAAATCCTGCCATGCCATCAGAGATGTCCCATCACATGCTCCAGATATCTCAGAATAATGGAATAGTTTGGGTTGGAAGTGACTTTAAAGGCCATCTCGTTCCAACCCCTCTACCACGGGCAGGGACACCTTCCACTAGACCAGGTTGCTCCAAACCCTGTTCAACCCAGCCTTAAACACTTCCAGGGACGGAGCACCCACAGCTTCTCTGGGCAACCTGTGCCAGGGCCTCACCACCCTCACCATGAAGAACTTCCTCCAAACACCAGGATTCCCCAAGTCCACCTCCCAGGGCAGCCCATGGCCTCCTGGCCCCCACCCACACACAGCCCACCTCTGCAACCACTCCTCCTGCACAGGCTTCAGTACCAGAACAGACATTTCAAAATGGACTCTTACAACTTTTGATCAAGAAACTGTTCTTGGTACTTTACATCTCTGGGAAGTCAGCCCTTGATTGGCTTCTATATTTAGACTTCTCCAGGGCTTTAGGAAGTTCACTCCTCATGGTATTTAGGTGTAGGATGAAAGCAGCTTTTGCGGGGGATATG
Organism: Grallaria varia; assembly: GCA_013396735.1. Classification (NCBI taxonomy): domain Eukaryota; kingdom Metazoa; phylum Chordata; class Aves; order Passeriformes; family Formicariidae; genus Grallaria; species Grallaria varia. Next base: position 211,634 of record VWZG01010267.1, read on the forward strand.
TTAAACCACAGCAGGCTCCCTCTGCTAATGCTGCGAGGAGAAAGAGGAGCTAGATTCCTCAAACTTCCCTCTTCTTCTTGCCCCCCATGCCACGGGCACAGTGCCTGCCTTAGGGATAGGCACTGGGGAGATGCTGGGCTAAGAACAATATCCGTTGTACTGCTCATAATAAAAGAGCCCACAAGAAGACTATGGGAATTGCTCTCACTTACAGGTTTTGCTCTTTTTTCTCATGGAAATACTTTGCTGGGAAATTTTTCTGATCATTTCTGATTGAGAAATGGGAGAAAAGTGGCTGCTAAAATGCTGGTGGTGTTTCCCTGCACCAAGCATTTGTATGTCATGTTGCACCATGCAAACATGAAGCCCCATCCTGCAGTTAGAGCTCCAGCTCTACCCACTGCAGTGAAAACAGCCCCAGCCCTGCTGAGCAGCTGAGAGTCGCTCCGGCCCAGGAGGATTCATTTCTCCTGGGGAAACCGAGGCATAAAGAAGTAATTTTCCCAACGCTCTGCACTGACTCGGGCCAGGTCTGGGGGCATTCACATTGTTTCTCTACCCAGAACTGTACACAATACTTTTTTTCTTTTTTTTTTTTTTTTTTCCCTCAGAGTAAATACTTCCTCATGAGGGGAGCTGGGTGCTTTATTTTTAGCCGGTAAACACAGCTGAGGTGTGTGTCTTTCATGGGGCACAGGCGCCTCTTCGGAGCGAGCCACTCTTTCAGCAGCCACAGCTGAGCCATGGGGATGGGTCCAGGCCTTTGCTCTGACCTCGGCTTATTCCTCTCCCAGCTCCCAGGCCTGGGAATGAAAACACAGCGCCTGGGAGGGGAGAGCCTGGAAATGGCAGCCCTGCCTCCAGCTGTGGCGAGGGCCCAGGTGCAGGGCGCCAAGGGGAGGTGGGTGGGCATGGGGGTCTGATGGGAGGCTGGAGAATGGGGCTGCCATCTATCCTGGGGCTGCCTGGAGGAGCGAGGAGAAGCCCAGCAGGCAGAGAGCCTTGCCCTGCTGGCTGGTCAGAGGCTCCTCAGATGCCTGCTCTGCCCGGGAGGCAGAGGACATTTTGCACGGCACAGGAGAGCAGAGCTGCCTCTCTGCCAGCACCGGGCTGTGCGCCGGCGGGGAAGCCACAGGAGCAGCTGGATCGGCAGGCAGAGCCAAGCCCAGCGCTCCCCAAAAAATGTGACCCCCCCACCCGCCGGCCAGGAGCGAGGGGCAGCTGGCTCTGTCAGGGGGAACAAAATACTGGGTGCTGTGGGGCAGCCCACGCTGCTGTGGGAGCACTGCTTGGCTTGGGTTTGGTGAGAAAGGCTGCCCGAGCAGAGCACCCAACTGGCCCCCTTGGGAAATCAAGCGCTCCCTGGGGCCCTGGGTTCCCCAGTCCCACCAGCTGAGGAGCATCACACTCCACTCCACAGCGTGCCGGACCCGTGCTGGAGAAGTGCCACGCTGTGGGCACTAACAGGGAAGAGATCACAGGCATTATTATTTGGAGATTATTATAATGTTGCAGTATTTCTTACTATTTTGAAATAGGCAGGGTTTTCCCAGTGGCTGCCCCATCCATAGAAGTGCTTAAGGCCAGGTTGGAGCAACCTGGTCTAGTGGAAGGTGTCCCTGCCCATGGCAGGGGTGTTGGAACGAGGTGAGCTTTAAGGTCCCTTCCAACCCAAACTCTCCTAGGATTCTATGATTCTAAAATGTGAGTTTGGGCTTTTTTTTTTTAATAAATCTACGAAGACAGGTAGAGATTTAGAGATTTCTTAATGTCATTTGGATCTTGGTTTAGGTGATTTGAGGGGGCCTGCTACTGGAGTGGAAAAAGGGAGGAAAATGGTAAACTGAATTTGCAATTAGAAGAGTGTTTATATTCCATAGCATCTGGGGAAAAATGTAGAACTAGAAGTCTAAAGAATATTGATAATGCACAGCTGTAACACAAACTCAGAACATGTCTAGAGCTGGCTCTTCCTTGAAGTAACTTATCACTGCGAGCGATCTCCCCAGCGCTGACCACTAATCTAATAAAGGATCACCACCAAAGCAAAATCCTTTGAGTTGGAGGGGGCCAAGGCACTGTAAAAAGTGATGAGGTGACCTGTCATACCAAGGGGACCCCTCTGTGACTGGGAATAGACCCAGGAGTGTCAGGGCAGCCAGGTGACATCATCACACCTACAGTGAGGCCATGGTGATGTCAAAATGAAACTGAGGAGAAGGTACAGAGCAGCGGTGATAGTTCAGCTCATCAGCGGTAAGCAAAATTATGTAAAATCAGTTACAAATGATACTACAGCAAATCAAGGTCAGACTGGGCTGAGAGTCTGGGCCCTGGATGTGTGGCATCCCAGTGCCAGCTCCCTGTGCTCTGGCAGTTCCCAGTATGTGGGCCACCGTTGGAGACTCCCACAGGAACAGCATGATGTGCCTCTGGGGAACTGCTGACAGCTCAGACAGTGTTGGAGGGGGGTTAAAGGCATGCGTGTCCTCCCCTCCCAAACCAGACTCCTCTCCAGGTCAGGGCACGGCAGGGATCGAGCTGTACCTCATCACAGTGGCTTCAGCACAGCACAGCCCTGAGGCCAGAGCCTGGAAACTCCCTGTAAGCACATGCTGGGTTCAAGAAATGGGGACACTGTAGAACCATGAGGGTCATGTTGGACTCCATCAGCCCCTTTCCCAACATGGGAACTCAGCAATACCTTCAGGTGAACTCCCTCTGTATTCTGACTTGTATCCATCATAACCCCTCCAGGTGGACCCCACCTCTTCCAAAAGCTGAGCTCTGACTTTTAAATAAGCCCAGGAAGGATTCACCATTAATCTGGGATGACCAAGTGGAAATTTGAGCTCTTCACTGAGACTACACACGAGGGGAGCAGAAGTAAAGCATGTTCTTAAACACTCTGTCATGGTAATCCATCCACAGAGATCCCTCTCCCAGGTGTGACCCATCAGCCCATCACATCTGGTCTCAGTGCCACATCACTGCAGGCGGGACATGTGGGTCATATGGAGTGGCCTCACATCTGGGTCCCCCTGGTCTTCTGTGAGTCTGTCTCCAAACAGAGATGCTTCTGGGAGCAGAGGAAAGGCGGGCAAACTGAGCAGGGCAGGGAAGGCAGACAATTAATACAACCTGCCCTCTGCATGAGGAATAAATTGGCAGCTGACAGGTTATAATCTGTGCAAGCAGGATCTTCACAGGAGAGGTGAAGGCTCCATTGGGGGCCAATTGGATGGTTAATTAGGAGGACAAAGCAGAGGATTTGTGAAAATGTTTATGAAACAGTGCTTGGCAAGGGAGCCCGTGAGAAATGTTCACCAGAGAGGAGCTGCTTTGGGTTGGGAGAGGAAACACGAGGGTGAAACAGCAGAACAAGCCCTAAGAGAGAAAACAGCCATGCAAATGTCCATGAGAGGACGGGGATTCCCAGTTGCTGCGTGGAGGAGTTCAAGGGAGGACCCAATGACATCTAATTTTTCTAGAAATACACGGGCTGTGTCCTCCCCCTTCCTCCTGCCTTCCCTGTCCCCACCCTGTGACCGAAATGGTGGGGAGCAGGCTCTGGGTGCCGGCAGGCGCTGCTGCCGCAGCCAATCGGCGCCCGCTGGCCGGGCAGAGAAGGGCACGAGGAAAGCAATTAAACCGGAGCTTTGATTGGGCTCACAGATGACTGCTTGTGCTAGAAATGCCTGAGCTTCTTTAGGCATCTCGGCGGTGGCTGGAGCCGGCCTGATCCCCCGTCCCCTCCTCGGCGCGTCGCCGCTGCGGCAGCGGGAGCGTGACTGATGCTCTCTGTCCCACACACGGCTCCGAGAGCTCAGAGGTAGGAACCAGTTGCTAAGAGACAGGACTGTACTTTCCAGCCCACATCCAGACCTTTGTCACCAGCTCAAGGGCTTTCTGCTGGATCCAAACGCCCGGTGCAGGTGAGCGGGAACAGCCAGGCCTCCTCCCAGCTCGGGGAGCCACACAACCAGCATTCAGTGTGATGATGGGAATGACAAACCCTAGAGCATCCCCAAGGGACCAGCTTCCCTGGACCAGCTGCTTGCCCCAGTGCTGTGAGGCTGCAAACTGGAACACCCTGCAGCACGTGGGCATTGGTGCAGCATCCACACCCATAAGGTTTAGGATGTTGTGACAGGGTGGGTGAGTGGATGACCTGGGGTTTGCTTTGAGCTCCTTCATTCAAATGCAAGACAGGAGAGGAGTCCCAGACTTTAGTCTCATTTTCTTTGAGGGCTGCCCGGTGAGTCTGGATTTCTAGGCCAGAGACCCCCCACCAACCAGGGTGCCCAGATGTGAGACACGGAGACGGAGTGACCCCATCTTTCCTAGAGCACCACTCTCTCTTGGTGAGGAGCAGATCCATCGGAGCCACCAGTGTTGCCTATGCCCGTCTGTCGGAAGGGAACACATCCTCCAGGGCTGCCAAGCCAAAGCAGTGCAAGGACAGAAACCACTCACACAGCATTGTCTTCCCTGCTCTCATTCTGTACCAGGAAGACACAACCAACCTCCACTTCACTTCCAGGGGCCACCGCCTTAACCTCACACATGTGGCAAAGACACCATTACCCAAACCTGTGCTCTGCTCTCTGCTCCCATGCACTGCACAGACAGTCTGCAGCTATTTCTCCTCAAATAAATTGGTACTCTTTGGCACCAGCCATAGAAGTGGAATTCAGCAGCTTTCCAACAAAGACAATGATTTTGGCCAACAGGTACCTGCCCTTGCTACAATAAGCTAATTAAACCAGACACTGAAACTTAGTGGGGGGCTCTGGTCCATCTCAATGTGATCCTTTAGAGGTGGGCACAGCTGATATGAGATCAGGGGAAGATAATTACTAATTTGCAGTAAAGAAAGCTATTTGAATATGCATCCCTCAGTCACAGCAACGCCAGAGCCTCAGTGCAGGCCAGGTGGAACGACACTCTGGGCTTTCCCTGCCATTTGCTTGTCCACAGTGTAAGTTCACAGACTCCTCATACCAAGCCTAATGTAATGGTAAAACCAAAACTGAAGAAATTATATCAGCAGGAAATTATTGCTGAGAATGGTCCTGAGAAAATTCTCGCTGACGGGAGTGTGGCTGCCTCTCTAGGCTCTGCTGTGGTCTTAGTCAGTGACCGAATTCCCCTGTCTGCCTGTGGTCAGAGCAAGCCCCTCTCAGCCATGGCCCATGAGGAGAGCTGAGAACAGCCATGTACTGTCTTTACAGCCAGTCCTCTCTGCTCCTCATTAACTCAGTCCTGAGTGCTTGGACTCTTTTTCTGTGCAAAGGTGGGACATAACCTGGAGCGTGGGAACAACAGTCCCTTGTCAGACCTGGGGTTCTTTCCATTTCAGCCTCATCAACCAAGGCCTGGCAGAGCTGTGCTTTGGTTGTTTGTTTTTGGACCTTCACAGTGACACCCTTCAAGAACACAAATCTGAAAACAAATGTGGGTGAAGGAGATAATTTCAAATTAATGTCATTTGAAAAATGCTGCTTCTCTCGGATCAGCAGCGCCATCCCTGTTTCTGGAATCATGTAGGATGTGCAGTATAGATGGAGAGAGCTATTTTTTCAAACACTGTTTGGTCAGACATGTATTGGGGATTGGGACCTTTGCTAATGGCGCTCCAGGTCTCATGAGCACCAGTGACCAAAGGCAGTACCCGTGGCTGGGGCTGGCTGGGACAGTGGGACCTCCCGCTGGAGCTGTGCCACTCGTGCCCTACTGTGGCACTAATGACCGCAGTGGGGCTGCCTTTAATCAGGCTTGCAGGCTTGGCAGAAATAAAGCAAGAACTGAATTAACTGCTGGTTTCCCCCTTATCCCTAGAAGCAGCTTCAGCAGGCTGTCCCGAGGGGTGGGAGTGGGCAGGAGCTGGAAACGGGCTCTGCTGCCAGATCTTGGTTCTGCCAGGCTGCATAACTGCAGATCATCAGAGCTCTTTAAATTCACCTTGCCAAGGTACTAGAGGCTTCTGCTGCTGCCTGGTGAGCCTAAGCCAGCTCTCAGGCCCAGGGGACTGGGTGTCACTGCTCCGACTCTTATCACAGGCACCTTCAAAAGTAAAATCTGTGACTGATGCTGTGCAAACTTGGAGCTGAATCTGGAATGGATGCTGATGTGGGGGATTTTCCCTAGATTGGGCTGGATGGGACCACACACCCAGGCCAGCATTGTGCAAGTCTCCTGAGGGCCCATTTAAATGTAAACCTGCCATCAGTTCCACTCCTTGGAAAAGCCAGTGCTGCCCCATGTGCTGGGGGTGGGATCTCTCCGCAGGTGAAGGCTCCACATGCTCTGAGTAAGGCTGGTGCAATGGGAGTAATAGACAATTTCTCAGATAATACCCTCAGGCCCATCCGCCTTGTCTAAGGCTCTTCTGAATGGTCTTGATTTATTTTTTTTATCACTTGAAGTCCCCAGAAAGTCTGAGTGGTTATTCACGCAGTGAAAACCTTCTGTTGACTGATGTTCTTAGAGGTTATAGATGTGCAGTTTTTTGGGGCACTGAATATGGGCATTGAAGGGTACTTGTACTAGGAAAAATGTAGCCTCTATTAGCTGTTGGAGCAGCATCTTTCTGACATGCCTGGCTCCTCAGCTCCGGCATTCTGCCACTGTGCTGTGCTGTCCCACGGCCTGGCACCGCAGCTTTCACATCACAACACTCCAGTCTCTGGAGCTAAAACGTATTTAGGGATAGGCCATACTGTGAGATTTATCCGCTGTCCCATGGGATGGTTTTCCTGCTGTCAGTGAAAGCCTCCATCCATTTTGCGTTTTGGACTCACCAATCCTCTTTCCAGCCCTCCCCCTGCTACAGCACCGCTCCCCAGGTGAGTTTCACCGGGCACAATCATTAAACAATTCTGAACATCTGGCTCCGGGGCTGCCAGTGCAGGTGAGCTGTACCTGTGCAACAGCAGCAACCCACCCGGCAATGCCCTCCTGCTGTTCGTGATGCCCACGGAGCCCCAGAGCCTCGTGCCAGCGCTGCGAGGGACGGGGAGAGAGCAGGGAAGCAGCACCAAACGTGGGCAGTGCTGCAGAGCCCGCCCGCTGCCCACGGCTCCGTGCAGCCCCCGCAGGGCCAGCCTGACGCCAGGCTCATCCCACAGCCCCCCAGCCCGCACCACGGCCTGCCAGCATGAATCTGCCCTGCGAGGCTCCGCCGCGCCGGAGTTGTGACAAGCTCGCACCACGCACGGCCAAGTACAGCATCGATCCGGAGAGCAGCTACGCCCGAGCCGAAGTCTGAGGTGAACCCTCCCCTGCACACCCGCTGCTCCGGCCACAGCCATCTGCTCTGCCGGTTGTCACCGGGCGCTGTCCATTTCCCTGCACCGTGGCTCCATCTCACCCCACGTTTGTCTGGGAAAGACCATCTAAATGATGCAAAACGCTTAGGACAAGAGGGGACATGAGATTATAATGAACTGCACCTTAGCACCTTGTCAGGGGCAAATTCTCCCACTGTTCTTAGCCAAGCTGGGGAGAAGGGCAAGGGCTGCACATCCAGTGCCAGGGTTTGGTCCAGCCCACGGATGACAAGGAGGGTCACACCTTAGTGCTCATCAGCCACGGCAAAGGGCATATCACATCTGGGCACTTTGGGCTGTGTCCATTGTCTGTGCTGCAGACACAAAGATACCCTGCTCCTTACTACAGCCTAAATGCATATTTTTTTTCCAACTCCCTGACCTAAAGGATGCAGCCCGCAGCCCATGCATGAATAGGGCTGTCAGGCAACAATGTCCTACACCACTAAACCGCCTGTGTTTATCTGCATAGGGCTTTTTTAATTGCATGTGTTAAATGTCCAGCATCTTTGGGACGTTCATCTGGGAAAAAGAAATGTGAACAGTCTCTGTGCCAGACATCCGTCCGCACTGCTGTTCCTATTCCCAGTGCATTCTTTGAGAAGACCACCATCTGCTCTGACCACCACCTAAGGCAGATGCCCCCTTCTCAGTGCACAGTCCCCGCTCTCAACACCCAAATCTGATTAGGCCTGTTCTGATGAGAGGCCTGGAGGAGGGCAAGGGAAAGTTACTCAGGAGAGAAAATAATAACCACATGTTAATTAATTTTTCACTACAGATGCGCAGAAAATACACAAACCAGCTGAGGGTGAATAAGCCAAAAGGAACAGCTCTACTGGCCTGCTGGGGGG